>JAVJIF010031105.1:0-362749 GCA_038442645.1 Agave tequilana
GAAAACCCGCTCAGGACAGCCCTACTTGAAGCAGTATGGCGAAACGGCGGCAACCTCTCCACAACCAGCTGCGGAGCCAACCAAGCACTCCACAAAACAACCCGTGGAGAAACAGAAGGAGATGCGATTTTCTCGAGCCCTTCAAAAGGGCATCGCGGAAGGATCTACGGCGCCACCGCTTTGATGTCCTGGCTCAATGGCCAACATCCCGGCGCGGATTACCCTGTATGAGCTTCTTAGGCTGTCGAAGTCAACCAGAGAAGCTCTACAAGAGGCTCTGGCAAATGCTGAGGTCTTCATGACCCAGGTGCCAAAGGAGGAAGATGTAGAGAATTGTCTCCACACCTCCCAGAATGCCCCCTGCATCACCTTCACGGCAGAGGATATGCAGGTAAAGGGAAGCATGATCGACCCCTGTACTTCACAGGGTATATTGGATCATCCGAAAGTGAACTGCATTCAGGTAGATCCAGGGTCCGCGTTGAGCATCATGCCTCGCCGGGTCATGCAACATCTGGCATTCTACTCATCGTTTGAGCCCTACCCAGACAACTATCAATGGGTTCAATGCCAACAGGACCCGTCCGATGGGAAAGATCAAGCTCAAATGCCAGATTGGAAGTTTAAAGTCGGAAGTGACATGCTACGTCATTGATGCCGACACTTCCTACAACCTATTGCTGGGACGACCGTGGATTCACCGCAACTCCACCGTTCCCTCCACTCTCCATCAAGTCATGAAATACATTGATGAGGGTGAAAGGTGCAGACGTTGATTGCCGAAAGGCATCCATTCAAAGGGTCGAGAATTATTTCACAGACTCCTTACTGTACCAAGATCGTGGAGACGGATGAAGTCCCGCAACCAGAGGAGCCAGACTCTGGAAACGAAGCTGACACCGAGCCTGAAAAGAAGAGTGTATGGGAGTTGGAACCACTTGTAACGAGCATTGATAAGCTCGATGTTAATAATACCACCGACGATGTAGGCGGTTGGTACATTAATGAAGAATTAGATTTAGCGTATTTTCTGTGTTTGCTTCTGATTCAGTACCGTCAGACACTAGCACCGAAGTAGATGATGATCTCTGGTCGGCAATGGATGCTTTCAACATCATTACATGTGCCAGTGAAATCGTCCTTCGAGACATACCAAGATAATAGTAATGCGCAAGAATCTATATTTATGGTTCCAGCAAGACGGAAAGGAAAAAACCAATTCTTTTTGGTCGAAATCTCGTCTGAACCAACGCCCCACGAAGAATCGGAAGGCGAGGAGGAATCCCCTCAGTTCAGTCATTATGAACCAAAAACACTCTAAATGATGAAATGCATGGATATGACCTAACAAACAGTCCCGGGTTGAACTTCGGCAAAGGAAGGAGAACGCTACTTCGATCCCTTGTGCCGAAAGGAAAAACCCCGATTATTATCATCGGACGCGCAGGGGTTGGGCTATGTATCAACTCCGACTCCATCAGTTCTGATTCTGGGGCTCATTTGCCATAAATACTCTTCCGGCACGTCATCATGGGAGTCAGATGCTAGTGTCGCAACATCTTCAAAGAACTTTCGGTGAATATAGTTTCAACAAGCCATCTGGAAGATGAAGATGAAGAAATGATCCGATCCGATGCAGATCCTGGATCAGACATTTAAACATCTTTGGGTCACCCGCTTTGAACAGCGCGAACCACCCACAGAAGACAAGATTGTCAGATTAATCTAGGAGATGAGGCCAACCCTAAGCCCATCTTCATAAGCGACGGCCTGTCACCGTCGGAGAAAAAGGATCTAATATCTCTTGTTCAAGAGTACAGAGATGTCTTCGCTTGGAATTACGAAGACATGCTTGGACTTGATCCTCAGGTGGCTATGCACCGCCTCAAATCAATCCGGACGTAAAGCCTGTTAAACAACAACAGCGACGGTTCCGTCCAGAAATAATGGAGGCGATTCAATCGGAGGTCAGAAAGCTCATAGATTCTGGCTTCATCAGGGAAGAGCAACATCCTGATTGGGTAGCCAACATCGTCCCGTTACTAAGAAAAACGGAAAGACCCGGATCTGAATCGACTTTCGTGATCTAAACGAGGCTTGTCCCAAAGACAAATTCCCATTGCCCATCACAGACGTCATGATTGACAATACCTGCGGATTCGAACGAATGTCCTTCATGGACGGATTCTCAGGATACAATCAAATCAAAATGTATCCTGACGATGAAAGCACACCTCCTTCAGGACACCATTGGGGGTTTATTACTATACCGTCATGCCCTTCGGACTGAAGAATGCGGGGGCAACCTATCAGAGGGCCATGAACGCCATTTTTCAGCAGCAAATACGCAAAACGGTAGAATGTTATGTTGATGATATTGCGGTAAAAAAGTCGCACTAAGGGTGATCACATAGCTGACCTGAAGGTGGTCTTCGACATCATGCGGGCTCATCGATTAAAGATGAATCCCACCAAGTCCTTCCTGGGGGTGGCCAGTGGTAAATTCTTAGGATTCATTGTAACCTCCACGGGATCCATTTGGACCCGGAAAAGGTTCAAGCTATCCAGGAGATGCAGCCCCCAAGAGATCTCAAGGAACTCAGGGGATTATAAGGATGATTGGCGTACATCCGCAGGTTCATCTCAAACCTCTCTGGAAGATGCCAACCCTTCGCTAAGTTAATGAAGAAGGGTGTCTCGTTCATTTGGGACGACGCTTGCCAACAAGCGTTCGAGGAAATCAAGCAATACCTCACTCGACCACCAGTCCTTGCAGCTCCGGTATCCGGAAAGCCTTTTCTGGTGTATGTCCGGGCAATGGATCATTCTTTGGGAGCTCTACTAGCTCAGATGATCAAGGACGTGAGCAAGCGATCTACTATCTGAGTAGAATAATGATCGGAGCCGAACATCGGTATAACCCGATCGAGAAGGAATGTTGGCATTAGTATTCACCATTCAGAAAATGCGACACTATTTGGTAGGCCAAACTATAAATGTCATATCAAAAGTCAACCCCCTGAGGTTACTTATGACTAAGCCTTCATCATTGAACGGCCGGCTGGCAAAATGGGCCATATTGCTATCCCAATATGAGATGCACTTTTTACCACAAAAGGCTATTAAGGGTCAAGCGGTGGCGGATTTCCTAACTGAGCACCCAGATCCGAGGGCAGCCAAAGTCTACGAGGATCTCCCAGATGAAGTTGCTGAAGTCTGCCTAACTCAGACATCGTTCGAAAGTCAAGTATGGCAACTTTTCTTCGACGGTGCATCGAGAACAAGCCCAAAGGGACATACAGTAGCGGGGGTAGGAGTAGTACTTGTCTCACCACAGAATTATGTGATTCCCCGAGCCATCTCGCTTACGAATCTTGCTCCAACAATGTAGCAGAATACAACGCTCTTTTGATTGGGATGCAGTTCGCCGATGAGATGGCGTTAAAAATCTCGAGGCATATGGCGACTCTAAACTCATCGTCAGCCAAGTTCGCGAGGAGTACGAGGTCAAACATGAGGACCTAGTACCCTACTACAACGCAACTATCCGCATGGCCGAAAGGTTCACAAACTTCTATATTGACCATGTACCGCGCAGGCAAAATGCGCACGCAGATGCACTCGCGTCCCTCGCGGCCTCCTTAGCCCTTCCAGCTAGAGCAATGGAGAAAGTATTCGTCTACAGCCCGACCTGTATTGCCGAGAACTGCCCTCGAAGACTATCAGGAGTCAAAGGGAGAGTGTCAAGGCAAAGAAGAAGCGCTGGAATTGTCAACCGGGCCAGAGCTTAAAGACTGGCGATTCCCCTATATCGACTATGTCTTGTACGGCATCCTGCCTGAGGACGCCAAGGAAGCGGCTGCCATTCGAAGGAAAGCCCCTAAATTTTACTACAATGCGATTACACGAACATTGTATCGTCGATCGCATGACGGGATCTTGCTCCGGTGCCTCTCACCAAAGGAGGCTCAAGAGGTATATTGAAAAAGCCCACGACGGCATGTGTGGAGCCCACAAACCCGGCCCAAAATTGGCACATCGACTCCAAAGTTGGGTTACTATTGGCCCAAGATGATTGCCGACGCCGTCACTTATGCTAAAAGATGTCACGCTTGCCAGGTGCATGGCGATTTCATCCATCAAGCACCAGAGTACCTCCACTCTACGACCTCTACCTGGCCATTTGAAATGTGGGGGATGGATGTAGTGGCCCTATCAGCCCACCATCATCAAAAGGACATCGGTTCATTTTAGCAATAACCGATTACTTCTCTAAATGGGCCTAGGCCATCCCTTTGAAGGAGGGTAAAATCGTCTAACGTGATCAAGTTCGTAAAGCATCACGTCATTTACCGTTTTGGTGTACCTCGTGAATTGTCCATGACAATGGACCCAGTTCATCAGCCAGGCTTTCCAGAGATTCTGCGCTAAGTTCAGAATCCAGAGTGTGTCCTCAACGGCATACTATCCTGCCGCTAATGGCCTCGCAGAAGCTTTCAATAAGACCATTGACAAGCTTCTCAAGAAATTCGTATCGAAAAGTCAACGGGACTGGGACGACAAGTTAGGTGAATGCTTATGGGCCTATCGCACAACTATGCGAACCCCGACTAAAGCCACGCCATTTTCTTTGGTATACGGGTGTGAAGCTGTGCTTCTACTAGAAATCCAAATTCCATCTCTACGCGTTGCCCTGACAGCAGAGATGACAACAGAGGAGAAGCACCGACAGCGACTCCAAGAGTTAGAAGCCTTAGATGACAAACGTCTGCAGGCCCAAACAAATCGAGCTCTAACCAAGCTCGGATTACCAGAGCCTTCAACAAGAAAGTTAAAGTGCGAACTTTCAAGGAAGGCGATCTTGTCTTAGCTGTCAGAAGACCCATGGTGATGACGCACAAGACAAAAGGAAAATTCTAACCCAAATGGGAAGGGCCATTTGTAGTAGAGTCAGTCTACTCAAATGGGTCATATCGTCTCATAACTTCAAATGGCGATACACTCATGATGCCGATCAATGGCAGATTCTTGAAGAAGTACTATCCTTAATAGTACTCCTCCCCGATCAAGTTAAAAGTACACCTTTGATCAAAACAAGAAGAGCTTCTTCATTAACATCCGACGCCTCCGACGGCTAAGGATAGAGGAAAACGTTAGCTTTTAAGCCCAACATAAATCTTCGACAACTCATCATGCTGAGGGGAATAGCATGGCTAGCCCAACTCAAACGGTAGTTAGTAAAGGCACCTCAAATCCGTTGATAGCTGAGGGTTTGCTAAAAATCCTAAGTGGACTCAACTCTACTCCCCTCCAAAATCCCTTACCAATTCTCATCCACAGAATGGTAGGTCTACAAAATACAGTTGTTGCCAAGTTAACACTATACCTCTGGCACTTCAAACTCCACTTGTCCATTCTCATCAATAAGATGACAGGTCCTCAAATTGCTCATATCGCAAATCAATTTCTGTCAAGTTAATATCACACTTCTGACAAATTACTGTTAAGTTAACATTACACTTCTAAACAGTACATCAAGTTTCTGCCAAGTTTAATACCACACCTCTGACAGTCACTTCCTCCAGACTTCCATGTCGAAGCCGAAATGGATGATGCTAACTTCACATCATACCTCTAGCATCCAATTCATTGTAAGTTCAACAATACACCTATGACAATGAATTTCCCTCGAACTTCCGTATCGGAGTCGAGATGACCAATGCCAAGTTCAACATTACACCTCTAGCATTACCCTCACTATCAAGTTAAACATCACACCTATGTCAGTGACACTTCTGTTTTCCCAAATGAAACTGAAGTATTTCTGAGTCAGGTTAATATCACACTCTGACTCACATCCTTGTCAGGTTAACATCATATTTCTGACAGGACTACATTCACACCCGTTAAGTTAATATCACACCTCTAACGGTAAAAACCTTCTTAGATTCCCCGCGGATCTAGATTCACTTGCTATTCTCTTCAACAGAATAATAAGTCTACCTAAACACATTGTTAGGTTAATACTACACCATTAACAGTGTTTTCCTTCAAATCCCCAACTGAGCTTAATCAAGTGAATCCTAAACCTTGATAAAGGCCCATTTTCCCTGGGGGTACGAGTTTCACTTGTCATTCTCCTTTATAGATTGACAGGTCCAAAAAATTATCTACCTCTTGTCAAGTTAATATTACAACCCTGACAGCATTGGGAGTTCCAAAATAGGATTTCTCTCTAAAAAGTTTGACTGTTTGAAATTATCATCATAGTTTTGACAAGTCAAAGTCCTTTGCTTCTATGCGTCTGACTAAAAAAAAAAGTTCAAGACAATAGAAGGAGAAAAAGAAAAGTGTCACTTTTATTTATATCCAGGCACATGAAAGTGATACAAAAACGCTCTCTTATATAATAAGATTGAGTGTTACAGTTAAGGAGTACAAAGAAGTCTCTCTCTCTCTCTCTCTCTCCCTCTCTCTCTCTCTCTCTCTCAGAGGTTGCAATCGCTCCTCAGCTGCATGTTATTCCGAGTACAGGATGCTTGGAAGGGCGCCAAAGCAGGATCGGATACTGTGGCAACGATCGGGAACTGATTGCACTTCAATGCATGACGTAAACATCGAAAGAGCCCATCCTTGACTAAGAGCAATGGTGTTCTTGAGGTCCGGTGGCAGCAGAATCCTCCGATTCCACCTGACCATCCGAATGGCGGGTTATGATCCTTCCTGATGAACATCTCTTCCACCAGAAGCTCATCCAGTGAACATAGAGTCTCTCGATGCCACTTCTGGGGTGAGAGAGGAGGTCTTGAGACCTCACAGGGGATGCTACCCACCACTATGTCCACCGTAACCCCCGCCGCCATACTCACTCTGACCATGCCATGCCAGCAAGCATGACTGGTGCATTGAATCCAAAGTGATCCTGGCGAGGTTAGGCGTCCCCCCCCCCCGAAGACAAGGGCCATGACTTCTTCCCTTGTAGACGACGAGGACCATGACTTCTTCCCTTGTGGACAAACATCGAACAAATTCGCTGGCCGATATATTCTCCCAAGGGCCCAGCGAACGTGAAAAAGGATGATCAAGCCTACCTGCAAGAAGCAAACAAGGGAATTAGACAATTCAGAGCTTAGTATACTTCGACAGAAGAAAACTAAGTCACAAATGCGGTTATTGCTGAAGACTGCAGATGCGGGAATGACCCGCACGCTGGGCCAGATTCCTGCGACAACAGAAACAGACGCGAGCAAGACTGTGATACACACAGAATTCAAACGCGACCTAATTCCACATCCGCGCTAAGATACAAGGCGCGAGAGAATCAGACGCCAAAAATTGCCATCTCTCTGTTGGAGGAACAGGAGTTGCAAAAGTTCAGGCCTGAAACCTTCGACCCGATTGAAGTTCTTTCAAGTCAGTGGCCTCAAGACGCGAGCTCTGTGTGCAAAGCCCGCTGCCAGGTACCAACGACTTCAATACTTGCGTTCAAAAAAGTTTAAGTCGATGGCGCAAATTCTAGAAGAGGAATGCACCAACCACGACTTCGCAAGAAAGTCAGATGAAATCTCTCTAAGAGATATACTAAAATTCAAACTTGGTTGGATCTAAAATGTCATGGTAAGTGGGCATGGCATACCCACAGAGACCTCTGTTAAGAGTTGAACTCTCTGCATTGAGGCGCGGACGTAAAAGGT
Source organism: Agave tequilana (assembly GCA_038442645.1). Classification (NCBI taxonomy): domain Eukaryota; kingdom Viridiplantae; phylum Streptophyta; class Magnoliopsida; order Asparagales; family Asparagaceae; genus Agave; species Agave tequilana. The sequence goes on from JAVJIF010031105.1 coordinate 7,695, forward strand.
GCTCAGGGAGACGCTTCCTATCATTGAAATCACTTGACAGTGGTAATCTACTGAAGAGACCAAACAGAAGCATGGAAGCTGGGTCATCTTCGTCCATGGAGGCAAACCCTGATAGGGTCCTTGAAGGGAGAAGATAGAGTCTCTCAGAAAGGGAGAAGACAGAATCTCTCAGAGCACTCGCTCTCAAAAGAACACAGTCTAAGTATGGACTGTTAAAGGGAGAGGAGGAGCCCTATTTATAGGCAGCCCATAATAACCGTAATTAATGGTTCATTAATTGGAACCGTCGGCTTTAATGACCGCCACAACTGTCAAAGCCCAATGGGAGGCTGACGCGTGGAGCGTCGCTTCGGGAAGCGTCGAAGACGCTGGTTTCCAACCGCCAGCGCCGTATTGGCATAAAAGGCATTAACGCCTAAGCCTAATGAAGAACTGACGCGCGTGGACAAACCGCTTCGGGAAACAACAGATGATGCGGGTTCCCAATCGTCAACGGAGACTTGACGTTCAAAGATTTCACAAAATCTTTATGACAGGCTGTTTATAACGCCTGAGAAATCGTGCCAAAACGCAGGTGTGAGAGCTGCGTCCAAAGACCCGCGTCCCCTCTTTTCTCAAAAATCAGCGTCCTCCTTCATTCCAAGTTAGAAGATCCTTCGCGTCTCTTGGATGATTCAAAGTCGATCCGCGTCTCTCAACAAAAGGGACTCATTTTGGGGGCCCCAGTGGGAAAGCACATAAAGCTGCGTCCTAAGGCTTATGACTTCAGCAGAAAAAGCCCATCACCTTTACAAGCATCTTGGAGCTGCGTCTACATCCATGATTATGGGTCTTACACTGAGGCCAGCGCCACGTCCCTGACTGCGTTAATGTTAAGGGGCGTAAGACCTCATTATCCTGAACTCTGCGTCTGGATAGAGTTAAGGATTGCGGCCAATGAACCACACTTAAAGCCGCGTCCCCGCGTCTGCTTGAACCGCGTCTTCACTGGCAAGTCAGAATCGCGTGCCTCAGAGCCGCGTCTCTTTCGACGCTGCGTTTCGTCAAAAGAACTTAGTTTTCCTAAGTTCAGTATTCACAGTCAGCCGGAGAGCACAATTAAAGACTGTGATTAAAGGATTCAATCCATCCGCAGTGAGGCAATGAAAGTGGAGACTTTTATTATTCAAAAAATGATAAAAGTAAATACAAACACTCTTGGTAAATGGAGTGTCCTTTTTTTTACAAAAAAAAAAAAGAAGAGAAGGCTAAAGGTCCTGGTTCGCCAAGGAACGAATTTGCTCTCTAAGGCGATGTATCTCATGTTGACGCGCCTTCTCAGCCTCCATGAGAGCTTGGGCCCGCAGATCCGCCTCAGGCAAAAATCCCTGCGCTCGTACTCGGAGGGATTCCAGCTTGGACGAACGAACAGAGATGTTTGCTTCAACTTGCGCCTTGGCAGCCTCTAACTCCGCTAGCCTCTTTTCAGAGGTAGCAAGCTTCTATTCGTTAATAGTAATCACTGCCTCAGCTCTGACTATGGCGGCCGAGAATCAAGGATAGCCTGCTTTGCAGCCTGTATGATCATCTCAGATTCCTTGGACTCGATCGCTAGCCTTTGATGATCAGCCTGGAAACCTTCGAGAAGACGGGTGTTATCGGTTATCTGCTCCTCCACCTCTCTTCGCTCTTGTTCTTGAGCAGCAAGGAGCCTATTCAGAGTTTCCTGGCCTTGTGAAATGAGCCGGCATTCTCCAGGGATCGAAGCTCTCTCAGGTTTTGTCCCAGCTGCTCTACCAGCAGCAGACACGCCTGGGCTAGTGAAGGGCCTCCGGCCAACTTGATGTTTTCGACCAGGTTTCCGAGATACGTCTAGGCGAATTCAAAAGAGCTACCCCAGACAGGATGAAATCGATGCATGATCGCATTGAGGCAAAGAACTGCTGCACCGTCTGGCGTGTCAGGAACTCCATGGTATCATCACCCGAGGTGTTCCCCGATCCCCTTTCTATCACGGAATGGGGGATGGAGGTCGGCTCTTCTGATGCAAGAGTCGGGCTGACCACGGGTACGGCAGGAGCAAGAGTAGCCACTGGCGCTTCTGGGGTGCTACCTCCGTAGAAACCTCCACAGCCGATGACAGGGTAGTGAGCTCGACCTCCTCAGAATCCTCGGCCGAGGCTTGAGCTGTGTGGTCTCCCGGGTAGGCACTGACCGCCAAATCTCCTCCTACCTGAGCTTCCTCAATGCTCTCTGCACTTGCCTGATCTTCCTCAATGCCCTCTGCAAATTACGAGAATATTAGCCATGACAGCAAAAGGAAAACATTTATACCAACATTTCCTTACTTGGCTGGGGGTCCAAAGGTGGCGAGTCCTTGGGTGAATCCTGTAGGGTGGAGGTCTCCCGACTTCGACGATTGCCCTCTCTTGAGGCACCCCAGTACGAGGAGACTCAGCTCTCTCCTGCTGAGCCAGTTCTTATATCATCTCCTCGATCTGGAGGAAGCAGCGGCCTCGCTAACCATGACTAGCCCTGCAACACGAGGCCAAATAAAAAAGAAAACGTCAAAAATTCTTCTCCTAGTTAGAAGGATGAGTTTGGCGAGTAGTGTACCTTCAGCAGCTTCAGCAGGAATAACTACCGCTAGTGGTGATGTCGTCAACGGCTCACACCCATATATTTCCTCCTCCGAGATGTGTGAGAATTTACTCAGATCAGGAGGAGCGGGTTCATCGCCAAAGTCGACCTCATCCTCAAAATCGATTCCTCTTCGGATGATGAAGACGACAGTTCAACGTGAGGGACCTCGGCAACCGGAGCCTTGCCTCCAAACACCCAGTGGTAGGGCTGGGGTCAACTGTCCGAGCACTGGAGATGAATACACTGGGAGACCCAGGCTGCTGTGCCTCATCCCTCCTCTCGTGAGCTGAGGAAGCCCCGGGCTGAGCTGAGACCCCTGGCCTCTCAAACATCGCCTCCGCTCATTATGTCGACTTCAAAACTGCTCGGCCTCGTCAGCGGCGGTGGGTTTGTCAACAGGCTCCGCTTCCTCCATAATCCTGGGGCCCCTGCTGCGCAACCTGCGGGCATGGACTAAGGGGGCATCATCCTCATCCGTCTCTTCTTCCTCGGTTCCTCAACACCAGAAGGGATGTCCTCGGATGGAGAAACTGCAGCCGTCAAGTCTCTCCGGACCTTCTTTGGGGCAGGCTCAGCAGTGGAGGTAGAGCCTTGAGGACGCTTACCCACCGCCTGTCGAGCCTTTGCTGCTCGCGGCTCCTCCTCGACCCCTTCTGACCTCCTTCAGAGCCTTCAGATATTGCTCGACGCCTCGCGAGCGTTTAGTGGACCCCGACCTTGCTTCGTAACTTGCATTGATACTCTCAATGCATGAATACTCTGGAGCGAAATCTGGTGTTTGGTTGGCCTGGAAGTACCAAGTACAGAAGCTGAAGCTGGTACGGCCCTTCGGCCCTTTGATAGGCAACCGAAAAGTTGCTTCCGTCCCTCCGGCCACGCTATAATACCAAGCCCGAGCACCTTCGAACAAATTCCCACTGAAGGCGAGTCGAGCATTGGGGTTGCCGACATATAGTTGATCATAGCCGAACTGTCGGGCGAAGCGATTCGGCATATACGGCTCGATCGTGCATGAATTCCCTTGCCGAAAAAGCACATACCCGGCCGAATGTTGACCAACCACCAGAAAAACCCCCGTTGACAGCCTCGTGAAGTCATCTTGGCCTGCGGAGTCAGTAAATTGTTCCCCGAAAGATGCACCAGGAATCGCAGGGAAGCAGCGATTAAGCTGGTAGTTTGAAGCCGACATGACGCACTTTCGAACGTAATACACGTAAGTATTACACCAGTTTGAACCCTCCAACCGCTGCACGAAAGGAATAAACCCCTCACACCAAGACACCGGCGTCATCAGAGAGGGACAGTGCATAACGTACCAAGCCATTAGGTACGTGTAGGGAAGCTCAACCCGAGGGTTGGGGCGCTTTATCGTCGGCCTCCCCTCCGAGTCAACAATCACCTTGCCATGGGAGTCGACGGCCTTCCCTGCCTCGCACAGATTTTGGTTAACGTCCGCAGCTGCTTGACTCCCCCCGGCCTCCAAGAGGTTATCTGGCCGCAGACGTGGAAGTGACATAACACCTCCCAGTAAGTCTCGTACACTCGAGGAGACCCCTTTCTTCATAAGGTGAAGCTCCTCAGTGGTTGGGACGTATTCTTCATAGGGGAGAATCCCCCATTACCAGCCCCGAGACCTTGTACAACTCGTGCAGGGCGAGACCCATCCCCGACCGGAGTGAAGAATGTCCCCGTCAGAGGATTGTAACGCTCCAGGATCCCAAAGAAGTTTTGAGAGCTCGGGGGGATACCATACTGTACGGCCCTGACTGCTTGGTACAATTCCGCTTGCTCCAACAAGCCTCTAAGGTCGGCAAGGACGAAGCTCACCATCCTGCCCCACCAATACCTCTCAGTGGGTGGATCCACCCAGGCGAACGGAACTCGACCAGAAAATCACCCCCCCCACTTTCATGAACGCGTTGAGGAAAGTGGTGCCAAGTTTTGGTGTCTCTCCAACTGGGTGATCAGTCCTGAGCTCCAACAAGCCAAGAACCTCCTATCATGGCTATCATGGCGATATACCTTTTTGGAGCCTAGGTCGCCAAGAGTAACCTCAGGGACATATCGGGAGAGTTCCCATTTCATTTTCCGGGATGGACATGTGTTGAAGATAAGATAGCGGGTACATCTTCTCCATGTTTGGGAGAAAGAATCTTCTATCCCCTATCTGACGGAGCCATTTATAATCTCCGTCATACAAGGAATAGCCGCCGTCGCTAATACGGTCTCCAAAGAAGAAGGCAGGCTTCTCCAGCGGAACGCGAGCATCCGTTGTGAATGCTGCGTCAGTCATAAGCTCCCGAAAGGTTGCCATGTCAACATTGGAGAGCCTCCTCCTGCGCTCCTGCAACCCATCAGCAGTCACAGGTACAGTCCTTTGCAGCACAAAGGTCAAATCACGGTCAGCACCACCTACGTGCCCGAAGTGGCGCTCTTGGAGAGTGGGGCAGAAGAGTATTGCACTGCAGAAGAAGATGACACTTAATCAGAAATCTGATCAAAAAAAAAGTGTCTATAGTCCAGACGCAGAAAAGATACTGGACGCAGAAATTGTCAAAATCCGCGTCCAGGCCTGAAAATCCGCGTTCAGACGCAGAAGAGATACTGGACGCAGAAATTGTAAAATCCGCGTCCAGACCTGAAAATCCGCGACCGTGAGGCCAACAGGGAGCCTGCGTTTTGAAATCCAAGACTTATGAGAAATTCTAAGTACTTGGACTCAGGTGCGAGATTTATAAAAGACCAGCACCTGATGTCACAGAACGCAAGGATCAAGTCCGCGTCCTAACCCTTCACAATTAGAAATATTCTAAGTGAAGAATCCGAAGTGCAGGGCTTACTGGCGCTCTATATCCAATAAACAAGCGCGTCCCTAAGTGGATAAAAGCGGTGGGGTCATCAAACCCGCGCCTTGTTTATCAACTCAAAGACCGCGTCTGAGAATCAGACATGGTTTCTATTCTGTGTTGACGGTTCTCCTTTAAAAGAGGGATTTTTAGGAGTCCATGAACTTCTATTAATGGCGAAGTTTAAGCCTAATGGCATTATACCTGAGATTGGGGCTTCCTGCGCGGAGGAACCGCCCCTCTGGGCCTCGACGACGCGCCGCTTTTGAAGATGATGCGGTTGGCTTGGCCTTGGGTGCCATCGTTAATCAAGAATCCGATGATGGACGATGAAGAAATGAAAAGAGACAGAGAAGACTCCTTTTTCAAAAAACCCTAACAGATGCGCTCGAGACGAAAGATATATCTCTCTGACTGTTGCCATTTATAGGCACGAAGATTCGCAAAGATACGCGGCGCGTGGCTCGATTGGTTCGGCATCGAGTCATCGCTTGACGCGTGGACAGCTCATTTAATATACCGGGAAGTCCGCGCGCCAAAAAGAGATGTCCCGTCGGTTCCCCAGAACAAGTGGCGGTGCACTCATGACATGGCACGGATTCGCACCCAACAGGCGCGCCTCTTTGAAGGACGTGCCCCGTCAGCACAGCCATAGTCGCGTCCAGAAAGTCGCGTCCTTACTCAAAAGGATGCGTCTCTCCGAAGTTCGCGTCCTTCCAATCCGGCCTAGCATCGCGTCTGCTCAATGGAATATCAGTCGCGTTTTCATTTCCAACAGACGCACCCCATGAAAGTCGCGTCTTTAAAGCAGTACTATCTCTGCTCTTCAAAAAGAACTGGCGTTCAGTCCTTGCTTTCTGCAAATCAGTTCAACAGTACACTGGCACAAGCAGACGACTGTCCACTCCTGGCTTAAAGTACACCCATGACAGACTTAAAGCAATCGGGGAGGTTTAGACTGTGTATCTAAACACTCAACTCGATCAACTCTGATGGCTTCAAAGAGTTCTACAGTACACTCACGAAGACCATACTCCAGATAAGATCAAACCGGAGCATTAACAGTCCAGTCATAAGGGTAAGCTCAGCTAGAGTCCAAAGTATTTCGAAATCCGTCCCAGTTAACGCGGAATATCGAAAACCTTGGAGGGGGTTCTGTAGGCTGTCTAAAAATCATTAAAAGACAAGCCATTAAAAAAGGCAGAGTTTCAGGTTCTAGACGCAGGACTAATGAGGGTCCAAACCCGCGTCTCAACATCAAGGCGCGAGGGCTCGACACCCGCGTCTCAACCTCAAGGCGCGTGGGCTCGACACCTGCGTCTCAACATCAAGGCACGTGGGCTCGACACCCGCGTCTCAACATCAAGGCGCGAGGACTCGACACCCGCGTCTCAACATCAAGGCCGTGGGCTCAACACCCGCGTCTCAACCTTAAGGCGCGAGGGCTCGACACCCGCGTCTCAACATCAAGGCCCGTGGGCTCAACACCCGCGTCTCAACCTCAAGGCGCGAGGGTTCGACACCCGCGTCTCAACCTCAGGGCGCGAGGGTCCAAGGCCCACGTCTCAGTTATAACCGCCCTGCTTATGGGGCCAGTCACCGCCCACATAGAGGGAAAGTTAGCCCCTCATTGTGGAGCATTTTTAGGGGGCACGTTCACCCCTGAAACCTCTATAAATAGCCCCGCCGCTATGAGGATGGGGGGACACGACACAAGAAATAAGAGATAGACAACAGACTACACACAGGCAGACAGAGAGAGAAGCAAGAGAGAGCTCAACTCTTCAGCAAGCTTGCTGCGTACAAGTTGCTCTTTGCCTACCTTCTCTTTGAGAGTTTTGGTAGACAGAGCTGTGCTACTCCTTCTACCAGCCGAAGAGAAGATCCCCGAAAGTCTAGACGGTCACCCGGTCAACGGAGAATAAGATTCACTCTGCATTGCCACTTGAAGAACCCAGCCTTAAACAAAGGGAGGATTCAAGACTCAACATCCTCCTCTCTTGTAACGGAATACTAGTCCGTTGTAATTTTTCAATTTGATTCAAGGAAATCTTACTTCGAGCTCGTACCTTCTCCGTGTGCGTACATATACGTGAGGGTATTTCTGACCTGTGTATATACGTCGCAGTGACGTCTTCGTACCTGCCGGATCAGGGCGTCACACAAACAAATAGTCCCATATCGGCTAGACATGTGGCAATTGGGCAACCTCACCTATGAGGCTGGTCTTTTGAGATGGTGCCCCCAAGTCCTTACACTACTGTGAATGAGCCTGCAAAGAGCACAATTGAAACTATTCTTGAAGCTTTCTTTGCACAATTGAAACTATTCTTGGGTCTTTATGTGATTCCCTAGGTTTTCTTATTATCACATTACATGCACTCATTGAGTATAATCAATCTACATGTATGATGTGGGATTAGATTTGGGGTTCTCAAGTCAATAATTTTAGAGTTATTTTCGTCGGGTTTAAATTAGTTTATAGTCTTACATTGTAAACTTTTCTAATTTTAAACATTAAAGTCAGCGTAGAAATTTATATCAAAAACTCCATCTCCAACATTACATCATCATTTTCAAGAATGCGTGCACCCTTTCGTACTTGTACCAAAGACTAGTCTCTCTTATTGTATTCTCTCCTCACCAACCACACATAAATTATTTTCGTCTGATATTTCGATTTAATATTATGATATCAAAATTTATTATTAATATTTTTACTATTTTTTATTATTATTTTGCATTTACATACAGATAAACTGCACATAGCTCATTATACCGCTTAATCGGGAGTTAACACGGGTTTAGTCATTGGTGTGTGTCATGATCAGCGAAATTTTAGCTTTGTTTTTCTTATATATAAAATACAATGTAGTACCAAGTCAAAATAATTCATAATACGATATAGATTTGTGTCGTTCCGGAAGGATTCAAGTCCGACTCTTTCCCACTCAAATGCAACCCTACGGCATTCGAATATAGATTCATTGCGTTGAAATTGATCTGTATCTATAAATCAAATATCAAGTATTTAAATATTTTTTGCCAATGCATCAAGCGGCGTAAAATAAAGACCAAAAGTAGTGAGTTAGTTAGATCTATGTTTTTAAGCATACAAACTCACGATCCGGCCATTTGATCATGATCTAAACATTTAAAAAGTCCTACAAACCAATTTTTGTTAGGTTTCAAATATTTTACACTGTTAAACTAACTAACTCACTATTTAAGTAGTCTGTTTTCCCCCTACTTGATGCATGGGTCAAAAGTATTTAAGATACTTGATTTTTGGTTTATAAATACGAAATAATATAGATCAACTTCAATGAAATGGATCTTGTATTCGAATGTCATAGGACTGTATTTAAGGAGAAAGAATTTGGGCTCGAATACTCCAGAAAGACACAAGTCTATCTCTTCTTAATACATATATTTACGAAAGTGTGTGAATAACAAACAGTCTAAATAATGTACTTTATAATGTTGACTATGATGCACAGCATTTAAAACTATTGAAAATCAAAAGTCAAATACTTGTAAGTGGTGGTGTGCATGCACCAAGCAGCTGGAAAAGATTTTTCATCCCCCAAAAACTAAATTATTTGACTCAATGCTCATAGTATTAATAGTTAAGTACACAAGTATCACATATTCATAGATTAATATATAAATGGTATTTAAATGGTATTTAATTCATCAAGTGATTCCACCTGGGATCTCCTGCACGTCTCAAGCGAGCTCTCTACCAACAACACTCATGCCCTTTTGACGTTTGAAAAGTTTTATTTTATTTTTAATCAAAAGTCAAATGTTTTTTTCATCAAAATATCAGGTAGTTGCAAAGGAAAAGGTCTTTAAAAAAATAATAACAAATAATAATAATTTGAGTTGATTCAGTGGCAAAAATAAATTTATATTTATTTAAACTACTAGTAATTACTATTTTTTCCTTTTACAGCTAATTAAAAGCAATATTTTTTTTCTTTTCTTTTACGAAAAACTCCCCTATAAGAGATAATGATCTTAATCTTAGCTGAGTATTGTTGTATCTACATGTGTGTGTAGATAATTCCCTAAGAGAATAAGTGTAACAATTTTTTTTTCTCTTTATATGTAATTAAAAATATTAATTTTATTATTTTTAAAATAAATACAATATCTCCAAGTGGCATTTTGTGAGGAAGTGAGAAGTTTTACTAGGAAATAGATTCATACCTTGTTCTCTTTTTTGTGTAGGATGGTTCTACATTTAAGAAAAGAAAGCTTTTATAAAATAATAAGAACTCTGCTGAAAATGATAATTGTCACTTAGCAGTTCTAATTGGCCACTCTAAAAGTAGGCAAAATATGTATTAGAAAATTGACATTTATGTGCTTTAACTAGTAAAAATTCTTGCATTCGTTATCTGATTCTTCAATTAGTGAACTTAAGTTACAGCCAATGGTGTAAAATAGGATGGATTGCAATTACCTTCAAATCAGATAGAAAAAAATTATGTTTTTAAAGAAAAAATAGAGAGGGAAATTAGGGTTTAAGAAAATGGATAACTTTAAACTTTACACGCCTTTCATCATAGGCTTCACACCCCTTACACTACGAGGCTCAAGACATTTTAACTGAAAGTTTTGTCATTCATTTGTTGATTGTCAATATGAGAAGTGAGGCTTATTTATAAACTTTAAAATGGTCAAGTTTTAAAAAATAACAGATGGGATATTAAATTTTCAAATTTAAAAAAAATCACGAAAAATAAATGGAAAAAAAAAATACTAGAATCAAAATAATGCATCACATGATTTCCTCTTCATTTTGCTTACTGAACAAAGAGATAATGCCTCTACATTGTGTGCATGGTTGACTCCCAGGCTTTTGAGGGTCTTTGTTTTAGTGAGAGGTGGCATGTCCTTGTTAGAACTAGAATATTAGGGCATGGGTTGATGAGATCAACATAACATTTCTTGTTTTCTTTTCTTTCTTTTCTATTTTGCAAGCAAGCCAGAGTCACACGTGGCATCATACCAGTATCAGCATCCCTAGTTCCATACATCACCCTCACTTGGGTCCAAAAAAAGATGGTCAGCCTCTGGCCCTAAATCTTAGTTGAACACATGACCCAATTAATGAAAAACCACCTTGGAGAGAATTGGCCTACATTTTGTTGCACTTCCCTTATTTCTTATTCTTCTCTACTGATCAAAGCATTGTGTGTTGGGATTTAGGTCGACAAATAGTCTCACATTGGCTAGACACGATGATGGTCTTAGGTATACAAGACCTAGAAGGTTAGTTTTTTGAAATGGTGCCCTAAGTTCTTCATTGTGTTCGTTGGACCATTGTCCGGATTAAATATTATTCCTCTGTGTGAATTGTCAAAAACTTGTTCTCCTCTTACTCATTCTGTGCCTAATTGTCAAATCCTACTATTTTCTATGTTTAATGCTCCTGAGGTCTCCCTGCCAAATCATTCCCTAACTCAAATTAATCCTGAAATTTACCACTAGCATATATTCAACGCTTATCATGCTTCACAATTGTGTTTTCAAGCATAATTTTTTTTTCTTTTAAAAATTTTAAGAATCATCTTCGGATAATCACGTGACTCATATTATACAAAAAAGTTAATCCCCTAAGGTCTCAGTAAAGTGTAGAAAAATGATAGTACAAAAATTTTCTCCCCAGGTAACCCTATTCTTTTTCCTTCAAAACTATTTGACTCAAAACACAACCAAACACTGATTTTTTTTTGTTTTGAGGGTCAGAACCAAACACTGTTAAATCTCAAAATTAGAGGTTGGCTGCAACAATGAAACTGTGTATGTAGTAGTCTAGGGCAAGAGTTTGAGGAGGGTGTGGCAAGCTATACATACAGAAAAACTCAACACTGAAGAGATTCCAACCACACAAAATCAAAAAATGAATGGGGTCTCCCTCTTTTCTCTCTCGGGTTGCGTGGTGGCCAATCATCATCATCACTGGACTGGGGACCTGTGAACAGTAGAAACCTGCATACAGTGTACCGCAAAAGTTTTGCTGCCCTGGGACAGGAGAAAATGTGTCCACACAGTTGGACAATCTCATGGACCTTTGGTCGAGATCGAGAGACCCTATTAGTGGCTCCACCATTGATTTGCATTGTATGTACTCTCTTGTGAGAGACGGTGGGTTCGAGTTTTCCCTTATTATCTATGTACTGGCAAGTAAAATGTACATGCAGATCATGAAGGCAAATTAGTAGCTCCAAGTGACAGTTCTCTACTTTAAAGGAGTTCTTTGTTATTTCTGATTAAGATCAATGAGCAATCCCTCTCTCTCTCTCTCTCTCTCTCTCTCTCTCTCTCTCTCATGTATGAAAAATGCTTGCATGAGCTTTAAATCATGAGAAAGAAGAAAGGCTATATAATAGGAAATAGATAATATTCAGCAATATTTGTTTGGTTTACTGTAAAGGATATTACAAGTATCTATGTACTTCTCTTGTGAGAGATTGTGGGTTTGAGTTTTCCTTTATTATGTGTCGGCAAGTAAAATTTTGAATAAGAGAATATGTTTTTCGGATAAGGGACATTATATGTATACCAATAATAGTTCGGGAATACTTGTTGTGATTCGTGTGCACCTCATGCGGATAGATTAAAAGCTCCAAGTGATAACAAATAATTATCTTCTTTCAAGTAAAAGGCATCACTGTTTCAGTTTCATGAAGGTTTTTTTTTTTTTTTTTTTTTGGGTCAGCAAGTGGAGAAAGAGAGTCTATACGATGAAGCTGTACGTGATTAGTGAATATATATTCATGTTATTGTGCATAAAGTGGTCCAGTTTAGGCTTTTTTCTGGGAAAGAGGTCCATCAAACTGGTCCAATTTCAGGCTTTTCTTGAGAAGAGGTCTAAAATTTTCAGGCCTAATGCTCTGCTGTATCAAATGGGCAGAGAGGGCTGGTCCAATTCCAGAGTTACTGCAAACAACACTTATTATAATAATCCTGGCAGCAAAATCTTTCATTTTCACTGTAGTATGCAAGCAAGCAAAGACCTGTCCTTATCCAACCTGTTACAGTTCATGTTTTTATTCGTGAAGCCAGAGGTGAGAGAGTGAGAATCTGAACAAAGGCTAAGAATTGTGTGTGATACTGTAAGGTGGGGATGAGGTGGGGATGAGGATGGTGAGGTGAGGTTCACACATGCATCCCTGTGTTTGGATTTGAGGTCCCATGAGATTCCTGAGCAGGACCTGAAATAACCCCACAATTGACACAAACCTCTCTCTCTCTCTCTCTCTCTCTCTATAAATACAAACAAATCCCTCAGAAAAGAGTGCAGTGAGATCTATCCTTTTACCTTTTATTGGCAGGGGAGTTCTGTTCTTGTCCTCTCCTCCGCTCTCTCTCTCTCTCTCTCTCTCTCTCTCACTCTCTCATTGTGTGGCCTTGCCCCCTTTTTTCTCCATTCTTTCCATTGATCAGCTGAAGTTTTGAGTACATATTTTGAGCTGCAAATAGTCACATGGGTGCTCTTCCTCTATTTTTAGTTCATTAGTCCCACACTTTCCCTCAAAAAAACACCCATCTTTAGTTTTCTTGAAATGCCAATGTGCTTGAATTCATTTTCAATGGAGTTTGCCCAGTTTTGCACCAGATTCAACTTCCTTGTCCTCCTCCTAGCTCACTGCTCTCCATGCAAGTTCATACAGAGCCCCATGGACTTTGGGCCCTTGAGCTTCCTCCAAACAACAAACGAAGCTTCCCTAGATTTTGGAAGGATCGTCTTCAACAACCCATCTGCGGTTCTCAGGCCCAAGTCCCTGAAGACATCTCCGCCTCCTCACCTTCCTCTCTGCCTCATCTTTCAGCAGGGTCACAGTTGCAGCCAGGGGAAATGGCCACTCCATCCATGGCCAGGCTCAAGCTCTTGATGGCATTGTGGTTGAGATGGACTCTCTCCCCTCTGCAATTGAGATTCACAAGAGCGATGGTTTCTCTTATGCTGATGTCAGTGGGGGTGCTCTGTGGTCAGAGCTGCTGGAGGAGAGCTTGAGGTTTGGGCTTGCTCCAAGGTCTTGGACTGATTACCTCCATCTCACCATTGGAGGGACTCTCTCCAATGCCGGAATCAGTGGGCAGTCCTTCAAGCATGGCCCTCAGATCAGCAATGTTCTTCAGCTAGATGTTGTCACAGGTACAAATTTCTCCCAGAAACAAGAACCAAATTGAAGGAAAAAAATTGCCTTCTGACAGAATTTTCCCTTGCCAGGTAATGGGGAACTTGTGACATGCTCACCCACCAAGAGCTCAGACCTGTTTCTTGCAGTTTTGGGTGGATTGGGCCAGTTTGGAATCATAACAAGAGCAAGGATCCTGCTACAAGAAGCTCCACAAAAGTTTTTTTTTTTTTTTTCTTCTTATTTCTGTTGTTGTATCAAAAAACTGAATCACTGATGATGTTGGAACTTGTCAGGTGAGATGGGTGAGGGCTTTCTATGATGATTTCCACACATTCACCGAGGACCAAGAGCTTCTCATCTCATTGCCAGAGAAAATAGACTACGTTGAGGCTTCATAGTCTTGAATGAGCAGTCTCTGCACGGCTCCTCCATGCTTTCTTTCCCTTCTCAGCTTGAGTTCATCAACGAGCTCCAAAAGGACAGCTCCAAGGTCTACTACTGCATTGAGTTTGCTGTCCATGACTACGAACTCAAGGGGACCAATGTAGATGAAGTAAGCAAAAGGCTACACATTATTCCAAATTGAAAGATACAGAAAGAAAATTACTAAATAAAGTTTTTTTTTTTTCCGTTTAATAGATGGTGGAGGAGATTTTAAGGGAGATGAGCTACATGCCCTCACTCATCTACAGTGTTGAGGTCTCCTACTTTGATTTTCTCAACAGAGTGACAATGGAGGAGGTGAGCTTGAGGAGGAGAGGGCTGTGGGATATCCCTCACCCTTGGCTCAACTTGTTTGTGCCAAGTCTGGGATCACAAATTTCAAGGACTTGCTCTTGGACAGCATCTCCCCCAAGGACTTTGAGGGCCCTATCCTCATCTACCCCCTCCTGGGAGACAAGTACTCAAGTTTTTTTTCTCATCTTTTTTCATTAAATAAATGTTTATTTCTTTGTTATTATTCATTTCTTATTTTGAATTGTCAATTTTGATTATATATATTGACAATATTGTATTGAGTTTTAGGTATCCGTTATGATATTAACTCTAGATCATATTAGTGACGCCGATATTAAGGTTTTAATCATGCTTTGCGTTTATATAATAATAGCATTTGGAATACTATTAAATTATGTTTATTGTGGTTTCAAATATTCACTGATAAAAAGTGAAATTTTATTATTATTTTTTAAAGAAAAAAGAAAGGAGGAAAAAATAGAAATGGGGCACAGTCTCTTCTCTAGCTCCTATGCAGAGTAGTGCCTCTCTTGGGCTTGGCATGTTTGGCTTTATTTTGTAAGCAGAAGCAGTTGTGGCAGTCTCTCTCTCTCTCTCTCTCTCTACTTTCTCTACTGCAATCACTTCAATAGGTATTTCTTTCTTTCTCTTTATGTGCCTGCTCTGTTTCTCTCTGCTTTTATCTTCAGAGACAGGGACTTTTTGCTCTCTGTTTGCCTCTTCAAGGGTGGTATCTTGCAGTTATTGTTTCTTTTATGAAAAATTTCTTTCTCCTAAATTCCATCCTTGCAGTGTCCAGAGGTGCAGCAGAGTTCTCTGTTTTAGCAAAATAATGTCATTAATGGTCCAGATTCAATTTTTTTCTTCTCAACTCAGACCCATAGCCTGGACCTCTTTGTACCTTTGACATAGTGTAGGATTGGGTCCACTCTATGGCTTTCTTGGCTCATGGCTAGTGACAAATTTAAGGCCATCCCTGACAACAACTTAGGATTCACACTTGTTAACAAAATATTTTCATGTGTGTAGCTTATAGCTTATATTTTGACTTTTAATTATATCAGCTTAAGTTTTTAGGTCAAATTGATTATTTGTAAGCCCTCTAATTTGTTCTTTTGTTACATTTTGATCAGATGGAATGCAAACTCGTCGGCGGTGCTACCGGCAGGCCGGGTCGTATACGTGGTGGGAATACTCCGATCCGCTAATCCGAGTACCTGCTCGCCGGACTGCCTCCGGGACATCCTCGGCAGCCACCGCCGCATCGCCGAGACCGCAGGCCGGGCTCACATTGGGGCGAAGCAGTACCTGGCCCACCACCCTGCCCCGGCCCAATGGCTGGCCCATTTCGGCCCGAAATGGGACGGGTTCGCCGCCCGTAAAGCCCGATTCGACCCGTTAAACCTTCTTTCCCCGGGCCAAGGGATCTTTCCAAAGGGCTACTCCCAGTTGTCCCAGACACAGCCACTTATTCCCCACAATAAGAACCCCTTGTAGACTCAGTTTCTAGCATACACATAAATTAGAATTGGTGCTTGATGATGTATAATTTTTTTTTCTTTTTCTTTTTCCCTTTGGATTTATGAGAGTTTAGAGAGAAAATTTGCCCATGTGGGTGATTTTTGGCTTTCATTTGTACAGGGGAAGAAAAGAAATTGTTTTGGTACTTGTGAAGTTTGAGGTACACAATTTGTTGTTTTCTTAATGGTTAGTAATTGGGGGAGAGTGTACTGGCCAGGTGTTGATTTCTAAGAAGATTTGGGATCCTTTAGAGCTGCGTGTTGTCACGTCCAAGTCTCTCAATTGGGAGTCAGGGCATCAATTTTTTATGCAACAACTTGGTTTGTGCTCTGGCTAGTAATAAAAATTGAATTTTTATGATGCAAAGCAATTTTGTCTGCACAGGAATTTTTGTTTGATTTTTCAAAACTTATTCACACACGGATCACACACATGTTCACACCCACGTGCAAGATACACGTTCACATTGTTGTACCCAGGGTTTTTTTTTTTTAAAGAGAATAAACCGGGGTTGTTTGATAATTTGAACATGAGGATGAAAATTTAAAAGTTCTTAGATGTTCTTTGACGTACAACTAAGGCCCAGTAAATTGCCTTGAAGGCCAATTTCCCATTTTCTGGTAGTTGGGAGCCTTTTAACTGGGCCCAAGAGCCCATAAGTTCTATCCAGAAACGGAAAGGGCTGAATCACATGCCTCCGCACGTGACCGGCCTGCTTGGGTAATTAAAAGTCAACTCAGAGCCCTTTCATTGTTGCCACGGGCGTTGGCAATGTATTTTTTATGAGCTCACGTCTGGTTGACAATTTTCATTCTTTAAATGATTCACCAAATATTAAACATAGCAGACTAATTCTACACTTGGGCTTAGCTGGTTTGCTACTGGTGGGAGGAAAAAAAAAATGCAAGTAGGAAATGGGGATGAGAAGTGAAATAATAAATGAAAATTTGAAATTTATGCAAGTACATTTCTTATATTTGATTGTAACATAGAAGTGAGTGAAAAAGTACATTGTGTTTTTCAGTATTGGGTAGTCGCGTGAAAGTGTAAGTGAAAAAGTTGACCACAAAATTAATTGTTTGGTGATTTAAAAAATATCAATATTATTAAAATAAATCTGCTATTAGAAATTAAAATATATAATAAATTTGTCAATTAAATATTAAAAATAATACATTTGACATTTTAAATATTTAAAAATTATATATTTAATATACAAGTGAGATTTACCTAACCACAAAATTAATTATAGCACCTTGCAAAAAGGAAAAGGAAAAATGAAAAGAGATTTTTTTTTTCATTTTCGATTTTCTGATTCAAAATATCTAAGAGGAATAAAAAAAATGAGTTTTTTCCACAAACACACCCTCGTCTGAAGCTGACTTTTCTTGATAGCCCTCTTTCTTAGTTGATCAAGGTTATTTTCTTTTCCTCTTTTTTTAAGGTCTTATGGAGCCGTGGACATTTCAATTGACGCACTAAGGGAAACTGGCTTTTTGTTCTAACGCGGATAATTAGTGATTTTAAACAAAGTGTGAAGTAGAATTAACACTGTTTTCCACTACACATTCGCTGATGATTCATCATTATTTTATACTCTCTAAATATTATTCTTTTATATACAATTTTAAGTGCCTATATTCACTTTTACTGAAATCTAAAAAGTTTCTTTAAGGCATTAGCAATGCTGGGCATGGATATGGTAAAAAGAGGATTTTCAAAGCAAAGATGGAATAATTCGTAGAAGGGATACAAAATAATACCTACCTTAAAAAAGTCTATACCCTTCCTTTAGCATAGAATTTCAACTGCTAAACTTATATACATGATTGGGATAATGACGATTCAACTAGCTATTGGAAGATGTATTCGTGTTGGAGAAGGAAAGCTCAAGATTGGATTTGTGTAACATGGTACCAAAGCATCTCAAGGTCTCTTTTATTGATCGTCGTCGATATGCCATCAACAAAACTCTTCGTTGGGCTGCACTCATGTAGCTGCGGCTAGCACCGGCTCATCGCTCCAAAGAGCTCTCCGTAATCTCCTCAAACTTAAAAATTCCTCCCTAAAAAAAAATCTTTCCCAAAAAAATACCTCAAAATTATCTTTCTCCTAAAATTATCCTCTCTCTTGCCCTCTCCTTGGTTGCTGACGAATGCGCCCGATGCCTCAACCTACTCCTCATAAGCAGCTACTGCCAACCACGTCCACCACGACCACAAGATCTCAACCGTCGTGTTTTTTCCTTGCTGGTGTTGTGCATCTCATGTTCGTCACCGTCATCCTCATTTCGTTGTCGGAGGCGCCGACGCGTGGGAGTTCATTGGTGCCTGACAACCATCATCACTTCCCTCTGAAATCGAGTATTGTCCATCTTCTCTCTGCTCTTCACATCCAGAACTCAACCGCCATCATCACCAACATCTCCAACATCACCAACTTCAAAATCCCTTGCCGTCGGAAAGAACTGATCGGCGAGATAATCCCCTTACTGTCAATCGAGCGCCAATCGACGAGATGGTCCCCTGCCATCGATGAGAGCCGATCGATGAGATATTTCCCTTGTCGCCAATCGAGAGTCAAGCAATGAGTTCACCATCCTCATCGTTGACGAGTGACGGGTTCACTGATCGCTGAAGTTTGAGTTCAAGGACATCTCAAAAACCTCCTACCCAGTCGAGTTCGAGGACCACTCAAAAACCTCTTACTCAGTTTTAGTTTGAGGATATCTCAAAACCATCGGTCCCTATTGAGTTTAAGGAGCCTTTAAAATTCTAATTTTATGTTATTTTTATTTTAAGGTTTGGAGAGTTATTTGGCTAACTCATGCTGGTTTTCCCGCCATGAGTTTGAGGGGGTGTTAAGAGGAATAGTAGTATTAGGATTGTGTTAACAATAGTATTATGATTAAAACTGTATTAAGAATAAAGTTTCCATTATTATGCAATTGTATCTTTATATATTTGGGCATGACTCTCATCATCAATAACAACAATTTCAATTTCCCTTCTTCAATTATTGTAACAGTGTAGGAGTAGTATTTGATTAGAAATAGGAGTAGTCTTTTATTATAATTAGAAATAATCTTTTTTATTGATTTTTATTATTATTCTTTTAAGAGTTCTTTTATAATTACACGTTATTTAATTTTGTGTCAGTCGAATTTTGTTTAGTTTCCTGATTTGTGTTAAATGTTTATTTATAAATAAGTTTCTTTTTCATTATAAAGGAGATTTGTTTTATCAAAATACAAATTAACATATTTCCTTTCTCTAATTACTCTCTTTTCTCCCTCTAAATTCTTTTTTATCTCTCTGAATTCTCTCTTCTCTTCTTCTCTTCTCTCTTTTCTTTCTCTTTAGTTCTACATCAATTAGTTTCAGAGCCTGATTTGTTCCTCTGCCTTCAATCCAAAAAAATTCTCTCTCCCCTTTCTTTCTTTCTCGCACTTTTTCTCACGTTCTCTTCTCTCTCTTTCTCTCATCTCTATCTCCTTTCCTCTTTTGCTTTCCCTCTTCTTATCTTTCACCCCCAATTTCGATCTCTCTATCTCAAAAAAAAGAAAAAAAATCCTAATTTTCTCCACAAGAATCCCAAAACCCTAATATTAGATTTTCCTCTTCTTTTTCTTCCTAAAATTATTGTAGTTTTTCTTTTAAAAATATTGTTCAAAAATACCCAAAAAATCCCTCTGCACTTTGTTCATCCTTCTTCTTCCCTCCATTTTCAACACCAAAACCCAATCCCACCGCCATCACTGTCCACCTCGTCTTCTCCTTTCTCTTCACTCTTTTTTTCCTCTCTAGTTCTATAACAAAAAATTGCTTCCTTCTCTCTTTTCGCTCACTATGCCATAGGCCCTTCTTTTCTCTCTGCTCACTTCAAGCCACCAAACACACATCATCATCACCATCTCCGAGTCGAGAACCAATCGACTCGTCGATGTCTTTCTCATCTCACACAACACCAAACCGACAGCGACCTGGACCTCACCGTCAATGTTGATTTTCGATTGTGACACCCTGAGGCATCGCCGCCCCTCGATGAAGCCTCAACCTCGTTGCTGATTGCCTCGCTGCCAATTGTAGTCGTCGCCTTCAGCTGCAAGACCTCACTGTTACCAACCTTGCCTCCATCCTCATCTTCGTCTTTGACTTCTAAATAGTCGAGAACTCACCGTCGCTGCCTTCGTCGTGCCATCCTCTCCATTGGCAGCCCTTCCACATGAAGCAAATTCTGGTCCAAATCCAATTCGACCCGAATCCAAACCCATCTCAGACCCGCAACAGTTACATACCTGACCGACCCGCTCCAATCGAATACGGTCCCAGTTCGCTTTAGCCCCGACAACTACAACTTGGCCAAACTGATTCGCGCTTGCAGAACTCGACCCTACCCGTTTGCAGAAAACAAATTCGTTAGTAGCCGGATTGATTTTCAGCATTTCTCAGCTGTTTAGAGTACTATTCGAGCCATTTTCGAAGCATCAGAGTCCTGGGAGACAGTTCTACGCATTCCAGTATATCAACTCTTAAGACCCATTGTGACTTAAAGTTTGTTTTATTTTGTCTCTCTCTTTTTCACTATAACTGTTGAACATCTTGAAAACTTTTTGCTGCCTTAGAAGCCCGTCAAACTAAATCTGAGGAACATCAAAAGCAAGTAGATATTAAAATTGACGAAATTACTGCCCCTTGAATCCCTTATCACAAAATTGGACAATCTCACTCAGGACTCTATACAAAAGTGTCGATTAGAGCTTGAATCAACGCTTTATCTAGTATCACTGATTGAGTTCGAGTTCGAACCTGAAGCATCGTTTATCCAGTGCCATTGACAAAGCCCAAACTCGCTCTATTACAGTCAGAGCTGGTCACTTCTTTGTCTAACAAATCTTCATCATTTCAGCCTTTCGAGCCAAAAAGAAAGCTTAATTCTATGCCACTAGAAGAGTTGGTCATTTTTTTATCCGACAAGTCATCATCAATTCAGCCTTTCATGTTGATGTCGCAAGATGAGTATGATCATTTTTAAGTCTTTCTGAGTAGGATGTCTTCTATAAAATGTGAATTTTCTATAATTCCTGGCCATCGAAGCCACGCCTAACATGCAGTACAATCATTACGTTCTTGATTTTTCTTATTGTCAAACTTTCAAACTCGAGGACGAGTTTTCTCCAACCAGAGGAGAATTGATGGCGATAATGACGATCTAGCTAGCTATTGGAAGATGTATTCACATTGGAGAAGGAAAGCTCATGATTGGATTTATGTAGGAGTAGTATTTGATTAGGAGTAAGAGTTGTCTTTTATTAGAATTAGAAGTAGTCTTTTTTCTTTTATTACTTTTCTTTTTATTATTTCTTTTAGGAGTTCTTTTATGGTTATTTTTTATTTAATTTTGAGTAGTTAGAGTTTCTTGATTATCAAGTTTTGTTTAGTTTCTAGTTTATGTTAAATGCCTATCTATAAATAGGCCTCTTTGTTTTCATTGTAAAAGAGATTTATTTTATGAAAATACAAATTATCTGACTTTCTCTTTCTAATTACTCTCTTTTATCTCTCTAAATTTTTTTCTATCTCTCTCTAAATTCTCTTTTTTTATCTTTTATTTCTCTCTCTAGTTCTACATCATCCCACTAAAATAATTTTGGGAAAATTTTGTAACACTATCTTAAAAGTTACAAGCAAAGAACGTCACACTTCAATCTACCAACATATTCACTATTACATACATTTTTTTTTTTTACTAAGTAGGCACTTGGGAAGAACATAGGATGGTCTAAAATTTAGTATAATGTTACAAATCCTTTTTGTAAAAGGAAAAGGGAAATGGAAAATTCAAAAAAAAAAACCCTTTACAGAATATCATCAAAAATTTTCTTTCGGGTAAATTGCGCAAAACCCTCTGTATTATTGGGCTTGTTGCGCAAAACCCCCCTACACTAAAAAACCTGCACTTTGCCTCCGGGCTAACTCCGCCAGTATTGCCGTTAGGGACAACACGTGCATATAAAATCGTAATTAATCAATTAAACTATGTTTTTCTTAATTATCACTATTAATTAAATACTAAAAATAATTAATTAAAAATAACTAATAAAAATTGTAATTAAAGGAGGTGGGGCTCGCCTCCCCTCTCCCTTCCCTGGCCCGCCTCTCCTCCCCATGGCCTGCTACGCTTTCTTTCTTCCCCTGGCCCTCCCCACCTCCCCTCCACTGGCCCCTCCTCCCCTGGGCTCACCTCCCCTCCCCCTGACCCTTCACGCCTCCTTCTCTCCCCCTGATCTGCCTCCCCTCTCCCTCCTCCCTCCCTTCTTCCTCCTCGACGTCCCCTCCAGATCTGGCGACGGCATTGAGGAGGGAAGGAAGTGGGCCGACCTCCCTTCCCTACTCCTCGCCGCCATCAGATCTGGCAGCGACGTTGAGGATGAAGAAGGAAAGGAGGAGGGGGAGGGGAGTTACTTAATTAATTTTTAATTAATTAAATAATTATTTAATTATGATTTATTAGTTAATTAAAAATAGTGTTTAATTGATTAATTAGTTTTTACGTGCATACCACGTATTTTTTTATTAACAGCTAAACTGACAGAGTTAGCCCCATGGGGCAAAGTGCAGGTTTTTATAGTGTTGGGGAGTTTTGCGCAACAACCCTAATACTACAGGGGTTTTGCGCAATTTACCCTTTTCATTTTTACAGAAATAATATTTAGATGTCATAATATCTCTGCTCTAGTACCTCTATAATCTCATGATTTTCCTTATGTGGATGAAAAAGCACAGCCCGTAGTTAATCCAATTCTATGATGTAGCCCATATTTCTATGGGCATAGCCCGTGGGTTCTCTGAATTCTATTTCTGATTTGCTTTTTTAGGCCCAGGTAGCAACTAAGCTCACGAAATTGATTATTTCATTAGGAGAACAATTAGCCTTTGTTAAGCAAAGAAAGAAAGAAAGAAAATGAAATTGCTTTTTTGCTCATCAGAAATTAGGTAACTTTCTAAAGAAAAAGATGAAAGAACAAACTTCTACATATAAGGAAACAAAATGTTGGTATTTGGGGTGTTTGGATTCATGAAAGTGAGAGGAAATGAGAAGTGAAAAAACTCATTTTTCACTTTCTTTGTTTGTTTTGAACCAAAAATGGAAAATGAGAAAATATCTTTTCTTTTTCCCTTTTACACCTCTCTTTTACACTACCATTTTTTCACTTCTTGGGTGCTACAGTTAATTTTGTATTCATGTAAATCGCACTTGTAATAAGTTGTACCTTAATGCATTAAATCTTGTTGTCGTGTAAATCTCACTTGCAGTTCAATTACAGTTCAAAAATATCACTTTAGAAATAATATTTAATTTAATATTATTTTTTTGTCAACTTATTGGTCAACTTTTTTACTTTGACTTTCACATTACTAATCAAATATCGAAAAACACAATATACTTTTCTACTTACACTTTCACATTACAACCAAACACTGGTCACAAATCCCAATTTTCTATTACACTTTCACATTGTTGACATTACAAAAGACGAACACTCGAACAACTTTTCAATTGGTCAGAACGATCTCTAACTTGTCGACACTTCTAAAAGACAAGTCATAGACGAGCCGAAGACCAATCTGCTTTATGCACAAACCATCCCAGATGGATAAAATGGTCAACTAGACTTTGTTGCGTTAGCCCACAGGCCCATCACTCTAGTTTTGATGATGACTAACTCATGTATAGTACTAATGATCTTGTTGTTTTTAAGTTTTAGATATTGATCAAGATCTTAATTAATGTTTAACTTTACTAAAAGACTCAAAGTAAAGTTTGAAGCTAACACATGGTGATTCAAGAGCTCAAGCTTATAGAACATATCTAGTACTCTTGAGTTTAACTCGAACAATTAAGCTTGGATCAAGTCTAGCTCGAAGAATCAAGTTTGGATCAAGTCTAGAGTTTTGTGAGTTTGGATCATCTTCAAGAAGACTTGTGTCTAGAGTTTTGTAAGTTTAGATCTTGTGGAAGGTATATATTAGTTTTGATTGCTCAAGCTCTCTCACACACACAAAGTTTGTTATTGGTTTTTGGTTTCGATTTAACAAGTATACATTTTTGGTTTCATGAATAGATTTCATCAAAAATAAGTTTACATTGGTTTATATATGTATTGGATTTCATCCAAATACATTGTTGCTTCAAATGTGTTTGAAAAACTTATTTTTGTATTCATGAGAGTTTTAGAAAAATATAACTTTCTATTTACAAGTTTAGTTTTTGGAAAATATATTTTTATTTCAAGAAATGTATTTTACAGGAACCTTAGCATTGACTGTTCCAATTGTGGAGCCATCTTAAGAGAAGGCAACTGTTCCCATCACATTGGACAGCGCGGAGGTCGATGCCATTTATCGTAGCATCATTCAATGTCGACCCTTTTCCACTAGCGATTTGATGGTGACCGACGGGGCAGCGTCTGCACCTTTCACCGCACCAATCATAGAGCAGACTGGGCTTCAGCTTGACTCCACCAGCGAGCCAGTTTTCATTCCTGCCACGTCTTTAGTTCTAGCTACTTTTGGCTTGCAACTGGTTGTCAGCTCAAGATCTCCAACGCTAGTTATTGATCCGGACTCAATGATTACAAGTCCTACTTTTCTAGTAGCCAGCATGCTTGTTTCCATGAAGATTCCATCGCGGATGCCATCTGTTTCCTCCGTTCC
The DNA here is from genome assembly GCA_038442645.1 of Agave tequilana. Classification (NCBI taxonomy): domain Eukaryota; kingdom Viridiplantae; phylum Streptophyta; class Magnoliopsida; order Asparagales; family Asparagaceae; genus Agave; species Agave tequilana. Next base: position 32,298 of record JAVJIF010031105.1, read on the forward strand.
ATTGACGGTTGCCCTGTGACACCTTCAACTATTGTGACCACCAAACTCCCAGAAACTTCTCCTTCAAAGCTTACTCGCTTACCTGGAGTGATAGAAGTAGAGAAGGAGTTCGTGACGGAGATGATTGACACCTTCTACAAGAGTCTGAAGTGATGCATCTCTTTGGTGTTGAAGGGTTCAACAAGTCTGTTCGAGTTTCTGAAGGTGGTCATTGCGTGAAAATAGAGATCATCAGAGATTTTGGGGGCACCAATCAAGCTGCCTCCCTAGAGCTGATAGTGGAAGATCTCGAGAAAGATGGGGGCGAGTGGCATCGTCTGAATAGCTCAGATCTGACCCCATTTGTTGAAGAGGAGGTCAAGCGTCTCTCTGAACATATGCAGAAGACCTATGCAGAGACGCAGAAGGAACTAGAAACAGAGTCTTAGGAGTTGAAATCTCTGGAGGTTGAAAAGATCAAGATTGCTGATGCAATAGATGTTTCCGATAACACACTTATCGATGCCAATGAACAGCTTGAAAAGGCAAAAGCGATGATAAAAAGAGCCAACTTTCTCATATCTAAAGCTGGGCTGGTGCGTGCGAAGGAACTGCTTAGGTAGAACAGCTGAGTGCCTAGAGTGATCAAGTCTTTAAGCTGGAGGCAGAGAAGAAGGCGGCGATAGCGGAGACTCAGGCTCGCTTGGCTCAACTGGCGGCTTTTAACTAAGAAGATCTGAAGTCGCAAGTTTTTGCTAAGGCTGAAGAGAATAGGACACAAAATATCAAGATGACTAACACTTAATTCATTAAAATCTGAATAATACAGTCACAAGAATAAAATATAATTATTTAATTGGAAATTAAACAATCACTAATAAAATAAATAGACGACAGTAAAAGCAAATAAACACTCACATGAAATGACGCAGTTCCTGACCCGAATCACTGTCTGGTCTGCACTATACGAACCGGTACGGATCTCCGAATCGCCTCGTATATCGGTCTTCGAATCGCCTGGTATATCAGCATTCAACGAACATGAATCCAGATCGGGTCCGGGTCTTTGTTACCGGTTTTGGATCGCACGATCAGATCCACATCGCTGTAACACACATGTACTCACACAAATACAAATATACATACTCACCGATGCACACCGGTACACACATACACCAATACACACATAACATATACATAAATACATACCCATTCATATATACACTCAACACACGCACACAGTGCATGCATGCATATACACACAATAATACACAATCGCAGCGAAATATATACATAGAGAGAGAGAAAGAGTTACACAGAGAACTCACACACACACACACAATAACATACACACACACAGAGTGAGAGAGAGAAAGAGAGAGAGAGAGAGGGGGGGCGAGCACGATGGGGGTTGGCGGCATGAGAGCAGGCTACGACCAGGGTGGTCGGCGTGCCGGGGAGGCTCCAGCAGACGGAGGGGGCAAAGGCGACTGTGCACGCGACCGAGCAGGTGGGTGGCGGGGCTCATGACAATGCCGAAGAAGAAGATGATGGGATGTTGGCGGTTAGAAGATGGAAGAGGGGGAGGGTGATCTTGGGTTGTTCAGCCATGGAGGGGGTGGTGATGGCACATGGCCGTGGTGGAAGATGGTGGCCATAGGGATGCACGTAGGGGAGCACAGGGGTTGATCGACGTGGAAGCATGGTAGCACGACCATGATGGAGGGGAGGAGCTGAGGGTGGAGATGGCGAAGGCCGAGAAGGCTTTGGGGGTTTGCCGGAGAGGGGTGTTGGACGGTGGAGGGGTTGGGGGTGTGCTCGGCGATGGAGCGGCAGAGGAATGAGGGAGGCCTGGGCGACAACATGGCAGGGCGTCAGAAGAGAAGAAGAAGATGGTGCGGGTGGTGCATACAAAGGTGGGGAAGGAAGAGAAGAGGGCGGAGCTCGCGCGCGACGTGGTGGAGGAGCTCGCGTGTGGGCATGGAGGTGATGGATGGAGGGGGTTGGAGGACTGCTGCGGCTGTGGGTTGCGGTGGTTGTCTACGTCGACGGAGCTTCGGTGGGTTAAAGGCGGAGATGATGGAGATGCACAGGGGGTCTCGACCATGGTGGTGCATGAGGCTCGCCGAAGGCGAGGTGACCATGAAGGAGGATCCGGGTGTGTGTGTGGGGGGGGGGTTTGGAGGAGAAGGCCATGGCGTGGGGCAGGACGCGACGTGTGTTGGGGGAAGAAGATAGATTAGGGTTTGGGGTTAGGTTAGTTAGGATTTGATTTAATTGTTAGGATTATATTGGGTTGGGATACTGGGTAATGGGTTTGGGGATTGGGTTTGATCGTACACGTGCATTACATGTTTTCATACCATATATGTCACATTTCTGCATTTATAATTAAATAAAACTCTGCTATTTAATGTATTTTCATGTCTCATGGTGTACAGGGTAATTAAGAAAGAAAAGAGAGAGATTAACATATTTATCCAATTAAATCTAAAAGTTCAAATCAACGGGGATCGATTCAAATCTAGAGGCTTTAGAAGCAATCTTATCTGAAGACCGAGTATATCAGATGGGATAATATCCATCAAAACTCAAAGAAAAAATAGATTAGAAGAAGAGCCTATCAGTTTTCGTTGAGGATAAAGAGATAGGTCATCAAATCTAAAGCGAAAATTTAAAATCTAAGAGGATAAAAAGATAAAGGAAAAATGACGGACAAGTGCCCCCAGACCCTGGCCTAATGGCTAGGATCTTGCCGCGAAAACGAGACAAAAGCCGCATTTTCGCGGCCTGGTTGTTGAATCAGGGGGAGCGCCAGCTTCCCCAATCTTCATACACTCCATATCCTTCTGTTTCTTCCCTATAAATATCTCACACCTCGAAGGCAAAGGGGTACCACTCTAGAGAGAGCTTTAGTTTAGTTTAGTTTAGCCTTTTATTTTCTTTTTCAATGTAATTTTTATTTTATTTTAGGTTAGAGATAGTTACATGATTAAAAGAGAGGAGGAATTATATGTAGAGTGACACTATTGTAATCCTTTTTCAAGAGACTTATATTGAAGGTGACAATCAATGAAAATTTCTCACTTTTCTTCAATGTACTCGATTCAGTCAATTGCTGCTTTTATTATCTCATTTTGCTTTACAATACTTCACATCAAATCATGTACGTTTAATCTCCAACGGAGGTAAGTCTTCTTCCTTTATCTCTTTTCTATTTTTCTTTCTTATATTAATATAATAATTTTCAATGCTAACACTTTCTCTTTTTATTTCTTTTTCCTTAAACTCGTTTTCCTTTTCTTTTTAACAACAAACTCATCTTTTTCTTTAGATTCCTTTTAACTCAGATTAGCTTAATTATTTGTATTTTCTTTTAAAACTGAGAAGAGAACTCTTAAATTTGTTTTAATTGATTAAAAGAAGAAACTTACATAACGCTTCCATTGTTGTCCCTCCATGTGTATCACGACCCGTTAGCCCTAAGCTATACGGTAATATTGAGAACTTAGCACATTTCTAAATACTATATTTTTCTATGCACAGGTGAGCTCGATCAGGTAATGGGTAATAGGATTTGGATTTAGGAATAGATTAATGGGTATGGACTATAGAGCTATAGGGGATTAGGAATATGCAAGAGAAAATATAATAATACTAGTGATAACAACAACGACGACAATAATAACAACAAAAATAACAACAACAACAATAAGATTAATATACATAAACCAATAACAATACAACTAATAATATTATCAACAATAACAATTAATAATAATTAGTAATAATAACAATAATAATAGTCACAACAAAATAATAGTAACACCGGGAAATAACAATCACCAACAATAATAATAGAATTTATAGCTCAATAGTTATGAAAACTCACATAAAATAATAATAATAATAATAATAATAATAATAATAATTAACGATAACAAAACAACAATAATAATAATAATGACTAATAATAACTCCTACTAAAAACAAGTAGTAATAGTAATTCATAAATCAAGTTAATAAATAAATGATAAGTAAGGCCAGATAAAATATTTAAAAATAATAATAATATAGTATTGTGAACTAGGGGATATTACAATAAGTATAATAATTACTTATAATACCTGGAGTTTGTAATTATTGAAACACTATTACTTGTAATTTTCATAAAAAAATTCCTTATTTTATTAATGGGACATATATATAGTTTTACACGATTATTATATGTATATATGTTCGCATACCATCACGTATTCATATCGTATTTCTCTGAATCTAAAATTTTAAATCATTAACCTTATGGTTGTATGAGTTAATTATTCTAATCATTCCAAATTATGCTTAATTAAACTGTAAACTCAGATTAATTAGGACCTGGTGTTACATAAAATCTTGAGTTTTTCACTTATTTAAATTGTGGACTATTCTCTCTCTTAACCACTATGATCTATTCTCGGTCTAAGCCACTTTTGACCTATTCTTACTCTTTCAATTTGTTAAAACATAATTAATTTCACTCTAATTAACTGACCTTCTTTAGGCCTATAAATAAAGTCATTTTCTCTTCTTTCAAGATATAAGTCTCTAATTCTTCTTGCTCCTCCTAGAAAAATTTTGAGGCCTACTCTACGTAAGAATGACTTTAGTTTAAATTAAATATTTTATTTTACTTCTTCATATTTTCAGGGCAACCACTCTGAATCTGAGCAGAGGCCTAGGGTTCGCGCTCGAGCCTAAGTGCTGGTGTATCTGGGGGCTTTTACCGCTAGCTGACGACTGTCAATCTAACGCCTGCGCGATAGGGTTGGCCTTAGTCTTTTAGGGCAGTGATGTGTCATGACTGCTCACCCATGCCAGTTTATTTCTTTTATATGTTATCATTATACAATAACATTTCATGATATAAATTGTGTTTTAAAATAATATATTTACGCCAGAAAATATCAGGAAATAGACCTAAATATCCAATACAAAATAACAACAACAATAATAAATAAGAAAAACATTTCTCAACTTATGCTTAATTCTTTCGGGCATGTTTGGCGTTTAAGATTTTTAAATTATAGTTTATTTTAAGTTGTAGTTGGAGATTTGTAAACTATAATTGCAGTTTTCTGAGCTATAGTTTTATTAACTTAACAAGTGAACGACTTTTAGAGTTAAAAAAAATTCACTTTGATTATATCTTTTAAATTACAATTAAAATCAACTTTTGAAGTTAGCTAACTATAACTTAATAACTAACAAACAGCAGCAACACAAACATAAGTTTTTTTTGAGTTAGAGGACCTAATTGTAGAAAGCTACAACCTCAAAATCAAACAAGGCCTTTCGTGTTTTAATTAGAAAGAAATCATAATTAATATGTAGAAACCCACCGATGGGACGTTTTTCTCCTGTGACTCATATAGAAACTTTGTCCGTCCGTCCGTCCGTCCTTCCGTCTTCATCGATGAGAGAACAGCATCGACTCCCTCTTTCTTCTTTCTCTTTCAGTCTCCTTCTTCTTCCTCCTCTTTTTTTTCTCTTTTCCGTCTTTCTAATGAATGATGGATCGATTTTTCACTGGTACAGACGGTAAACCAGTTAATTCTTTAGTGTTTTACTTATTATTTATTTGAAAGAAACACACCGCCAACCGTCTAACAAAAACCAACCCTTACGACCGCCCACACCACATTCCACGACCCCAATTAAAGTCAGTCAATCCTCACCTACCTCTCTCTGTCGTTTCTCCCCCGTTTCTTCAACAAAATCCCTCTCTTGGGGAAAAAAATTTCTCTCCTTTGTTTCTCTCTCATCACAAAAATGTCATCGCGTTCCTCTTTCTCTCTCCTCTCCTGCCTCCTCGTCCTCTCTCTCCTCCCCCTCCTCTCCTCCGCCCGCCCCTGCAAGACCTTCTTCATCTCCTACTACGCCACCACCGCCGTCACCTCTGCCTCCACCGCAGACCTCGCCGCCGCCTCATCATCGGACCACCACCATCACCTGTACCCCACCCACTCCCGCTTCTACGCCGTCTACCGCATCGCCCCCCTCTTCACCCGCCCCCGTCCGGTCTACCTCGACCGCCCGGCCCGGCCCCAGCCGGCGGCCCTCGGCATCTCGCCCTCGTCCCTCCAGGACCGCGCCAAGGACATCCTCATCGTCGTCGCCGGCTTCCTTTTCGGCCTCGGCTGCGGCGCCATCACCGCCGCCACCATGTACCTCGTCTGGTCCCTACTCACCAACAACCACCACCAGATCTGTGCCGGATCCGACGACGAGTCTGATGACGAAATCGTGACTGCGAAGAAGATGGGGTACGTCAAGATTGCCGCCGCTGACCCGTGCCAGCCGTTGCCAAAGAAGGGTACGAGGGCAATTGAAATTTCGCTGGTTAGGTTAGGGTTTCTGCTATACGATACTGGTATGATACTATATGGTTTTATATGTGAAAAATTGCTGATTTATTTGCTTTGGAATTGCTCGGTTCCCTCAGTATGCTAGGGTCGGATATTTGCAATGGATTATGATATGGTCTTTCTATCTACTTGTGTTTAGTTATTATGTTCTTGTTGTTGTTAAATTGTGTTGATTGAGTACTATAGTTGGTTAGATTGTTAGGGATTTCCTCGAAATTGGGTTTGTTTTTCCTCAAGTTCATTGCATTTTGGTGTCATCCATAATTTTTGTGCAGTTATATGATATATATGGTACATGTGTTCACTGTGAATTGTTAACCGGTTGTTCTAGTTGAAGGGATCTCTCTAGTTCAATAGTGGTGAACACAAGTATTATGACTTATGATTTGTTTTAGTTGAAATTTTCGATGTGATTTAACAATTTTTTGTATGGAATTTGTTGGGTCTTGGCTGGAGCAGAGTTATACCATTGAAAACAGAGTTCTAGAAAGGGGTAGGAGGCAGAGTTGTCATATCAAATGTTTTTCTGCTAACGAGAATAAAATTCCTGGGAAATGGGAAGTTATATGTTAGCTTCGACAAGGCTGCATGAGATATGTATGATAAATGGTGGTGCTTTGCACTTTTGGAAGAGGAAGTGCTATGTTGAAGGTTGGCAAAATGGTTGCAAGGCCAAAAATTCAGAATTGCATGAGTTTGAGGTTGATACGTAAGTCTATATGATCTGTATATATGGTAAAACTTCCAATTGCCAGCGTGTGATAGTTGGAGGTTATTGTGGTTGTTGCATTTTTTTCTCATGAAAAATGTGTGGTATTTGAAATTGCCCTTTAGTTATTTATATCGAGTTGTATATATAGTGAATATTTCAGCTTTTATCAAGCAAGATAGGTCTGATTGAACTTCTTTTTTATGTGGCCAGCAACAAAAGCCAGCAAGTAGGAAAAAGAATCAGATTTGGAATTAGTGCAATTTGTATTTGAGGATATATATGATATTTTGTGTAGTACTCAAGTTTTAGGATCTAGAGGAATGATTTGGTTAAGCTTACAGGGAATTTGAGCATTATTTGGTTGTTTATACTGAGTTGTATGTATAGTGAATCTTCATGCACACACTATATTTGATTTTGAGCTTCACATAGCACATGCAGTGATGCAAACAGTAGTATCAAAACAAATATGTTAGATTAACTATGTGATTAGTGAAGAAGTATCTAGGCATTCAGGTATTTTGTTAATGGTGGTTATGGTTAGATGATTAGGTGAGAACAGATGCATGGCATTGATTGCTAACAACTCTGAAGTTAGCAAATAACTTAGCACTTAGGATCCATTTTGACTGTTAATCACATTAGTATTTTGATATTAAAAGTGATCAATGTCTTTAATAGCCTGAGGCAAGAGGCACCAAGAAGGGATCACTTCAGGTGCTAATATATGGAAAATATTTATAAATTCTATCTTCTTTCAATTATATAAGTATTTGACACAACTCAATTTGTTAATGATGACATGAATGGCAAGCATCGTGATAACAGCTAAGTATTGATATCAGACATCAACGTCAATATTAGACTTTACTGTGAAGCGTCCATATTTCTAAACATTAGAGTAACAAAGGAATATGATAAATTAAGTATCACTACTACACGTCGAACGTTACATAAATGATTAAGTTCAACCCCTAGAACTGTATCAAAATGATATAATTACAAGTAATTAAGTTTAAAATCAAAATTTAAATTTCAAGTATGCAGTGAAAACAAGTACTAAGTTTAAGTACAACTTTATTCCACTTGCCGATATTCTGGATAAACTGTTTGTTACTGGTAGTGAGCAAGGACATGTTGTTGTGGCGAGTTGTTTTTTTTGGGGTCTGGTGCAGTGTGATTGTCACAGCTGCAATGTACCTTGATTGGTTAATAGTGCTGAACTAGCACAAGATCTGTTGTTCAGGTGATGGTGGGGAGTTGGAGGATGGGAACCCTGAAGCGGTGGGGTATGTGTGGATTACTACCTTGAGATGACCACAGCCAGGGACATGAGGTGATATGATTTGACTAATTAGGTTTGGGTTTCTTATGGCGTTAATAGTCTATTATATGATATGACAGTTACTTATTGTGACTGTATGATTTATTTTCCTTAGAATTGTTTGTTCCCTTGATGTAGAGTTTTACATATGCCATGGATGGTTTTTTCTAGTTATATTACAACATTCTGTTCTTGTTTTATCGCTAAGGTATTTGATGGGGACACCGAGTCATATTCCTTTTATTTTTTGAGTCTGAGTCTGTATTTTTATTTTATTGAGTCGAATGAATTTTCTTTATTTAGTAGTTTTGTGTTTCCTCTTCTTTAGTCACATATTGATTGTGAGAAGAGAATGGGTGAGTTGTAAGTCTATTTAAAGACTCAATTGCTTTCAATAAAAGTAAAATAGAATTTAAAGAGAAATTATTTTAGGGGGTTTTCCCCCTTGAGGGGCCTGCCACCCAATGGCAGGGTGTGAAGCCCTAGCTTTGAAGCGATCGAGCGTGCGACATGAAACAACGTGAGGTCAAGATCGAGGAGCGTGTGACGTGAAGCGGCGTAAGACCGGGAAGCTGGAAGGCTTTTTTATTTATCCAATAGATAATTATTAATTATTTTTTTCATTTCTCATCTTTTTTCAAAATTCATAGACCCCCTCTTTCATTTTACATCAATTTGGTATCTGAGAATGATTGGAAAAAAGTAATGAGTGATGAAAATTAAATGTAATACAAGTTTCTTGTGAAAAGATTCCCGATGTGAAATCGATACAATTATTTTTTGAACCATTCATTGCGAATGTTGTAATGAATTGGTATTTCAGTGAGAAGTCGGTGCAATTTGTGGCTTCATTGACTTTCTTACCCAAAACTTAAATCCATTATTGATCTCTTTCTGTCTAAATTTAAAAAAAATATCCAATCCCTCTACAACGACCTCCTCAATAGCCAACCTTTATTATCCCCCCACAACAACCTACTCAACAACCAAAAATCTCTACAATCTTCTCCACAACAACCTCCTCAACAGTTAAATATCTCAATAATCCCTCCACAATAATTCCTCAACAACTAAAGATCTCAGCAATCTTCTCTACGACAACCTCCTCGACAACCAAAGATCTTAACAATTTCCTCCACAACAATCTCCTCAGCAACCAAAGATCTCAAACAACCTCTCCAGCAACCACATTTACAACATCTCTAGTAAGATCAACAACAGCTTCAGATCCAGACTCAGTATCGAGCCGCCACCACCTCATGTATACGTAATGGGGTTGAGTTCTTCCCACTCGGCTCGGCGAGAATGATGGGGACATCGAGTCAGATTTCTTTTATTTTTTGAGTCTGAGTCTGTATTTTTATTGAATCGAATGAATTTTCTTTTATTTAGTAGTAATGTGTTTCCTCTTCTTTAGTCACATACTGGCCGTGAGAAGAGAATGAGTTATAAGTCTATTTAAAAACTCAATTGCTTTCAATAAAAGTAGACTAGAATTTGAAGGAAAATTATTTTGAGTTTTTCCTTGAGGGGCATGCCGCTCATGACAGGGTGTGAAACTCTAACTGTGAAGTTAAGATCGAGTGTGCGGCGTGATGCGGCGTGAGCTCAAGCTTGAGGAGCGTGCGTCATGAAGCGGCGTGAGATCACCTTTTCATTTACCCATCAGGTAATCATTAGTTATTTTTTTCATTTCTCATCTTTTTCCAAATTTATAGACCCCCTCTTTCGTTTCATATCAGTATTAGTTGTTAATTTGGCCAGTTTTATGCAAGTAGGACATATTCATTCTATGAAAAGTTAATTTAGCTTTCATTACATTTGAAGTATTTTGTATTCTTGATAAATAGGCCAGAAAATTTAATAGTATTAGTTATATGTAGGACATTCCCCCAATTGGCTTGTCCAATACTCTTGGTCATCATGTGTCCATCCATGTCAAAAACTTACAAATGTGTAAACCATTATTCACTCAAAAATATGGTTAGGATGAGGTATGATATCCCCCTTTGACAAAAAGTAATTGTTTTGTAGATCATTTAATAAATTAGCATGCTATAAGAGTACTATGATTGATTGCCATAGTATGGGCCTGGCAGTGCTAGTGTCCATGGGGAGGCAGCTCATGGATGGGGTACTATACTCAGATATTTAGACTGTGATTGTTGAGTAACATAAAGCTCATAGAAAGAACCATTAAGAAGTCAGAAATGCATAGATATTTGTGAATGCAACAACAATAAGGGGCTGGTTAGAATTGGAAACATAGGCGACAACTTGGAAATCACACTTCTTGAGGAGGAATGGTATGTGGAAGGTTGACAAACTATATGAAAGACCAAAGACAACATTGACAAAGGCTACATGACCCCAAGTATAAACATCAAGGTATCTGAGGTTCATTAGATCTGTACAGATGATCAAGATTCTAGTTGCTAACCTTTGATTTTTGGACAAGACCTTAACATTGTCATTATTATGGGTATTGGATTCCTTTCTCAGGTTAAACTTGGTATTTGAAATTGGATTATGGGTGTTTATTTGAGTTCTGTATGGTCAATATTTAAGCTTTCCTCTGGACGACATCTTTGATTGAAGTTCTTGATTTGACTACCAACAGAAGGTTTATATGTCGTGTATGGTGGGAGCGATAATAAGATAGTTTTGTTTGAACTTTTTTATTTGGCAACCAACAGAAGGGTTTATATATCATGTGCAGAGGGAAGGATAAATTGGGATTTGGAGAACATTCGTACTTTGAGGTTTGATGTTTATGACTGCTATAATCGAGAGTAAAGTAGAAGTACTAGAGTCAGAAACTGATGACCATTATAATCCAGAATTCAGTATAAGTACAAGGATCAGAAGGCAACCAGGAAGATCTGTTGGCTGAGTTTTATGCATATACCTGGAACTACCAGTTGGGTTTGATTTTTATCAACCACAAGACACATGCAAATATCGGTAAGAAGAAAAGGAAATATATCTGTAGGAAGAATTTTACTGAGATAGACTTGTGTCATTCCGGAAGGATTCGAGGCCACTCAAATACAACTCTACGACATTCGAATACAAGGTCCATTTCATTGAAGTTGATCTATATTATTTCAAGTACCTATAAATCAAAAATCAAGTATTTTAAATACTTTTTGCCCATGCATCAAGTAAGAAAAAAAACGAACGGCCTAAATAGTGTGTTGATTAGTTTAAGTGTAGAACATTTGAAACCTAACAAAAATTGTTTGTAGGGGTTTTTAAATGTTTAGATCATAATCAAATGGCCGGATCGAGAATTTGTATGTCTAAAGACATAGATCTAACCAACTCGCTACTTTCAGCCGTCCATTTTGCGTCGCTTGATGGATAGGCAAAAAGTATTCAAAACACTTGATTTTTGATTTTTAGTTACTTTAAATAATATAGATCAACTTCAACAGAGTGGATTTTGTATTTGAATGTCGGATGTTGGTATTTGAGTGGGAAGGATTTGGCCTCGAATCCTTCCGGAATGACACAATTCTGTCTCGTATTTAACTATCTACAAGGCTGATATTCAGGTTTCGGGGACAACACCTCATGGTTATAATAGTTGAGGTAACTAGGTAATTATGTGACAAGCATTGGTAGATATTGATTTTTAACCACACAGAAATTAGCAAAGTTTTTTAAGCCAGCTGTTAGGGGCCATACTGATTGTTAATGAATGTTTTTATAATATTAAAAGGCCATTGTTGAATTATATTCTATCTTGGTGGGTTATTGAAGATACAAATTGCCAATTTCATGAATACCCAATTGAATAGCCCACCAAAGCCTCACCGTGGCTATCAAATAGCCCCAATTACATGACTTCTGTGTCCTCAATCCTAATTTAACAGTCATCACGCTACACCTCCATTCCTGTCTCTCATACACAGAGAGAAGCACTCGTTCCTTGTGTTTACCTCCTTTGCTGCACAAAACTTAACCTTTGAACCCTTCTCCATACCACCACTTACGTAACATTTTCGTGTTAACCTCCATTTTCATTATCTTTTTCAGGGCTCTATATCTCCCTCGACTTTCTAAAGCTCTGTATTAGTTAAAAGTTGCAGACTAGTATCTCTCAAAATTCTTAGCCTTTACAATTTAGATCTTAAGAGTTAAAGTTTGGAAGCAAAACTTTTAGTTAATGGGGTTTAGCAAATTAATTCTTAGAATCAGTAGCACTGGCAATATTGTGAGGATTTGAAATATGAGACTTCATCATAGGTTGATGCAATAAGGATTGATTCCATTCACTTTTGGAAGTAAGTTTTATGTATAGTAGGTTGATAAAATGGATAGAAGACTAAAGGCAACATTGCAAGAGGAGATTTAGAAATGAGGCATTCATGGTGGAATGTTAATGAACCTTTGTGGTGCACCATATTGAGTGTTCTTATTAAGGTTGCTGAAGTGTTTTCCTTATGATGACTTCTAGGATATTGAATTTGGCCTTGATCTTTATACTGAATTCCGTATAAGCAAAATTTTCGGTTATTTTTCTTTAAGGTTGACTGATTTCCTTGAAAATTCTCTCTGTAGTTTTCCTAAGTTTGGAATTACTGATATGAATGTGAAGTTGAATTCATGCAGCAAGGTTAGTAGCAGCTGGTTTGATTAGATATTATGCCAATTAAGTGTTGTAGATCAAAGTGGCGGTTCTTCAACTTAGAAGGTCCGTCTTGGAAAAGTGGAAGTATCCACACTGACTCAACACCACCCATCCCCCACAATCACCCACACCCACAAAAATCACATGAATGTCGGCTTTCCAAGAAGAATTAAAAATTCCAAATGTCTTCAAGTTACCTCTGGAGTTTATTATTGGAAGTTGCCAGTATTATTAGGACCATCAAAGAGACAGAGCACATAATGGAAAGAAATAGTTTCATCATCCACTGAATGTTTCAGTGCTTATTTTAAACCTGTACTGTGAGTGATAAACAACAAGAATTACACCACAGTTTAAATCTGATAATATGAATGCTCTAATATCCTAAACATTGGTATTCCTCAAATTAACATCAAGATCAACTAGCATTCAGTGAGGAGTTCATTCTAGAAATTTGATGCACTGATGCTGGTACCATAGATATTATATGATTTTGCTATTGAAACAGCATTATCAACATTCTGGGACAATGCAAATTCACAAGGCAAGGATAACTTATTATACACATATGCTCTACTTATACCCAACAAATGTATAATCACTAAAAATAAGGTGTGAAATAGAACATAGAACATAAATAGGTTGTCAATTACAAAATTGATTCCAAAAATATACAAATCAATATTTTTCAACAATCCTCATTTGTTTATTTATGAAGACATAATATAATTTCATCTTTAAGTCAAATGCTGTCATGATCCCCTTCATCTACATATGGACCTTTTGTCCAATTTGGATGTAGTATATCCTTGGGTCAATAAAATTAAGGATATGTGGAAGTGTATCCATCAAGTATTGGTAGTATGTTTGTGTATCTTGTACGTATTTCTGCATTTCATGCGGGGGACCAACTCATCCATGGAAGTATCTGTTCTCCATAGACTACTTGAGGCCTACCTCCACATGGACTGCGCAGACTAGTGTGAGCCCTGGGCAGAGAAAGTTAGTGAGGACTGAGGGCAGAGGAGAATGGTATTTTAGTTCAATTAAGACAATTTCCCTGCACCACGGTTTCCTGGGTCCACAGCTTGATATTGGAGGTGAACCGTCACCTGGCTTTTGTTGGATTAATCCCAAATTCTGGAAAGGGACAATATGTGTTGTTTAGGGGAGGTTATCATCATGAAACTGCCAAAGGTTGAAGCAGATTGAAGTGATGTGGAACATATAGGATGTCTGCACTGTGGTGCTATGCTTTTTTCATCTTATTTAGAATTATAACTTCTTTGAAACGACTGGGGGTGTTTAGTCTGTTGTATTTCTATCTAACATATAAAGTTGGCAACTTTGTGTTGGTAGTTTTCTTTGTCTCAGTTTAATCTAGTTTTGTTCTAAACCTTTTAACATAAAGAGTTATTTAGATATATACCTCCAAATCTTTGGTATTTAAAATTTACCACCCAAATTATTGATATTAGAAATTTACCCTCCAAAAATAATACATCTTAAAGTTTACCCTCTTTTTAGAATTTAAAAAAATTTGGTTTGATTCTTTTATATGCTTAATATTTTTTAAAACTGACTAAATTTTGTCCTACTTTCAATGATTAAACCACTACGTTCCAGCTTAAGCCCACAAGTTTATCTCCTTTTCTACCTATTTTTCCTCATTCCCCACTTCTCTCTCTCAAATCAAGCATATCTCCATTTCATTCATTTAATATAAAAAACTCACGTCACATCATTTTCACGTATGCTTCTTAATAAATTTGAGAAAATTTCCAAAAGAATTTAAAGTGAGATTTGAGGGGAAAATTGGAGGAATTTTAGCTTTAAAGGAATTTAGTGGTGGGAGAGGGAAAGAGAGAGAGAGAGAGAGGGAAGGAAAAAAGAAGAAGAAGAATGAAGAAGAGGAAGGGGAGAGAATTTAGGTTAGGTCATATAGAAACAATGAAGAAGAAAGGAGTGCTTAATGTAAAACACTCTTATGTCATTCAAAATCTAACTGAAGAGGTAAGTTTTTAAGATCTAGAAGATTTCGGGTTTTCTAATATTGAAGATTTGTGGGGGTAAATTTTGAAATACCAAAGATTTGAGGGGTATATATCTAAATAACCCTTAACACAAACATAAACATGTATATGACTCTCATTTATCAAGACAAGAATAGAAGGTTGAAATACCAGCTAAGGTAGATATATATTTTCAAGATTAGTGGCTTTTTTTGGTTTCAGTGCGTACTGGATAACAGATGTCAATCATTTCCTAATGGTTCTTATGGTCTCCATTATCAGGTAATAACTGCATATTGGGGACCTCAAACTTTGAGTTATGCTTGTTGTCTTGGCAAAGTTTGATCAAATTGATTCCAGACTCTCCATGTTTGATTAAATGCTATTTTAATCCAGTTGGTCTCAAACTGTATGCTTGGCAAGATGCATCAGGTCTTGATCATTTCTCTGTGGATTGTCTTAGAACTGTTAGTATACCAAATATTGATTGAATTCTTAAAAGGTTTTTTAATAGGATTCAAACTGTCGAACGCGATCCCAACTGTCTTCTCCACAAATGATGCTAAATTAGAACACGGTTTCCATTGAAATGTGAACTGCTTGATCTTGTTAGGTTATTCTGGGTCGGGTATAAATTTGTTTATGTTAGAAAGAGACTACGAAATATAATGGATGGTTCTGTTTATTAGGCTTTGTATGATAGAAATGGGTAGAATCATAGGTGGCATACGTGCACTATATGGATCTGGATATTATTGGTCATATCTGTTATGCAAGTGATATGTTTATTCTTTACCTTTTGAAGAGTGGCCATCCTCTCAATTCTCAAACCAGTAGGAATCCGAATGTGGTTTGTAATCTCAGAAAAAATTCTTGAACTTGGGGGGTGTATCAAATCGTATCAAATTCTTGCTCTATTGTTCTTCAAGGTAGTTGACTGGATCTGTTATGTTCTTATATGGGTTAAAAGTTTATTATCGGTCCCAGCAGCTGGTTTGTTTTGTTACAGTAAGGTTGGCATGAAATGTTAATTGGCATAAATGTAGGGAATTGCAGATCTTTTAAGATTCTCCTTTTTACGGTGGATCTTGCTTCTTTTTCTTTTTCGTCACAATTTATGTATTCAGAAATTTGTTTCTTCGGTGATTTTTTTCTTTTACAGTTTGCAGCATTTGGTGTTCCATTCTTTTTCAAAGTTATTTCAGATGTGTGCGAATTGTTTTTTTTTCCCTTTCTCCTGAGCTTTTTCTCAATGTGTTTATGTCTTCTAGTCGAGATAATATGTTCACTCTAGCTTGAACCCCATGGTTTTAGTGGCTATGTATATATGCTGAAACTTACATTGTAGAGATTTCGTGGCTCATCTCATCAGAACTGAATGAATGTTTGTCAGTCACGGGTTTGTTTCTGCAATGCTTTGTATGTGGGAGGCCCCCCATCAAATCAAACGAAGGGGCTGAAATTTGGGACCATATCGGACCGGTTCGGTTGAGTTTTTTAATTTTTTAATTTTTATCTCTTTTTGGAAATATTCCGGTTGGGGTTCTCAAGAGATTCTTTCCATTGTTTGCTCGCATCTTGCGTTTTCCCGCAGTTAAAAGATCTCTTCATTTCGTCGTCAGTTGTCAGTACTCAGGGCCCCTTTGGTTAAGGGTGGAAGTGAGGAAGTGAAGAATTGAGGAAGTGGTAATATTTATTTTCCTTTGGAATTTAGAAATTGGTTAGTAAGTTTTTCAGTGTTTGAATGTTATTGGGAAGTGTGATTTGAAAAAAGTTTTGTTTTTTTTGGTGTTTGGATGGTAATGTGAAAGTGGAAGTGGAAAAGTTGACCACAAAGTTGACCGTAAAATAATATTAAAATAAAATTAATTAAGAAAAATAAAAAATGGACTGTAATTAGAATGCGAGTGAAATTTATATGATCAAATAATTAACTGTTTTGTACTACAATTTATTACAAATGAGATTTATATGACCACAAAATTAACTGTAACACTTTGGAAGTGAGGCAATGATTGTGTAAAAGAGAAAAGAAAAGGAAAAAGGAAAAAGGGTTTTCTTATTTTTCTTTTCCGGTGTTTGGAAAGATAGGGAAGTGAGCAATTATATTTCCCTATTTCCTTACTTCCGTTCACTTCCTTGCAACCAACAGCCCGCGCTCACTGCTCTGCCTCAAGATACTCTTATTGAAAATAGTTAAGAAATGTAATTATACCAGGATTATTCTTATTATATTGTTTAAGCGTAATTTAATTGAGTGTGTTGTATTAGGGTTGTCATTGTTTAGCTGGTTTTGGGTAAGCGCAAGATTTCCTTGGGACTGATCCTAGATCTTGCCAACCTCATCTAGATCTCGGCTTCCTATGCCTTGTAAATTTTGCTTTTATTATTAAACTAATCTTGTTCTATTTATTTAATAAAAATATATGCACATTTAGGATTTTAATAGTATATAGAGGACGCAATTTTAACCCGACTTAACCGCTGATCCGACTTAAACATTTTTCCATATTATCAAATGAGTTTTATAGTGTTACTCAAAAAGAAGGGGAAAAAAAAAGTTAGTAAATTTTCAGGGAAAGAGATTTTCTAGGAGCTTTGTTAGTAATTACGATGAAAAGTCATAAATTTCCTCATATTCTTCTGAAGTTTAAGAGAGAATAAAAAATTGAAACATACATAAATTAAGAAGAAAGAAGTTTAAAATATTTATACGTAGCGAATAGGGATTGTTGGGCCGGTGAGCTGAATCCTTAGTGATTGAAATGATATGTTGATACAAGATAGGGATCACAAGTCGGGATCACATGGCGAGGCCATGTGGCCGAGTGGTAGACATCCCTCCTCATCGTGAGGAAGTTCTGCGGTTCGAATCTTTTCGTGTTCTATCACTTAAATAATATTGATAAGTCTCTCTAAAAATTCTTGATCGGAAAAAAAAAAAAAAGAAAAGAAAAGAAAAGAAAAAAAGACAGGGATCATGCAACAAAAGTTGCAAGCAAGTCTACCAGACACTGCCCATGTCTCACGCTTAAGTTGGGGAGGAAACAACGATGAAAAACAAAATAATAAAAATAAAAGATAGAAAAGTAAAGAAAAGAAATGATAGACTGGCAGTCGTTACACAAATGATGAATAATTTGTGATTAAGAAGTGGACTCTTTAAGATTTTTGGGTGCGTCAGAATGAGTCATGTTCTACTTTCATTAATATCTTGTTCAACAATAAAATTGAATGTTGGAAATTAATCACAGGGTCTATATCGTGCTGTTTTTCTTCGCAAAAAAACATAAATAAATTGTAAAGCAGGCAGAGAGAGAGAGAGAGAGATTAAGAAGGCCATTAGAGTAACGGGCCGGATTTGTATTGTGACACTTCTAGTTTTTGTTGTTAATGAATTTGTTTGTGTAGCTCACACGCATGAAACGAACTCAGTGGCAGAGTCAGGATTTCAAAAGAGACACAAAATAATAAGTCGGGTGTCTCATTGGTCGCCGAATCTCTTAAATGCACTCAAACCATTATCATCTCTGCTGTAGGAGGTATGTTTTCGATTTTACCTTCGTGTCTTACTTAAAATAGTATTTATCTAGATTCAAAGATTTGATACAATTTAAGAAACAAGATAATCGAAATAAGATCTCTTTTTAATTTCATCTTATAACATTTCATTGTGCACATTTTTAAAAACATAAACTTGGACTATTTACAAATCCCGCATTGAATCTGTTCCTTCCTCACTATTAACTCCCACAAAATCAACCAAAAAAGAAAATGATGAAGGTCTCCAACGACGTGTCCTCTTCTCCAATGCCCACGTCTTCTTCTACGTTTCTGTTGCCTCCGCTTCAATGCCACTCACTGGGGGGCAATTGGGTCGGGTCGGGTCAACCCGACCCGATTACTGCTCGACCCGTGTATAATAATCGGGTCGGATTAACCGACCGATTATTATATGGGTCAAAAATTCAGACCAGACCCGACTCGGACTAAGTCGGGTCGACTCGACCCGACCGGTTTGACCCGATTATTAAACCTTAAAATACAATTCTTTACACTATATTATCAAATTGTTGGGTGGTATAGTTGGTCATCGCACTAAATTCACACACTAGAGGTCATTGGTTCAAAATGGGCTCACATATATTTTTTGACAATTTAATTTAGGCGAAGAGGAGGAGGCGTGGGCGACGACGGAGGAGATTGAGGCGAGGAGGCTGAGAAGGAGAGAAAATAATCGGGGAGGCGTGGGCGACGACGGAGGAGACCGAGGAGAAGAAAATAATCGGGCCAAGCGGGTCGACGGGTTCGGGTCGACCCAACCCATTTAATAATTGTGTCTGGTGGGTCGACCCGATTACGACTCAAACCCGATTAGCCCAAACTCAGACCCGCTAACTTTAGGTCGGATCAGTTCGGGTCAGGTCTGATGGGTCGCGACCCGTCTGCCACCCCCTACCACTCACTACGGCAGCTGGCGCGTCCGCCCGGAATAATGTTGTATAAATGCATAGTTTTATTTTTGTAGTTTGAAGTTGATGATTCTTGTCATATTTATTAGGAGCACTGCTACGGGGACCCCAAAGTGGGACAGATCAAAGTGACACTGATGTGGCAAGCTGACATGTCCATCAATTGATGAGCTGGCTGCAATCAATTTCCAATTTAATAACAAGCTTAAGGGTATTTTTGTCAGTCACAAAATCACTGCCCGAACCCAATCTATTATAACAAACCTATCATAATTTAGCATAATCTTATTAAGCTTGAATTTAGCAGAATTCACGCATACATTTTTTAATGGTCGGGTGACTTCTGGTTATAGTCGTGCGGATAATCAAGACAAAAAATGACTTACGTTCTCTGCCCCTAGACGAGATGATCCAAATTCTAGTCTTTTTTGTACATTTAACACAAGTATGTTTGATAACTTGAGAGGTTACATGCTTATTATATTCATGTCGCGGATTACATACACAATTTCTTTATTGTTGCAACTAAGTCCTGGTCTGGTCCCAGTGAACTGATTCAAAATCGACATCGAATATTTACGAGTAAAATATGGATTGAAATTCTTGCTTGATAGAATTTTGGATCAGGTATAGATCAAATAAAACTGGTCCCGATCTTATCCAGTACTTAACTTGAACCTATAATGGGCAGGACACGAAATTTTAAAGGATCCGAATCCGATTAGCCTCGAGCTTAACCTAGACACGACTTGCACATATTTGCCCATAATTTAAAGCACTTGGGTTGTCGTGGCAATTTACTACATGTAAGATGTTTAACATAGTTTGATTCATGATATTTATAAATACGTAACAATGAAATTCTAGATTCTACTGTTGGGAATATGAAGAATATATGTGAATCTTTGAATTGAATTACGACAAGATCCGTTGATCAAATCAATTGGATGATGGTTGGAGTGTGTTCTCCTTCCATTGGGGATGAACGTGATATATTCACATGTTCAATTCTGACTTCGAATGAATGAGATATTCAAGTCTAAAGATTGACTAATTCAAAGTCAAAATGGGACTAAAGTTAGCTAAAGGCATTTAGTCCCACATTGGTCATGGGATAGAAGTTTGAAGTGTTTAAATAGAGAAAAATGGGAACAAAAGGCGTGCCCTTTGGGTACTTGGAGTTTTCGCGCGCGATTGGGAGGAAACCATGTCCGCACATGCGCGCGCCGCCGCTAGCGGCGGCCGGCCGGCGCCGGTGCTCGGGACCGGGTTTGGGTCTGGGTTCGGGTTTGAGTTCCCTACTCGGCCTGGTTCTTTTTGAACCGGGTCTCACGGGTATGGGTTACGCAGAGCATACCCGCTCCGCTATCCGGATCCGAACCGCCCCGCAACGGTCTGACCGAACCGTTGCAACTGTTGGTTGGTTCGGACCAAAATGCCCCTCCCAGAGCGCTATAAATAGCGCTCCAATTCTCTCAATTAAGACACACCAAACCAAAATCTGAGTTCTTAAGGAGATCCTCTCTCTCTCTCTCTGTCTTGAAGTGACTTCCAAACAGGAAGTGGGAACTCAATTTTCAAAGCAATGGGTTACGCAGAGCATACCCGCTCCGCTATCCGGATCCGAACCGCCCCGCAACGGTCTGACCGAACCGTTGCAACTGTTGGTTGGGTTCGGACCAAAATGCCCCTCCCGGAGCGCTATAAATAGCGCTCCAATTCTCTCAATTAAGACACACCAAACCAAAATCTGAGTTCTTAAGGAGATCCTCTCTCTCTCTCAGTCTTGAAGTGACTTCCAAACAGGAAGTGGGAAATTTGCAACTCAATTTTCAAAGCAAGTGGGAATTCTGCAACTCAGATTCCGAAGCAACTTCCAAGAGATTCTGTAAAATTCGTTCTGAAAGAGGGTTCTGAAAGAGGGCTCAGAAAATTCAACAGATTCTTTAATAGAATTGTTGTCTGAATCTGGGACTTCCAAAGAAGAATATTCTTCTACCTTCCTTCTTCCTCTACAGTGGGTGCTCCTCCAAAGTAAAGACAAATATTCTCCAGAAATTTGTCTTAGTCCCGCTGCTTCAATAATCCTGTGAAGGTACTGGTTAACTACGGTTCGACCGTATGGTGATTTGGTAGTGATATCCAAATACCGTGAAGGAGTGTTGTATCTTGGGAGAACAGCGTCCAGTAACACGTTAGCACCTATGCGGGGGACGTAATTGTCTTAAGGAGATTCGCTTTAAGCGTACCTCACTCTAAGTACTGTATAAGTGAATTAATTTCTTTATACAGGAGATATACTGAATATCAGTATATTGAGACTGACTTATACCAGTCTAATTGGTGTTTAACCAAGGAAGGTAATTGAAAGGTGGTTCTTTAATTAAGGAACGTTCTATTGAACAGAAAACCTCCCACCTGATATTAACCGACCTGACCAATTAGATCGGTGATATTTCAGTGATATTGATTAGTTGTCAGATTGATCCCAGAAACTAACAATCTTAAGACAATTACGTATTGAAGTTTCTTACTTCTGTTCTGCTTGAAATTGCAGAAAATGTCTGAGGCTAATCAAGATAGCTTAAGCAAGGCACTAAACATGCAGTTACAAGCTTTGATGCCTACTCCACTTCCTAATCCGAAGCCGGAGAAGCCAGGAAAATTTGATGGCACAGAATTCAAGAGGTGGCAACAGAAGATGCTCTTCTACTTGACCACTCTGCATCTGGCCAAATTCCTGCAAGAAGATCCACCAGAACCCAGAACTGATCGGAACTCAGTCCTTGCAGTCGATGCATGGACTCAACATGACTTCATTTGCCGAAATTATGTTTTAAATGGACTGGATGACTCTCTTTACAATGTCTACAGTCCTATCACAACGACAAAGAAGTTATTGGCCAGTCTTGATAAAAAATACAAGACTGAGGATGCTGGTACGAAGAAGTTCATCGTAGGACGATTTCTGGAGTACAAAATGGTGGACAGCAAGACTGTAATCAGTCAGGTGCAAGAGTTCCAACTTATCTTGTACGAGATAGAAGCTGAAGGTATGATTCTACCTGAAACCTTTCAGGTTGCTACTATCGTGGAGAAACTCCCACCTGCGTGGAGAGATTTCAAGAACTACCTGAAGCACAAACGAAAAGAGCTGAAGTTGGAAGATCTCATTGTGAGGCTTCGAATTGAAGAGGACAACAGAAAGTCCGAGAAAAGGAGCAGTAAGAACTCCTATGAAGCCAAAGCCAATGTGATCGAAGACTCAAAGGGGAAAGCGTCTACTTCCAAAGGCTTAAAGCGGAAGAAGACTTCCCAGGGGTACAAAGGCAAGGTCTAAGAAGGCAAGAACATGCGCTTCAAGGGAACCTGTTACATCTGCAACAAAGAAGGGCATAAGGCGAATGAATGTCGCAGCCGTCTCAAAAAGAACAAGAAGAACCATCCACAGACAAACTTGACCGACCATGCGTCGCCAAGCCTTTCAGCTGTGGTGTCAGAAGTGAATCTGACAACCAACAATAAGGATTGGTGGGTAGATACTGGGGATACTCGGCACATCTGCTCTGAGAAATTATTATTCTCTGAATATCAAAAACTAGAGAAAGATGAGCAACTATTCATGGCAAACTCAGCCGTCTCCAAGGTTGAAGGAAAAGGTAAGGTCATCCTGAAGTGGACATCTGAAAATGAGCTTACTCTAAACGATGTGCTACAAGTTCCAGATATCCGCAAGAATCTGATCTCTGGATCAATATTTAGTAAGAAAGGATTTAGAATGGTTTTTGAATCAGATAAATTTGTACTTACTAAGGGTGGGATGTATGTGGGAAAGGGTTATCTTGTTGATTGACTTTTTAAAGCCAATGTTGCAGTGGTAGATAAAAGTCTGTATATTTGTACCCAAAGCTTATAAATAAAGGAAAAACTTTTGTTTATTTGCTTGAGTCTCCTACTTTATGGCATGCTAGATTAGGGCATGTAATTATAAGTCTTTAAAGAACTTGTCTAATTTAGGATATATTCCTAAATTCAACTTGGAAGAAATTCGCAAGTGTGAGATTTGTGTTGAGGCCAAGTTAGCGAAAAATTTATTTCACTCAATTGATCGAAATACAGAACCTTTAGGGTTAATTCATAGCGATCTGTGTGACTTGAAGTTTATGCCAACTAGAGGCGGTAAAAAGTATTTTATTACTTTTATTGATGACTGTACAAGATACTGTTATGTGTATTTTTTAAACAGTAAGGATGAGGCAATAAATATGTTTATAACATATAAAGCCGAAGTTGAGAATCAACTCAACAAGAAAATCAAGATTCTAAAATTCGATAGAGGCGGAGAATATGAATCAAATGATTTTAGTGAGTTATGTGCTAAATTTGGTATAACCCATCAAACAACAGCACCATATACTCCTCAGCAAAATGGAATTGCTGAACGGAAGAACAGAACTTTGAAGGATATGGTCAATTCCATGCTCATAAGTTCTAGAGCTCCGCAAAACTTGTGGGGGAAGCTCTGTTAACTGCAAATTATATTCTAAACAGAATACCCCATAAGAAACTTGGTCTTATACCATTTGAGTTATGGCATGGAAGGACACCTTCCTACCATTACCTCAAAATGTGGGGGTGCCTTGCAAAGATGCTAGCACCATTACCTAAAAAGACTAAGTTGGGAGCAAAAACTATGGACTGCATATTCATAGGCTATGCCTTGAATAGTAGTGCCTACAGATTTCTGGTTCATAAATCAGAAATACCAGATATTCATGTAAACATAATTATCGAATCTAGAGATGTTGTATTCTTTGAAGATATTTTTCCATATAAACGGGAAACAGATAAGACTTCTGGGAAAAGAACACATGAGATGGCGTTCAGGGACGAAAGCCCCGAGGAACCGATCGTTAATGCAGAAATTGAACCAAGAAGAAGTCAGAGATCTAGAATCTCAAAATCTTTTGGTCCAGATTTCATAGCATACGCTATTGAAAGCTAGCCTCAAACATTTAAAGAGGCTATGTCTACAAATGTGGAAAGAAGCTATAAATAGTGAAATAGAATCCATACTAAGTAATCATACTTGGGAATTGGCAAACTTGCCTCCTGGCAATAAACCAATTGGGTGTAAGTGGATTTTCAAAAGAAAATTAAAACCCGATGGATCTATCGATAAGTACAAGGCTAGATTAGTAGCCAAGGGTTATCGACAAAAAGAAGGACTTGACTACTTCGATACTTATTCACCAGTAACAAGAATAACCTCCATTCAGATGTTGATTGCAGTCGCAGTATTGCATAATTTAGATATCCATCAAATGGATGTCAAGACTGCATTCTTAAATGGTGAATTAAATGAAGAAATATATATGGAGCAACCTGAAGGATTTATAGTCAAGGGCCAAGAACACAAAGTGTGTAAATTGAAAAAATTCTTATACGGTCTAAAGCAGGCTCCAAAATAATGACATGAGAAATTTGATAGTGTTATGATCAAAGATGGATTCACTATCAATGAATGTGATAAGTGTGTTTAGACTAAAACAGTTAGAAATGCATGTATCATTGTTTGTCTTTATGTACACGACATGTTGATACTTGAGACTAATATTGAAATTATTAAGTCCACTAAAAGAATGTTATCCAACAGTTTTGACATGAAGGATCTGGGGGTTGCTGATGTAATTTTAGGAAGTAAAATCACCAGAACACCAGATGGAATCAGTCTATCTCAATCTCACTACGTGGATACGATGATAGAAAGATTCAAGGATCATGGGATAAAAGTGAATACAAATCCTTTTCTCCCACACGTCCACCTTTATAAGAATACAGGAACTGGAATACGCTAGTTGGAGTATTCTCAGATTATCGGAAGTCTAATGTATTTGATGAATTGCACTAGACCCGATATTCTTACGCTGTAAGCAAGTTAAGCAGATACACTAGCAATCCTAGTGATCAACATTGGACTGCTCTACTACGAGTATTGGGTTACGTATCACATACCAAGGAATATGCCTTGAGATATGGACATTATCACTGTACTTGAAGGATACAGTGATGCTAATTGGATTGCAGATTCTGAGGAATCAAAATCAACTAGCGGATACGTATTTACTCTAGGAGGAGCAGCGGTGTCACGCCCCGCTTCCCAAAATACGCTGGAGCGGAGACGCGACACGAGTCAGCGACGCATATACGCAAGGAAAATACCTCACGTATACGCGCTAAGCCTAAAGTAACCTGAACAAGCTATAAATCTAAACCATAATAATCAAGGATCACTGCAATAATACATATAAAGACTACACATGATCTGGAATGAAATAAGGAACAGAATAGAAGCCAAGGGTGATATACAGGAATCAAAGAATAATAGCAGGATAAAGAAAGGAAAGAATATCAGAATCAAAAGAGAGAGAGATGTCCGGTTCCTCGCAAGTCGTACAGTCTCATCGTACATCTGCACAAAAGAACAAGCGTCCAATATCTGGACGTGCAAATCCAAGGTCGTCAGAAAGCGACCTAGTGAGTGTGTGTGTAAAGGGGAGAGCTCGTACATATAAACAATGTGCATAAAGTAATAACAAGAATAACTGCAGATATAAGATAATCAAATAACATGATACATAAGCAACTGAATAACAATAGCAAGAATAAGAGTACAGGTACAAGACAAGTAAAACAACTGTAACAAACAACAGATGTCTAGGTGTATATCCTAGCAATATCACTAACCTAGTACATAATCTGGTCCTGATTACAATCATGTGTCTATCATAATGATATATATAGATTTACAATCAGGTGATTACAGTCAGTCACAATATATCAACAGTTTATTATTAATTATGTCAGCGAACACCAATTGTCGCATCCCATACTACGCCTACCACACATGCCAATCGATTCCTCAGTTATTGAAACTGATCGGTTGGAGACATTGTCCATGCTTTAGGTGGGTCCCGTGCATACCCGGGACCACGGCCCAGACTCCTGGCGCTGAACCAGGACCTACCGCAAGGTAGTCAGGAACATGTAAACAGGAACAGGTACATGTATAACATGTATAACAGGAACAGGACGGGGTGTCAGTCACCCTACGGGAACCCTGCAGTGGAACCCTCTTTCGGCTGCGCAACCTAAATCCTAGGTCCACCCAAAATACGGACGCTGTCTCCTCCATCAATCTCCCCAATCCCAGTGTAAGTTGTTTAATATCATGTTATTAGTTTATCAAGATTACTTAATATGCATGTTACTTATCACTGGGATAACTCGGTGGTAGTCACGGTAACAATATCACATGTAATCAGGATACCGGTATAACAGGAATATATAATATCAAGGAACAGGATACCAGTATAACAGGAACATATAACAAGTATAACATGCGAGTGTTGTTACCGTGTAATAATATTTTTCCCAGCAATTAAGTAACATGGACAAGATAGTTATCAGGTAGATACCAAGTATAATCAGTCAGGTTTCTCAGGTAAATCAAGATATCTAAGATGGGTAATGATCTACTGTCATGAATAGAATAATCCGGGTAATGTATGTAATCAACTCATAATCTCAAAAGCTATTCTCATGAATCTCAAACATCAAACCTTATTAAGGTAATCTGGTACAGTAATCACAAGTCCCATAAATCAACAATCGATTCTCTCATCCAACGATCAACTCTGATCCTCAAGTCATCGATATATCCAAATCTCAATAACGGAAATACTACATGTTTTGATACATAAAATCAAATCTTCATGTTCCAATTCTATCAGGATTATTACACACTCTCACTCTATCAAGGTCAATCACAGGATCCCAAAGTCAAGTAACATATCAGATATATATTTAAGATCTATCAGGTCAAGTCAATTTAATCAATATCTATTCCTCAAAATCAGATCCATCCAACTATAGTCAAGATCATAACTAAAGAGAGTAACGTCCTCAATCAATAAGAAATCTAGATCATCTTTATATCTAGTATCCAACGTCGGTAAGATCATCAGTACTCCATCAATATAATTAAGGTAAATCCGAAAGTCTTTGGTCTAATAATCTAAAACCAAGATCATGTTACATATCTATTTCAAGGGTAAGCTATGACAATCCAACAAGATCACACTCCTCTATAACTGATCAATATCCAATATAAATATATCATAGGTCAACTCCAACTCTAACTATGTCATTGCCAATCCAAGTATCGGTAGATCAGTCTATCGGTTAAAACAATGTCATATCTAATACCTTCTCAATATCCACAGAAGTTCTAATCTGAAATAATCACCAACAACTACCGACAATTGGTATGCATAAGATCGTTCCTCAATCCTCAAATATAAAGTAGGTCAACTGATCAATAGATCGAACAAAATCACAGTATAAGATATGCCTCAACTAGTCCTGGATCAATAGTGGTAAATAGCTACACATGAAATGACGCTAATAAATACTCGGATTAGCAAAATAAATATGATGAATGTGCACTGATGTTTCGTGAAGCGATACAGGTAATCACATTAGTAAAATACATCAAATAATCATATGAAATGATAAAGGCAAGACATACATACATGTAAATAACGGTAAATAAGGAATTTAGATAAAAGCAAACACTCACAAAATAAAGAAGAGAAACACTTACAAACAAATAAGTAAAACACTCACAACATGGTTAAATAAAATTTAATCAAAGAAATAAGACACTCACATAAGAAGGGCTGCCGGGGCGATCTCCAACGACGGCTATCGCGCGACAGGGAAGAGGGGGCTGCTGTGCTGCCAAGGTGCTGGCGTTGTGCTGCCGTGGCTGTGAAGAGGAGAAGGGGGCGGATCGGCCTGCTGGTTGGCTGTCCGTGCGCAGGGGAGGAGCCCGGCTGCAAGGGGAGGAGGTCTGGGCCTGCTGCGCTGCCATGTACTGCTGCTGTGTTTGCTGCTGCTGCGCTTGTTGCTGCTGTCGCGTGCTGGTGCTTTGCTCATGGTTGCGCTGGCCTGAAGGGGGGTGTGCCGTAGCCAGTTGTGGAGGTCGGGCAGCCACGAGAGAGGGCCTTGGGAGCTTGGCCCTGCTGCTACTGGATCAACTGCTGGTGTTGCGCTGGCTGCTGTGCTGCAGGGAGCAGGCGGCCAAGGAGGGGCTCGCTGGTGGAGGAGCAGGTGGTGTTGCTGGTCTGCAGGGTAGCCATGGTGGAGGGGCTCGGCAGATCAGGGGCTGTTGGAGGCGGCCAGATCAAAGAGGGAGAGAAGGAGGAATATGCCATGGAGATGGATGATGGATCCGACCTGATCTGCAAGGGGGCGGCAAGGTTGGGAGGGAGCTGTGCGGTGGAGAGAGAGGGATGTGTTGCGGCTGTGAGTTGGGAGAAGATTAGAATGGTGATTAGGTTTAGGGATTTAATTAGGGTTAGATTTATGATAGGATTATATAGAATGGGTGGTTAATATTAAGATTTGATTTGGTTGTTAGGATTTGATAAGATATGAGATTAGGTTGGGATATAGGATTTGATATAGTATTTGTTGAGATTATGGTTTTGAAATAGGATTGAATTTGATTTGTTAAGATTTTGATTTAGAGTGATGGGTCATTGGGTTTCGGGTACGGGTTTGCTAATGGGTCGGGGGTTGGATCCAAATGGATAAATGGGTATGGGATACAAGAGTAATGGGTAAAGGATCAAGGGGAAGGAAAAGGAATAGGAAATGGGTATAGGCTAACGGGTCCAAGAACAAAAGGGTATGGAAAAATCAAGGAGGAAAAATAATGGTACAACACAATAATTACTTTACAAATAAAAATATAAATATACAATATCTCAACTTAGGGATATTACATTCTATCCACCTTAATAAAAATTTCGTCCTCGAAATTTCAATAAAGCGGGGAATGATAAAAATCAAATTAAGGGAGAAGATAAAGCTTCCACACCACTTCTCACTGCATCGACACTTCACCACGCTTCCGTTGTGCGCTCTGATCTCTGCTACCAGCTTCAGAATAGAGTGGCTAATTCCAAGAGACAAGATCAGAAAATAAAATAAAAAGAACAAGAATCAAGATGGAACCAAGATCACTTTAGAAGAAGAAAGAGAAGCAATCTGAGAGATCAAAAGATCAAAGAGATGGATTTTCAAAGGGAGGACAATCAATTTCAAGTGAAGTTAAAATCATTGTATAGATAGTATATGTATATTGCAGTGTAATTATAGCTCGTTCAAGTTATCGGTAAGAATCAAGTCCGTTTTATGCCGAAACCTGGCTCTGATATCAAGAGAACCCTGTCACGTCCCGCTTCCCAAAATACGCTGGAGCGGAGACGCGACACGAGTCGGCGACGCATATACGCAAGGAAAATACCTCACGTATACGCGCTAAGCCTAAAGTAACCTGAACAAGGTATAAATCTAAACCTTAATAATCAAGGATCACTGCAATAATACATATAAAGACTACACATGATCTGGAATGAAATAAGGAACAGAATAGAAGCCAAGAGTGATATACAGGAATCAAAGAATAATAGTAGGAATAAAGAAAGGAAAGAATAGCAGAATCAAAAGAGAGAGAGAGATGTCCGGTTCCTCGCAAGTCGTACAGTCTCATCGTACATCTGCACAAAAGAACAAGCGTCCAATATCTGGACGTGCAAATCCAGGGTCGTCAGAAAGCGACCTAGTGAGTGTGTGTGTAAAGGGGAGAGCTCGTACATATAAACAAGGTGCATAAAGCAATAACAAGAATAGCTGCAGATATAAGATAATTAAATAACATGATACATAAGCAACTGAATAACAATAGCAAGAATAAGAGTACAGGTACAAGACAAGTAAAACAACTGTAACAAACAACAGATGTCTAGGTGTATATCCTAGCAATATCACTAACCTAGTACATAATCTGGTCCTGGTTACAATCATGTGTCTATCATAATGATATATATAGATATACAATCAGGTGATTACAGTCAGTCACAATATATCAACAGTTTATTATTAATTATGTCAGCGAACACCAATTGTCGCATCCCATACTACGCCTACCACACATGCCAATCGATGTCCTCAGTTATTGAAACTGATCGGTTGGAGACATTGTCCATGCTTTAGGTGGGTCCCGTGCATACCCGGGACCACGGCCCAGACTCCTGGCGCTGAACCAGGACCTACCGCAAGGTAGTCAGGAACATGTAAACAGGAACAGGTACATGTATAACATGTATAACAGGAACAGGACGGGGTGTCAGTCACCCTACGGGAACCCTGCAGTGGAACCCTCTTTCGGCTGCGCAACCTAAATCCTAGGTCCACCCAAAATACGGACGCTGTCTCCTCCATCAATCTCCCCAATCCCAGTGTAAGTTGTTTAATATCATGTTATTAGTTTATCAAGATTACTTAATATGCATGTTACTTAAATTACTGGGATAACTCGGTGGTAGTCACGGTAACAATATCAACATGTAATCAGGATACCGGTATAACAGGAATATATAATATCAAGGAACAGGATACCAGTATAACAGGAATATATAACAAGTATAACATGCGGGTGTTGTTACCGTGTAATAATATTTTTCCCAGCAATTAAGTAACATGGACAAGATAGTTATCAGGTAGATACCAAGTATAATCAGTCAGGTTTCTCAGGTAAATCAAGATATCTAAGATGGGTAATGATCTACTGTCATGAATAGAATAATCCGGGTAATGTATGTAATCAACTCATAATCTCAAAAGCTATCCTCATGAATCTCAAACATCAAACCTTATTAAGGTAATCTGGTACAGTAATCACAAGTCCCATAAATCAACAATCGATTCTCTCATCCAACGATCAACTCTGATCCTCAAGTCATCGATATATCCAAATCTCAATAACGGAAATACTACATGTTTTGATACATAAAATCAAATCTTCATGTTCCAATTCTATCAGGATTATCACACACTCTCACTCTATCAAGGTCAATCACAGGATCCCAAAGTTAAGTAACATATCAGATATATATCTAAGATCTATCAGGTCAAGTCAATTCAATCAATATCTATTCCTCAAAACCAGATCCATCCAACTATAGTCAAGATCATAACTAAAGAGAGTAACGTCCTCAATCAATAAGAAATCTAGATCATCTTTATATCTAGTATCTAACGTCGGTAAGATCATCAGTACTCCATCAATATAATTAAGGTAAATCCGAAAGTCTTTGGTCTAATAATCTAAAACTAAGATCATGTTACATATCTATTTCAAGGGTAAGCTATGACAATCCAACAAGATCACACTCCTCTATAACTGATCAATATCCAATATAAATATATCATAGGTCAACTCCAACTCTAACTATGTCAATGCCATCCAAGTATCGGTAGATCAGTCTATCGGTTAAAACAATGTCATATCTAATACCTTCTCAATATCCACAGAAGTTCTAATCTGAAATAATCACCAACAACTACCGACAATTGGTATGCATAAGATCGTTCCTCAATCCTCAAATATGAAGTAGGTCAACTGATCAATAGATCGAACAAAATCACAGTATAAGATATGCCTCAACTAGTCCTGGATCAATAGTGGTAAATAGCTACACATGAAATGACGCTAATAAATACTCGAATTAGCAAAATAAATATGATGAATGTGCACTGATGTTTCGTGAAGCGATACAGGTAATCACATTAGTAAAATACATCAATAATCATATGAAATGATAAAGGCAAGGCATACATACATGTAAACAACGGTAAATAAGGAATTTAGATAAAAGCAAACACTCACAAAATAAAGAAGAGAAACACTTACAAAACAAATAAGTAAAACACTCACAACATGGTTAAATAAAATTTAATCAAAGAAATAAGACACTCACATAAGAAGGGTTGCCGGGGCGATCTCCGACGACGGCTATCGCGCGCCAGGGAAGAGGGGGTTGTTGTGCTGCCAAGGGTGCTGGCGCTGTGCTGCCGTGGCTGTGAAGAGGAGAAGGGGGCGGATCGGCCTGCTGGTTGGCTGTTCGCGCGCAGGGGAGGAGGCCGGCTGCAAGGGGAGGAGGTCTGGGCCTGCTGCGCTGCCATGTACTGCTGCTGTGCTTGTTGCTGCTGCGCTTGTTGCTGCTGTCGCGCGCTGGTGCTTTGCTCATGGTTGCGCTGGCCTGAAGGGGGGGGTGTGCCGTGGCCAGTTGTGGAGGTCGGGCAGCCACGAGAGAGGGCCTTGGGAGCTTGGCCCTGCTGCTACTGGATCAACTGCTGGTGTTGCGCTGGCTGCTGTACGGCAGGGAGCAGGCGGCCAAGGAGGGGCTCGCTGGTGGAGGAGCAGGTGGTGCTGCTGGTCTGCAGGACAGCCATGGTGGAGGGGCTCGGCAGATCAGGGGCTGTTGGAGGCGGCCAGATCAAAGAGAGAGAGAAGGAGGAATATGCCATGGAGATGGATGATGGATCCGGCCTGATCTGCAAGGGGGCGGCAAAGTTGGGAGGGAGCTGTGCGGTGGAGAGAGAGGGATGTGTTGCGGCTGTGAGTTGGGAGAAGATTAGAATGGTGATTAGGTTTAGGGATTTAATTAGGGTTAGATTTATGATAGGATTATATAGAATGGGTGGTTAAGATTAGGATTTGATTTGGTTGTTAGGATTTGATAAGATATGGGATTAGGTTGGGATATAGGATTTGATATAGTATTTGTTGAGATTATGGTTTTGAAATAGGATTGAATTTGATTTGTTAAGATCTTGATTTAGAGTGATGGGTCATTGGGTTTCGGGTAACGGGTTTGCTAATGGGTTGGGGGTTGGATCCAAATGGATAAATGGGTATGGGATACAAGAGTAATGGGTAAAGGATTAAGGGGAAGGAAAAGGAATAGGAAATGGGTATAGGCTAACGAGTCCAAGAACAAAAGGGTATGAAAAAATCAAGGAGGAAAAATAATGGTACAACACAATAATTACTTTACAAATAAAAATATAAATATACAGTATCTCAACTTAGGGATATTACAAGCGGTATCCTGAAAATCTTCCAAGCAAACATGTATTGCCCGTTCCACTATGGAATCGGAATTCATAGCCTTAGATAAGGCCGGAGAAGAAGCAGAATGGCTTCGACAATTTTTGAAAGATATACCATTATGGCAAAAGCCAATGCCCGCTATATGCATACACTGCGATAATCAAGCAGCTATATCTAGGGCACAAAATGTTATATACAACTGTAAGTCTAGACATATTCGTCGTAGACATAATACTGTTAAGCAGTTGCTCTCAAATGAAATTATCTCTATTGACTTTGTCTCGTCAAAAGATAATTTAGCGGATCCGCTTACTAAAGGTTTAAGTGGAGAGCGTATAAACTGCGCATCGAGGAGAATGGGTCTAAAAGCCTAACCTTACCAAGTCAGCTTAATGGAAATCTCACTTAGCGACTGGAGATCCCACGGACTAAGTTTAAGAGGAAAAACTAGTTATGATTGACTCAGCAAGTAAGTACTTGGGAGCTTGACTCCAATCCATTCCTAAGGTGCACATAAGTGCTTTTCTACAAGTGAATTAAGGATAAGCTTAACGCTTTTAATGATGCATATATCTTGTTACTAAACAAGTGGAGTAGAGTAGACTACTCTTAATAAGACGATCACCTATGTGAGTATAGAGTTGGGTCGGCTCTTTGGGAATTTCTATGGAGGCTGTTATTCCCTAAAGATACTCTGAAACCAAGAATGGCCAGGGCCAAAATGGACACAACCGAGAGCCAAAGTTGATTTGGAAAGTCATTGTGTGAAGCTTGTTGATTTGGATTACACTAACGGCTAACAGTTCAAGACCTAGTTCACTGATTAGCCAGTAAGTCCGATAAAGCTTTCGCTATGGAAGGTTCAACACCTAGTTCACCTATCCTGATGCAGTTTCTTTTCTAAAGTATCTTTCACAATAGAATCAGTCTCTTTGTGTGTCAATTCCTTGAATCTCCATTCATTGTGGGGGATTGTTGGGAATATGAAGAATATATGTGAATCTTTGAATTGAATTACGGCAAGATCCGTTGATCGAATCAATTGGATGATGGTTGGAGTGTGTTCTCCTTCTATTGGGGATGAACGTGGTATATTTACATGTTCAATTCTGACTTCGAATGAATGAGATATTCAAGTCTAAAGATTGCCTAATTCAAAGTCAAAATGGGACTAAAGGTAGCTAAAGGCATTTAAGGTCCGTTTGTTTCCCCGCAAAAGGCCGCAAAATCGCAAGTCGTAAAATCTCTTTTTCATTTTCCGTTGTTTGCTTCGCTGCAAAACAACTTGTAAAATACAACTCTCATTTCCCACTTGCAGTTGCTACAGTTAAATTTGTGGTCATGTAAATCTCACTTTTACACTCACATTTTTTCACTTGCAATTGCTACAGTTAATTTTGTGGTCATGTAAATTCTACTTGTAGTACACTTGCAGTCCCAAAGCAGTTACTTGATAATCAATATATAATTTAATATTATTAAATATTTAATATTTTTAATAGTGTTTAATTTCTTATCTAATTATTTTATATTTGTATTTTTAGTTTTTTATTATTTTTAATATTGTTTTAATATTTAATATTTAATTATTTTAATTTAATATTTTTATTTAATATTGTTATTTAATACTTTATTATTTTATTAATATTTACACCAATTTTCTTAATATTTCATTTAGATTTAATATTTTATTAATATAACAATAATATGCTTTAATATAAAATTATTATATATTTAATTTATTTATTTCTTAATATAAATAATTACTTTATTAATATTATAATATACTTTAAAATTATATTAATATTTTATTATGTTAATATTGTAATAATATTTTATTATTAAATTTAGAATTATATTTTACTTTGTTTATTTTATATTTTTATAATATTACAATATTATTATAATAAAATTTAATATTATAATAATCTTAAGTATTTTATAATATTATAATATTATAACTATATTTTATTATTTTTCTTAAGATTTTTTTAATATTTTTGTTTTATTAGTATCCTTAAAATTTTATTAATGTTCTTTATATTTTCTTAAAATTTTATAATTATTTATTTAGTTAATATTTTAGTAATATTTTACTAATTTTACTAATATTTTATCAATATTATTGTTATAATTAAAATATTAATATTTTATCTCAAATTTATTAGTACAATTTAATTTTCAATAGTATATTTAATTTAATAGTATTTATAATATTTAAATCACTGCTACAGTTAATTTTGTAGCCAACTTTTTCACTTACACTTTTAAGTTATCAACCAAACACCGTAAAACACATATACTTTCTCATTCACACTTTCACTTTGCCAACCAAACACCGTAAAACACAATATACTTTTCCATTTACAATTTTACTTTACCAATCAAACACTGTAAAACACAATATATTTTCTCTGCTACAGTTCACTTTTTTCATTCTCATTTTACAACTTACGACTTGCGACATTTTGCGGCGAAACAAACAGGCCCTTAGTCCCACATTGGCCATGGGATGAAAGTTTGAAGTGTTTAAATAGAGAA
This sequence comes from Agave tequilana, assembly GCA_038442645.1. NCBI lineage: Eukaryota > Viridiplantae > Streptophyta > Magnoliopsida > Asparagales > Asparagaceae > Agave > Agave tequilana. The sequence goes on from JAVJIF010031105.1 coordinate 68,407, forward strand.
AAATAGGAACAAAGGGCGTGCCCTTTGGGTACTTAGAGTTTTCGCGCGCGATTGGGAGGAAACCATGCCCGCACATGCGCGCGTGCCGTCGCTGGCGGCGGCGGCCGACCGGTGTCGGTGTCGGGCTCGTGCTCGGGACCGGGTCTGGGTTCGGGTTCCCTACCTGGCCTGGTTCTTTTTGAACCGGGTCTCACGGTATGGGTTACGCGGAGCATACCCGCTCCGCTATCCGGATCCGAACCGCCCCGCGCAACGGCTGTCTATAAACCGTCGCGGCAGTTAGGCGGTTGGACGGTTGCTGCGGTTGAAACGAACCATTGCAACGGTTCAGACCGAACCGTTGCAACTGTTGGTTGGGTTCGGACCAAAATGCCCCTCCCGGAGCGCTATAAATAGCGCTCCGATTCTCTCAATTAAGACACACCAAACCAAAATCGGAGTTCTTAAGGAGATCCTCTCTCTCTCTCTCAGTCTCCAAACAGGCAGTAGGAAATCTGCAACTCGGTTTTCAAAGCAAGTGGGAATTCTGCAACTCAGATTCCGAAGCAACTTTCAAGAGATTCTGTAAAATTCGTTCTGAAAGAGCGCTCAGAAAATTCAATAGATTCTTTAATAGAATTGTTGTCTGAATCTGGGACTTCCAAAGAAGAATATTCTTCTATCTTCCTTCTTCCTCTACAGTGGGTGCTCCTCTAAAGTAAAGGCAAATATTCTCCAGAAATTTGTCTTAGTCCCGCTGCTTCAATAATCCTGTGAAGGTACTGGTTAACTACGGTTCGACCGTACGGTGATTTGGTAGTGCTATCCAAATACCGTGAAGGAGTGTTGTATCTTGGGACACCAGCGTCCAGTAACCCGTTAGCACCGGTGCGGGGGACGTAATTGTCTTAAGGAGATTCGCTTTAAGGGTACCTCACTCCAAGTACTGTATAAGTGAATTAATTTCTTTATACAGGGGATATACTGAATATGAATATATTGAGACTGACTTATACCAGTCTAATTGGTGTTTAACCAAGGAAGGTAATTGAAAGGTGGTTTTTTAATTAAGGAAACTTCTATTGAACGGAAAACCTCCATATTAACCGACCTGGCCAATTAGATCGGTGATATTTCAGTGATATTGATTAGTTGTCAGATTGATCCCAGAAACTAACATCTACATGGAGTTGAATTAATTATTCTCTAATTTTATGATTTTTCATTCAAACACTTCAATTTTACTTCTATATACAAATTAATATGCTTCGGCTCTTGAGCATGTACCCGTGGATGCGATGGGTATTAAGAACTTGATGCGGATCAGTACCGGATCCTGACCTGATGCCACGTGGAAAGGGTTCGGGTCTAAATTTTTGGACACGGTGTATATAAGAGTCCTGTTATAAATATATAAAATCCGAAACTGACCTGACCCGACCCGTTACCAGCCTAAAAACGAGCTGCAGACTGCAGTAATTCACGTTCCACAAACAGCACAATCAGCTGTTTTGGATGTTAGCAAAATGGGTCAAATCCGACCCGGTTTCCAATAGTTTAATCAGGTTTGGGTTGACCATGACCACAACCCGAACCCGCTAAACTTAAACCCCCTCTTAAATCCTAATACAAACAAAATCTATGTCCCTCCCTTGTTTTGTTCCGCCGCCGCCACGCTCGATTCAATACGGAAATTTCAGCGAGGAAAAAAAAAAAAAAAAAAATCTTGAGGTCATTTGAACCATCAATGGCGTTCTCCTGTTCTCCTTCATCGTCCTCCTGCTTCAAATCGCACGATTTCACCTTCTCCGTCGGCAACTCCAAGCTCCCAACCAATCTCCCGACCTCGATCAATCTCCCTCTTACTCGGTCCTTCTTCCCCCCCTCTCTCATTGTCAAGAACCCTAATCGCACGTCAGAAACGCTAATTGTATCCGCTGGCGGCGGCGACAGCATCCCGCCTGGTAACAGCGGCGGAGGTGGCGGCGGGGATGATGACGACAATGAGGAAGAAGAGTTCGGTCCTATACTGAATTATGATGAGGTGATGAAAGAGGCGGAGGCTCGAGGGGTGGCGCTCCCTCTTGATATGTTGGAGGCCGCGAAAGCTGTAGGGATTCGGAGATTACTTCTCCTTAGATATTTGGACCTGCAGGTATTTGTATGTTTTTTTTTGTTGAAGTTTTTATTTTGAAGAAAATGTGTAATTTATTTTTGATATTTGTGTTGAAGGGGGCAGTTTGGCCGCTCGGGGTGATGATGAGGTTCTTACCTTGGTTGCGGGATCGGATGCTGGCGGATCCTTCATTTCTTTTTAAAGTTGGGACTGAGGTAATTGTGTTGGTGATATTTGAATTTGGGGAAATCTTCTGTTAACGATTTTCTTTTCATTTTGTTGAAAAGATTGGATTTTGAGAGAATGCATATAAGTTATAGACCGTTGGGATGTGTTGAAATTTACTGACTTTTCATTATTAATTGTTCATTCAATGTAATCTAAAGCCTCCGCTCCATCTAAAATGGGTTGGAGCAAATGGCTTTATGAAATATTTGATAAAATTTTATGAATTTTAAGATCATATTCAACGTTAGGCCCAGCTCTCTAACTCCTGGTCAGGGAAATTATTGACAAGAGAACCCAAGAAGGCCAGTTAGCTGAAAGGAAAAACTTACCTTATTGGTCATGCATTTTGAGCTTGGGCAACCAAAGGAGTAAGTAGTAACCCTTCTAAAATTATCCTTATAAAAAACAATGTTTAGAAGGAGGGAGATGCACATATTAGGAAAATCATATTCATCTTTGAGGCACAAATACAGCCTACGTGAAACTCATTCCCAAAATTTCCACTATTTAATTATTATTACCAGTGTTCTAAATATCCCCGATATAACCCCGATATTGCGCCGATATTGCGTTTACGGCACCTAGCCGCAATGATTTGGCACATCCAAACCAATATAGCGTTTTTCACCCAAAATCGCCGATAAATAGGTATGGACCCGATATATTTGCCGCAATTTCGGCGATTTTGGACCCTGTATAGCGTTTCACACTCAATTTCTAGGTTAGATATTTGGATAATTCGAGTGGCATTTGTGAAGGTTCTACACTTGGATAGTGATTATGGATTCATAGGCTTAATGCAAGCTATCAAGTTAAGTATATCTTAAACATATAAGTATGATGTTTTATGTAGCTTATATAATTTATGCATATATTGTCTTATTGAGATGCGATTTAAGATAAGAATATATGTATATTTATAGTCCGATTTTGACATCTGATTTTTGAAAATATCCCCGATATATCCTTGATATATTCCCATCCCCGATAAATTTTTCCGGCCGATGTGGCCGCTGTGGCCGCCATTTAGAACACTGATTATTACTTTTAACAAATTGGTTTCTGGAAAATGAAGATAAGAATGCAGATAATTTGGTCAATCTTTAACCTTTTTTTTTGAATTAAAAATTTTGATTCTTACCTTTCATAGACTCTAAACTCTTAATGATATGTTGTTCTTCGCTTTTGCAGTTTTCATGTTTTCCTTTGCCAATTTAAAAGTTTGGATCTTGTTACATTGTTTTTTAGAAAAATGCCAATAATTTAGGTATAGTCACTGATATTAGAAATTAGAAAATTTTTAAATTCTTTCCCTTTAATAAAGAGTCATTTTTGGGAAATGCAGATAGTCATAGACTCCTGTTGTGCTACATTTGCTGAGGTCCAAAAGAGGGGAAAGGATTTCTGGGCAGAGTTTGAGCTGTATGCGGCTGATCTTTTGGTAGGGATTGTTGTCGACATTGCCTTAGTGGGTCTTTTGGCACCTTATGCACGTATAGGGAAGCCATCTGCGAAGGCAGGTTTCTTTGGTCGCATTACACGAGCTTGCAATTCTCTTCCTAGCAGGTACACTTCTAAAAAAATGAAAAAAAGAAGAAGTAAATCTTCATTGCTTCTTATATGGTCTGCAAGAACACTTGCAATGCCTTTATCGTTTGGTGTTTTGACTGTAATATTATGTATTACTATTTGTTAATGTGGGTGACTCTTTGTAGTTTCAATCAGGATAAAGAAATAGATTGTGTACATAGGCTAGTTATGCACATTTGGTTAAGTTGGTTTGTTGCTACAGACATTCTTTTTGTGTTAGCTATGCCTAATATATAAAGATAAGTAATCCATAGTTCTTACTTGACTATCTTGGCTTTTGCTTTGGTGAACCTTACACATGTTTTTCTTTACAACGTCATGGGAGGGTCCTTCACTTGACTTATGATTTACCTAATATTTTGTGGAGGAGAATTTTTCATAACGTGGGTTTCTTTGTAGAATGTCCAGTTGTCTAGATTTATTTAGCATTTGTAGACAAGAATTTTCTCACTTTAATTGGCATTATAATTTTTGTATTGTTAATCACCCAACTCATTTGGATCAAACTTTATTTTACTGAATGCCCATCATAACATGGTCACATTCCTTTTATGTAAAATGAAAGGCTTGTTACATGGCCACTTCCTTTCTGTAAAATGAAAGACTTGTTACGTGGTCACTGTTGAAGACACGAAGTGCATCTACACACACACACACACACACACACACAGGTGTAACTAAGTTAAGTTATACACACCTCTTTTCACCACACAAAAATTTTGCTTGGTGAAATACAAACAAAAATTAATGTGAGTGGTTCCCACAAGGTGTTTAATAAATTTTTTTTGTGTGATGGAAAGAGGTGCGTATAACTTAACTTAGTTACATCTATGTGTATTGTAACTCTACCCTGCACACACATATCATTCGTGATAGCTTCTACAAGGCTTGAAATGTGGATAATCTATGGAAAATTTCAATTCTTTGAGGAGCCCAAAAAAATTCCCCTCAGCTATAACCCCTTCACTATATTTTCTATTTTGAGCAATATTTGTTTGTCTTTTTTGTGACCATGAATTTACTGATATCTCTGCACAACATCTGAATTATCAGTTTGAGTTAAACCTAAGGCACTATAAATTCCGTGATTGCCTTGTTTGGCTCACATAACCAAATTGTCAGAAGTGTTTTCTTGTGGTCCTAGTATAAGGCCTGGGCATGTGCCATTTTATTGTTTTTAGCTACAACCTGACTTGAAAATATTTCTGATTTAGTGTGTTTGAAGCTGAAAGGCCAGGGTGTAAGTTTTCTGTTCAACAGCGGATTGGAACATACTTTTATAAGGTAACATTCGATTTCATTTCATTCAAGGCATCAAAGCAATATCTGAATCATTTCAAAAATTGTTTTAACGCAAATAGTTTCTTGTGTCGCTTTGTCATTCAAGGTATTAGTCTTAATGTTTTGTGTTTGATTCAGGGACTTCTGTATGGTACAGTTGGATTCGTGTGTGGTATTGTTGGCCAAGGCATTGCTAACTTAATTATGACTGCCAAACGGTATGTGTACTCCTCAGCTTATGAATGCAACTAAGTGGATGAAGGCACATTAGATAACGTATTTAATGTTTCATATACTATCTCTACTCATTCTTGCTTGAAGTTGATGCACTCAATTTCTTTCTTTTAAGTTTCCAGCAACACATTTCTACGTTAAGTTCTGACTGTTTGACAAGCCGTAACATCTAAGCCTCCTTGCTGGTGGGTAATGTCCTTCTGCTAGCGCACATTTCTCAAGGTCACTAGTTTGACGAGTAGCAGTTGCCAGTTGGCGCATTTGGACTCTATCAAAATTTCCTTGATAATTTTTCTTTATTCACTGCAAAATTGATTATAGCAATACCAAACTAGTTCCATGCAGCCAATGCCTTTTATTGAACTGTTGAGAAACAAAATTAGCTAACATTGTGAATTAACTGCCTTATGGTCTATTCGCCTCTATGCACTGTCAGCAAGACACAGTCATCCTAGAGTACTGGTCAGGTCAAGGATGATAGTGATACCCTGGGTTGATTGTCACTAGCCACACCTTGCATCTTGACAGTTGGCACACTGGAAGATACAATTGCCTGCTGTCTAAAGTCAACGAATCAATCTTTAGATGTCTGTCACTCCTTAGAAAACATAAAATCAGGGGACAATTTGATCATACCTTTTCTTTCTTTCTTTCGCAAAAATCACCAGGCAGAAACACTATAAGGCTGAAGTGTGTTGATGCTTACTAGGTAAAAATGTTATAGCAAAGCCTGTGTTGAGTCCAAACTATATTTGTTATTCTTTGGAATGTTTTTAGCTTGAAGTTTGATGGATCCTCACATGACTCAGATAAACCAACTGATATTGGTGCCACTAGCCTTGTTCATTGTGAAGATTATGTGATTCTCATGTATAGAACCTAATATTCTAAAGAAATAAAGGTTCATAAATCATTACTCAACATATACAATTATTCATCTTCATGGACCTTACTCTATGTGCCATCCTATTAATCCTGGTGCCGTGGCTTCTCCTTGATATGTTCCTTATTTTAATCTATTTAACTCTTGTCAGCCCAAATGGCTTCCTAAAGATTTCCTTATGCATGTGCTTCCTCTTTCAATTACATAATTCTTGTAGTCTCATTTTCATCTGTTTTGCTTCTTGCATTTTGAAATGTTTAAGCTTTGACTTTTGAATTATTACTCTAACTTACCCAAGAATATCAGTATGTTGTGTTGATATAAAGGTCGTTTTTCATTTTCATCTGTTATTCTTCTGGTTCTTGAAATTTCCAGTTGCGAATTGATTACTCCGACTCACGTTGATCTTTAAAGCAAGATTCCCTTTTTTCCCCCATTCCTGTAAAACCTTCGTCTCATATGATGGTGAGAATGAGGAGGATGCTGTTCATAGAATTAAAGCAGAGGGGTAAAGTGGAGAAGTGCTTTTGGAGTATTATGTGAATGTGGAATGCTGAAAAGGTTTTATGAGATGACTACAATTGAGAAATTAAGAAACAACATGTAAAAATGAGTATTGGTGAAATGAGAATTGTTATGATGGGCTGTGTTGCACCAATACTACGATAAAGAGATCAATACTTGGATACAAGCATACTTGATGAATACCTACTGGATACTCCTATGATGTGTCTGAAAATTTATATGCATCCTCAACTATCAAAGACGTATAACAGACATATCTTACACTAAGGAGATAATAACCTATGGCATGAATGATAGGTTCTCAATTTCATTCGTTGCATTTATATCATTTTCCCACTTTCTTAAGGAAGAAGTATGGTTGCTTTTGTAACTATTGATTTATATATCTGGGAAACCATTTATATTGTTAACCATTATAGCCGTACAAATCCATGTTCTAGATACTTGTAACATCAATTAACACACACACAACTTATTTTTTGTCATATCTATGGTGTATCCATCTTGGGTTTTCAGGATTTGCCGTATCCGCGTACATATATGACTATCTTTAGTTGTATCCATGTCAACCTAGAAGGTGAACGAGTGGAAGAGTGCATAAAGATCGGGTATGAAAATGAGTGCGTGATGTGCATCCAAAATAAGTTAGAGGTAACTTCAATTGTGGATAAAAATGAAACCCTAATTTGCTAATCAAATCTTGGTCTAATCTTATAGCATCGATGTAGTTGTAAAGATAGTGATTGGACAATAAATTAAAAGTGGAGATTATATCACACCCTAAATTAAGAAAATTGCCCCACATGGGATTTACACTAGAGATGTCTTTAGCAAATAATAGTTTCTATGACTCAAGAGTTAGTCGTAGCTAGCATCTTTGAGGGAGGAATTATGAAAAACTTACTCGGGACGTTACAAATGGTATCAAAGATAACACCAGCTCGACGGATCTAAGTGCCACATGCACCTAAGTGCTATGGACGGAGCAAAGTGCCAAACCACACAGAGATGTGATGGCGGGCCACCTTGAATCCATTTGAGCCACGTCTAGAATCCATGGGGGCTACCTCTAAAATCTCATATTGCTTGATGAAATATTAGTATAATGGAGACATCATACTCTAGGGGAGGGGTATGTCACACCCCACGTTAACAGCCCCACATGAAATATACACTGGGAATGCCTCTAGTATATAATATTTTTCATGAGCTTAAGAATTAACCGTAGCTAACATTTTAAGGGAGGAATTGTAGGAAAAAAAATACTTGGGGAGTTATAGATTACCTTTAGATAAATTAGCTACAAGATTTTGCCTAATTCACATTTTATAGTGAAGTAAACTAGCACAGATAGATCCAAATTGAAAATTTTTTTAAGATAAAGCAATAAAGATGAATGAAAAAGTCACGAGAAAAATGAATATGTTGCAAAAGATTAAGATTTTACTGAAAGCAGGAAAAAATTCTGAAATTTAGAAATTCAATTTTATGGGAACAGCCATTAGATGTTCTTGTGATTCTAAATTTTTAATATTATCTACCTGAGTTTCCCTAGTTGGCTAATTTTTTAGATGAACTTACATGGCTAAATCTTCGTTAGGTTAGTAAGAGAATTGATTCTCCAGATGGATACAATTTGAGTCAATTTGTTTACCCATCAACTATTTGGTGTATTAAAACTGTCACTTAACCTTTGCCTAATGGGGTCTTATGGTGTCTCATATGGGTTTCGGTGTCTCTTTTGGTGTATGAACAAAATCGTTGCAGTGAAATAACTATATCTGAGAAAAAATGCTCTAGTGACGATTACGGTTGTATTATACTGGTGAATTTGAACAGAAAATTATATGAAGGAATTCTGTTTCTTGTCTTTTTCTGCCACTTAATTCTACTATCCACAATAACCTAATGGTGGTGTTGAATGGCTTGAAGAAATCTTATGTTGCCGTGAAAGCATATTCCATATGGTGAAAATTATGCCTCTTTGTTTCCATTATTATGTTCTGACATTTCATCTACTTTATTTTCTGACATTTCATCTACTTTATTTACTTCATGATATCATTGGTCAGATAATTGCCCCATGTGCAAATACTCTTTAATTCCTATTGAGGTGCTGTTCGTGTTTCAATATTGTTCTTTTTGGATGCTGCAGTGTCTTTTGGAGCTTTAATATATAATTCACAGTCATTTCTTTTTGTTCTTTCCAGGAGTGTTAAGAAATCAGAAGAAGATGTACCAGTTCCACCTCTTGTGAAAAGTGCTGCTCTTTGGGGTATGCTGAGAATCATTTACATGACTTATCATGAAAAGTATTGAGTTATTCAGGGTCTAGTTTGTTCTAGTAGGTTTACCCTACGCGATACATCTAACCCATCTTTGTTCTCTTTCATGTTGCCAAATTTTGCAGTCAACTTGTTATCGTTCTCCACTTTATGCCTGCCTCTCACTTTAAAGAACTTAATTAGTCAATAAGCATTTGTTTTTTTGTGCAGATACCCTTACAATAAGCCTTTAGAATGTTTCCCTATAAAGTTAACTTGTTATAATTTACATATATAGTCTCCAACTAAAAAGAACTTGCATGTGTACTCTCTGATAATTATGGCCAACATTAAAAAATAAAGAAGTGCTTGAACCATAAAATTAGCCATGCCTTCTCTGGCGTCTGCATGCGTGTGTGGTGGTTGGGTGTGGGGGTTGTGCTTGGGCTGGTGACGCTATAATAGTAACTCTATTCAGTGGTCAGTTTTTATGTATGTGATCTACATGCTCTCTAATTTTCTAAAACCAATTGCTGTTTCTTCTATCAAAAGCTTATTGTGTTCTTACATCCGGCTCTTAAAATTCAGGTGTGTTTCTTGCTGTTTCTTCCAACACTCGATACCAGATCATTAATGGGCTAGAGCGTGTTGTTGAGGCATCACCTCTGGCTAGACGCAATCCAACTGTGGCGATGGCATTTACAGTTGGTGTTCGGTTTGCCAACAACACTTATGGCGGTATGCAGTTTGTTGATTGGGCTCGGTTGAGTGGTGTCCAGTGACGGTATGCACTCTTGTACTTCACATTAGGGGCTTAAAATTTTAAAGCGAGGAAGTATGTGTATATGCATCACAACCTGTTGTGGTTTCAATCATCTAGTCATATTTATTTTCCAGGCATTACTTTTCCTTGTTTTGTTGAATTATTATGTATAGTCATGGTTTAACCGCAGGCACTGCAAAGTGCAAACTTTATATCATGTATCATCTTTCTCTTCTGATTCAAATATGCAGGAACCTTTTCCATTCATTTGAACAAGCATAATTTTACCCTACTGCAACTTGCAAATCTGATTGCACTACCATGGAACATCAATTACAGGCACAGATGTTTCCTCAAGGAAAAAACAATGAGACATTTCAGTTGGGTACTTCCAATTGACAGGCACAGATGTTTCCTCAAGAAAAAACAAAAAGACATTTCAGTTGCGGTACTTCCAATTGACTGGTGGTATAGGGTGCATAACCTCGGGGAAAGATTTGCAAACTATTTTATATTAGATAGCCAAATACCGGATAAATGTGTTTTACAATTCTTGAAACAATGATATGATTACTAGATATTTCTTAATACATGTTCATTAGGATCCAACTTTCATCATACTCAAAAACTGTCTCTTTCCTCTTCAGTAAACTTATACCCTGCATTTTGTCCTGATGTTTCGCGATAGAATATATGATGTATTTTTGTTGCGGCCTCTTAGATTCTGATGCAAGGATATGTTAGTATACTTTATTCAACCATCAAGTTATGAGGTGTTTTCTCGGAAAGTACTTGATATAAACTTAGGTATATGCTGCCTTGATATTGGTAGCGGTGCTGGTGCTGGACTCTGTCCTACATCATAAATTGGAATCTTTAAATTTTGTAAGAGAAGTTTGGGGGAGGGTGGAAAGAATAATAGTGGAATTATTGTATTTAGGATTTGGATCCTGGTGGATGCACAGTGAGGAAATTATTTTCTTCACCTTCCCCTTCTTCCTTTGATCTATATGATTGTGTCATGCATCTGGACTTAATAGTACATTTACTAGCAAAACAGTTTTCATGTTTTTCACCTACTAAAAAACTATAAAAATATATCTGTCTTACAAATGGAACTTACCACAATAAGGAGTACACTTGACGCTAAACCAAGCCAATTTTTCTCATAATTATGTTTCTGTATTTAGGAGTTATTTTTTATTATTTCTAGATGTATTTAAATAATATAACTAGAATCTATTTGGAAAAGTGATGGCTTGGTGACCGATGCAATATCAAATTTCAACACCACCCCCCCAACCCAATCTTGGATAGTTCCAGATTCTAGTAGAATTTTGGAGGTTTTTGATTCAATGAACGCAAGTGATGTAGTTTCCCAACTGCCTTGTAGGCTATCATGACAATCCCTTTTCTTGCCTATGGTTCCTCAAGCAGGAAATTGGATTCAGTTGAGAGGGTTAATGTCCAGTAATCTAGTTGACTGCTGAGTGGGCAAAATGTCATCTATCTTTCAGGCAAGTCTTTCTGAAACCTGACTCATGCTTCATTTTATATGGGAAGAGGCTTGGATGGTTATGATGCTGTGTGGAATTTGTGAAAAGTGGACATCAAGTCTTCTTGAAATAATCTTTTGGTCTCTGAATCAGAATTGTTCTTCATGTACATGAATCAGAAGAGTCCTATAGGGGGACCGGCACCTTACAGGTGCCCATATGAGTTACACATTGGTTTGTTAGCCAACTTACAGCATTTGTATAATAGATTAAGATTACAGTTTAAAGGACTAGATCCAACACAAATTTTTGACAATTACCTATTGGGATTGTCACATTATCCCATACCTCATGTTGCACTTTCAATTCATCTGTAATGACCAAGGGCTTTCTTGAATGTTCAGTTAAGAAGTTCTACAAAACTAGGTTTGAAAGCATAAATTATGCCATGTCATAGGCTTCAAATTGTATCCAGTGTTTTAAATGTCGTCCGACATTTATGAAATGTCGGCTGACATTTCGTTTTCAAGCCCTCACCGTCACGACATCCCCACCCACATTTGAAATGGTGTTTTGGAAAATATCGGCCGACATTTCGAGAAAAATTAAATATGTCGGCCGACATTTTCCCGAAATGTCGGTCGACTTTTTGGGAAAAACCCAATATGTTGATTGGTCTTGAAAGTTAGAGCAATTGAGAAATTTTAATAATGGATTAGTGAATATATGCAAAATGTTTAAGTTAATTATACATATCCTAAATATATTTATGTAGTTTTGCATAAGTTGTGTATGTATTATCTTGATAAGAATTTTAAATTACATTATTTAAGACATTTAAGATATATATTTGTTATCCATGACGTCCGAAATTTACTAAAAGGCTCCGAAATATCTCCGAAATCCGAAATCCGACATCCGATTACGACATCCGATATTTCCTTGATATCTAACATTTAAAACACTGATTGTATCTCATCAACAGCTTGACATGCAGATGCTGCTCTTTATAAGTGTTCTTTTATGCGCAAACTTGTAGCTACAGCATATGTCTGTTGTAGCTACACTTTTCTATAGGATTAAGAAAACACTTCTCTGGAGGATTTTCTAACCTTTTAGGATTATCATCAAGACATCAACTAAGGATCATCAAGACATGTCATAACCCTAAGAGATTTGATGTTTGAACATACACTCACACATGTAAGTAATCATATTAGGGAGACCTACTATGAAAAACACTAGGATCAGTTTCACTGCTTTAATAGACGCATCTTGTTTCTAAATGCACAAGATCAATATCAACATTATCATCTAAACCTTTCTCCATCAAATGAGACTTGGAATCGAGCACATCTCCTTTTTGAGAAGGCTCCATGGATAGTTCCATGATATTTTAGGACTGGCTGTCCTGGCATCAATGCTACTAGTTCTGGTGCCAAATTGTTTGGGATTAAAAAAAGAAAAACGAAAAATAAAAAAAAGAATGCCAATTGATGGGTTTGATAACCAAGGAGAAAACCTCCAAAGTTCTCTTATACCAAGAAATAATCTGGAAGAAGGGTTGATCATGATAAATTTAGAACAGGGGAAATTGCATTTATCTGTGAGGCATGGTATACGCCACACAACTGATTAAACAGAGATATATTCCCCAGTTTGCAATACAAGATCTATTACTGAAACTCACACACGAGATATATATTTTTATTTTGAAACTTGTTGCACTTTTGTAACCTTCTAGTTAAGCCCCATGAGCGTTCCTTGAGTTATTTCATCTTAAACTTTGCAGGATTAATGGAGAACAGAGCGTGGCTACTGGCAAGGTTATTCTAGCAGCATCAACCACTGCTAGAGAAGACATTTATTGCACGATGTTTTCTGTGATTCAAATACAGGCAGCATTTCCATTTAGCTAACCTTCTGCAATTCTATCGCCTGGGGAAAGTCGATCGATTCTTCTGTATTGATCAGATCAGGATGCCATGGTAGTGAACAGATTTCTTGATGTATGTCTGATGTGTCTTTGCTTTCACTGAGTATATCAAATAATTAGACTCTGATTAGCATTGTTTTGATTGGTATTGACTGAGGGTCAAGTCCTTTGAGCTATTCATTTTTATCTTGAAGGCCCTGGAACTTGTTAAGTTAGTGTCTGCCTGTGTCCTAATGTGTTAATCTCACTGGAATTTGTAATTCTTATTTATTTTCTTACTGTTTTTTGTTCTTACTATTAGTAATGAGTCTGAGTCATGAGACAAACTATTTCCTTGAGGATCATGCTATTAATAATTCATTCTGTCATATAATATGTTTGTCATATTAATATGCACATCTTGTCTCAAAGGCTATATCGAAATTATCTTGTTTTGCATGGAAAATTTTGAAGTTTAGTGTTCCCTGTTTCCTTGAGCAAATTTTGGTGTGGGGTTCAATATTTACTTGGCATGTGCATTTATTTTTGAAAAATAGCCTTTTTGTTTTCTCCATTCCAAATGAAATTTCTTGATGTGATTATCTTCTTTAAAAAGGATAAAGGATGTGATTATCCTCTTTAAAATAGCCATACACATATTTACGCCTAATTTTCTTCATACCTTACACTTTTATGGTTTTCTCAGAAAACCTCTGTCAAACTTGAGATATCCCAAATAACTTCCTCCAATTATCTCAAAATTCCATACTAACATAATTTGCACTTTTATAACTAATCTATGACCAAAATATCCTAAATCTCTAACAAAAAAAGTTTTATATACGTGAAGATCTACGTATATTTTAATCATTGGGCACATGCAACTTATGTGATTGCTCCCTAAATGGCTATTTAATAAAATGTTGCTCCCTAGATAGCTATTTAACAGAATTTGGTCTTTTGGGGATTTTTAGAATACTTCAAGATAGTTATTTGGGATTTGCTAAGTTCAGGAGGGTTTTCTAAGAAAATCAAGAAAGTTCAAGGAGATATTAAGAAAATTACCCTAGTCTCACCTATTAAAATCTCTTAAATTATGGTTACTGACAAACAAAATCGATATCTATAATTTTAGAAAGACAATTAAATATAAACTCAAGGCAAAACTATCTATGTGATATTATTGACATGATTACTACTATTTGAGAAAGAATTTAGGAAAGGAAGCACTCGTAGAATTTCAGAGTATTTACTATTTTTCATCGTTTGTTACCATATTTATACACTTAAGCTATTGAAATGTGCAATTTATAAGGAAAGAAAAAGGATGGAGGTTACTGTCCAAGTCTATATGCATACACCCATCACTAATTATCCAAGTTAAATCCCTCATTCAACAACTATGAGGATTGAACTTATACGAATTGTATAAGATAAAAGTCAAACTTTTTTTTTTAATGTTGGGATTGAAGATCCTCGATTCTGATCTTAATACACCATGAGATCAATCACGCTAACACACAAGATGCAAGAAATCATAAATAAAAAGAAAACCAATATTTATATGGTTCGGCGCCCATGTTTGGTGAACACTCTGGTTATTAAACCTTAATTTAATATTCTAATTTTGGATTTATGAGATTGTAAGAACAATTGAAAATTTTGATTTAATAAATTTTTATGAAAATGGACTTTTGAAAAATTTGGAGCGAAATAAATTAGGATAATTGTAATACATATTTGTATATATGTATGTGTGTTATTCATGTATATAATTTTTGTTAATACAATTAATCTTGTATAATACATATACACTACACACACGCGTGTATACTAGTAATATACTCCACTAGCACCCTCATTGGTATAATAATTAAACTAGTTAGCGGGTGGTAAGATGCCACAATCTTGAGCCACATGGGTTTTGGTGTGGTGAAGTGGCAACTTGAGATGAATTTTCACACATACACACACACAAAAGAGGAAAAACAACTCATTCTCACCAATTCACACTCTCTCTTCATCTCTCCCTCAAGCTCTCTCCCCCTTTCTCTCCCATTCCTTCATCTTCATTAATGAAAAATCTGAATAAATTTAGAATAAATCTTAGAAATTTAAAAACATCATCACTATCACCATCTCATCATATTTTCTCTCTTTCTCTCACCCCCACACACTCCCTCCTTTTCTTTCTCCCCTTGGTGGCCGACGACAGGAGGAGGAGGAGGCCAACCAAGGCAAGGCAGACGACAGCCGGACGGGGTGCAGACCGAGAAAGGGGGAGACGCAATAGTGTGAGCTTGGTCGGTCTCTGATGGTGTCGACAGGGAGAAGGTGATTGAGTCTTTCTTGAGTGCTCTTACTTCAATTTGATTCATCTCTAAAAATGTATCTTGAATTATTGAATCATCCAATTCATATTAAATTTTTTTTATTCATGGACGCCATTAATTGGAATATTGATGTCATGAAGAGACCAAGAAAAATCATGTATGTATCTATCAAATCCAGTAACCCGAATATTTTGGTTAAGTTTGTCATTACATTTGGAATAAAATATGTCATGTTATATACCTTTTGAAAGATAAACGAGTCTTTATAATGATTTTTACCATGTCCTAATTGGATTTTGTGTTAAGAATTATCATTAGATTATGACAGATTGATCGAAATTATTGAGTTGAAGAGTTCTATATAGCTGAGGAGTTGCTGTCTATTTAGGATTGTTTAATTGAATTAAATAGGTCATATAATATATCATTAGAAATATAATTAAGTCTATTTTGGATGAATCTTATCACGTGCTGATTAGATGTATGTTGTGAGAGTTATTAAGAAAATACAAGTGACTAGTCAGTGTGGTATAGGCGAATCTGTTATGTCTCAAATAATATGTCTCATAAATGGGTGACATAAAAAAAATGAAAAGAGTTTTCTGAGGAGCAGAGTAAACGATGGGGTAGATTTCAAAGTTAGGTTGTTTCACTTGTAATGATAATGTTGATTGGTAACTGATGGGTGATGTTGTGAGTGAGTGCTTTAATCATGTTCGTGTATCATCCAATCTATAGTAACTTCAAACTGTCTAGTCTAGTACGAGCAGGTGGATTAAAAAACAAACAAATTTTATCTATAATTTTATTTAATAAATTCCTTGTAGACTCTTCTTTTAATCCTCAAATAGCACATATTATAATAGAAAATACAGTAATTTGTCAACTTGTAGTTACAGTAGAAAGTTGTAGTTTTGTGAAATATTAGAAAGTGAATTGTGGATACTTGTGTATCCATTAGAACTTAGAGATCCTTGTGTCTTCATTAGAAAGCAAGAAGTCTAAGTATTCATGCGTATTCATTAGAATATGTGAAATAATGATTTGTTAGAAAGTTACATGGTTAAGAATGCATGAATGTTTGTTATTAGGTCATGAAATTGTTATAAAACTATACAGTTACAGATTTTTGTATATCCGTTAGGAAGTCGTGAACTTGGGGATTCACAAAGAAGAATGAACTTGTGAATTCATGTAACTCTATTAAGAAGTTACAAGTTAGATAGTTCTAGCATAATATATATATATATATATATATATATATATATATATATATATATATATATATATATATATATATATATATATAAAGAAAGGTCTTATGTCAAAACATAAGAGAGTCACAAGTATATGGATTCATTAAAAGCCATGAACAAGTAAGCTACTTGCGAACTCATATGAAAGCTATGAACTTTCATGTCCACTATAGTTGTGACACAAGTTGATCATTGGCACTATGAGGATGAGATTTAAGGGGAGAATTCACATATTAAGAAAATGTTTGATCTTGATTATCACATTCACATTCCACACTATCATGTTCAAACATGAGTTTTGGGTGTTGGTTCAAGTAAATTGGAATAAATTATATGTTTGTACGAAGAGTAGTATTAGGATTAAAATTCATATTGTATAGAACAATATTAGGAATAGAGGTTTTTTTTATTATTCTTATATTAGACTTGTATTAGGATTCCTTCTTATCAATTGTATCGCTTACATCTGGGCATTGCCCTCATCAATAATATGCAATTCAGTTTTTCCTTATTCAATTACTGTAACATGGTTCAAAGCAAGGTTTCTTCTACTGATCGTCATCGTCGCGTTTTTTATGTGCCCGCGCTGTACTGCAGTTGCATAGCGTGTGCCTAACACTGGGCTATCTCCAACTAGCGTCGGGCTAATCTCCACCTCACAAATCATCAATGTTTTTTCTCCTCGACCGTGAAGTTTTTTTCCTCTACTGTTGCGTCCGGCATGGTGCAAATTTGGTTTGAATTTTGCTATTTGATTGTATCTCAATTTTGTATTATTATCATCACATTTCACATTTATACTTGATTATCCTTTATTTAATTTTGCTATTGATTCTCTTTTTGTCTATGGTGTGTAGTTATTTAAAAAGAAAGATAAAAGTAGAAGAAGCTTCTATTTTATCTATGTATCCACTTATCCTATCTAAATTTGATTTTCAAGTTAAAACTAATTTGAAATAAAGATGAAGAGAAGATGAAGACAAGGATAGAAGAAGATAATCCTTATCCTAATTCAGAGATAAAGGAGACAACCAATTCAAATCAGGTTGCTTGAGCTCCAAGTCAAAGATAAAGGAGGAGAACTCAAATTTAAACTCGAATTTATAGATATCTTATTTCCTAAGTTATCTAAGAAACAAGACTATTTTAAATCCTAGAGTTCAAACAAAGATTCTAAGGATATAACATCAAATGGACGGATCAGATGAAGCCACACACCAAAACAGAGTTCCAGACTCCCCTATATTTTCGCGAAAATGTGGCAAAAGCTGCGTTTCTGTGACTTTCTTCTGGCGGTTGGCTTGGAGAGTTTGGTGTGAGAGTTCGACTAGGATTCTACTTCCTATTTCCCCCCTATAAATAGCACCCCAGAGGCAGCAGAGAAGGATATCTTAGATCTAATCTTGGGATCTAACTTAGAATTTTTCTTTATTTTTTTCTCCATTGTAATTTCTAGTTTTAGTTAGAGAGAAAGATTTGTAAAGAAGGAGGGAGCTCTTGTAATTGACGGTGATAACTTCAATAAATGTTCTTTTGTTCTTCTTTTCAATTTTTTCATTGATATTTAATTGCTTTATTTATTTGCCTTTTTTATATGCTTTGTTTACATACTTTCTTAGTTTAGTTTAGTCATGAGTAGGCAGATCTTTTCTCATTGCTTGCAAATATATCACCGCCATCACATCTAAGTTTAGTAATTAAACCCGATTGAATTATATGCATGCTTAACTTTAGAAGAATCTTGAAGGCACATGAGGATGGGAACTAGGTAAATTATTTGTTAGCACTTCTTAAATTATTTTTTTAATATATGATTGATGAACATCTTGATATTTTAATAATAAATTTTAATTAGTGTTATTTCAAATAGGGTTAAGATTTGCTAGTACTTTCTAATGATTTTTCTTATCTTATACTTGATGACAATCTTGATATTTTAATATTAAATCTTGGTTAATGTTATTTCAATCATAGCCTTATTTCTATCTTATATATCTTACTTGATGTTTATGGTAGATTATCATGTTAGATTTAAAGTGAAGATTAAAAATATTAGCATGTTATGGTGGTTGATTATTAGTAAGCAGTGAACTTTTCTTTTAGATTAGAACAATTCTTTATATCCAAACACAATCCTTTCCTTCTATTTCCTTCTTTTTTAAGTTCTTAAACAGAGAAGAAATCAACAAAGACAATAATACAGAAAAGCTTCCATCGCATCTCTCCCTGTAGATTCGACCCTCTTAGCCTTTAATACTACGGATAAATTGCAGAAATTTAGAGTTCATCACACATCAGATAAACATTTTGCTAAACTCTTTATTTCTTTTGCAATCAAATTTTGGCGTCATTACCGAGGAGGAAATTGTTGGCCCAAGGTTACAATCACCTGTTGTATTGAGTTTTGATGATTACAAAACATATATAGTTATTTGTACTAATCATGTTTAATGTTTAGTGTGTTTCAGGATTCTAAGGATTTATGAAGTGTTCTTCCCTAAAGGAAGGTTGGTTTGACTCAAGTCGGTTCATTTTGGGTTCCAAATATCAAGCTATTCAAGTTCACATGGAGAAGCCCACTTGAAGATTTTGTAGTCACCTAGAACCTATGTAAGTGTTAGTTTGTTAAAGAATGAGGTTGTGTCAAGTTGGCTCAAGAACACACACACACACACTTTTCAAAATACGGTTTTTATTTTTGGTATTTGATTTAAGTTCATGCCTTGATAACTATACATGACTCAAATTTTTATAAATTTTATATCTTATTTATATCATGTATATCTACCTTTATTGCATGATACTTAGTTACATATCCTCACAAAATTATTTTAAAAATTTTTCGAAGTTCAGAAAATTCCCATATGAAATTCTGTTTCAGGTCTGGCGGTCGACCGGGCCGGTCGACCGGATCCATTCCAGGCTTGGCCGGTCGACCGACCGGTCACCGCACCTTGTGTCCAGGGCGTGCACAATTTGTGCACGTCTGTCGGTCGACCGACTGGAAGCAGCTTGCTCTCTGTTTTTGGTCAGTCGACCGGGTCGGTCGACCGACAGTTCAAAACGAATTTCCCCTTTGGCGTCCGGTCGACCGACCGGTCGACCGTGTCCAATGGCTAGTTGTCAATTGGATGGCCGGTCGACCGGGCCGGTCGACCGACAGCCGTCCAATGCTGCCAATGGCTCTTTCCTCTTTCATGTTTTTCTGTTTTGGTTGTTTTTTGTGTGGCAGATAATTCTGATATTTTGGGGACTATTTTTAGACCTAATAAACTTAATTTAATCATGTTTAAATCCTCTCCTTTTCCTATAAATAGAGGGGATTGGTCTCTTGCAAAAATAGAAGATATATACCTAGTTTTTCAAGTTTTCAAAGAAAGAAAAAGTTTCAAAAGCTCTCAATTCTCTAGTGCATTCTTGGCTATTGTTTTTCAGTTGTGTTTTCAAGCAATTTTTATTTACAACTGAGTTTGTTTTTCTCACTACACTTCTTGAGCCAAAAACCCTCCTCATTCTATAAGGAAGTTGTAAAAAGAAGTTTATGATCTTTTGTTGATCACTTGGTTACTTGTTCTTCTTGTGTTGAGATCCCTCTTCGGTGGAGGATTGTAATTGGTGGAGTTCGGTACTCCGATCTTCGGTAGAACTTGTAATCGTTCCTCGGTGGATATAGTGGAAACCCTTCACGGCGGTGAAGGCGGGGAGTAGAGCGGTGGCTCGAACCTCGAAACAAATACTTTGTGTTTGCGATTGTTTTTCTTATTGCTCTCTATTGCTCTTCTTCTCTAGCTTGTGATATTGCTTTTATTCCTTGTGATATATCTTGTGTGCACTTCATCATTGTATTCATTTCATTTCTTGTTATATTGTCGATCAATACTCATACAACAAGATTGCAATACGCACCTCAAACTCTTATCTAGAGGAATCGCGAGGAAGGAGTTCAGAGCCCTTCACCGGGTATCCGGCTTCTAGTCTTGTTTTTGGGCGATCGTTGCATCATATATTCATAACTTGCTTAAAAAGTTTTTAGATTAGCATTAACACCTATTCACCCCCCTCTAGGTGTTTTTACAATTGGTATCAGAGCTTTGGTCTCTAGGCTCTTGGCTTAACAACCTTAGAGAGATCCTTTAATTGCTAATTATTATATTCATTTTTCACACTCTTTCACTTAGTAAAAATGGCCGAAGGAATTAAGACCCCACCAAAGTTTGATGGCCTTAACTTTCCCATATGGAAAGTTAAGATGACCGTATTTTTGCAATCCCTAGGTAGCCGGTTGCAAAGGCGGTGACCAAACCATTTAGTGCACCCACCGGTGATGAGGCCACTTGGACCGATATTGAGACTAAAGAATTTGATGCTAATGCTAGGGCACACTATGCATTGTTTCAAGCACTTAATGATGATGATATCTCTAGAGTTATTCATTGTAAATTCGCACATGAAATTTGGTCTCACTTGCTTGTCACACATGAAGGGACTTCACAAGTTAAGAGGGATAAATAGACCTTCTTCGGTCCCAATATGAAAATTTTCTATGCAAGAAAATGAAACCATAGATGATATGGTTACAAGATTTACAAAGATTACTAATGGACTTTCTTCTCTAGGTGACGTCATTGACAACGACCAACGAATAAGGAAGATCATCCGGGCTCTCCCTCAATCTTGGAAGTCAAAGCCACTACCTTGAAAGAACTTAATGACAAGGATGAGATGGAGCTTATAGGTCTCATTGGGAACCTCAAAACCCATGAGATGGAGAGAAAAGCAAGAGAAGAAATGGCTCCCTCCAAGAAGAAAACTATTGCCTTCAAGAGCCATTCCACTTACTCCGACGAAGACGATGAAGAAGAAGATGATGAGGAGCTTTCACTTCTTGTTAAGAACGTTCGGAGAATGTATAACAAGGCTAAGTTCCAAAACAAAAAGAGATGGTAAGGCAAAGAAGAGAAGAAAATTATTTGCTTCAATTGCCAAAGACCGGGTTATATTGTTGCGGAATGCCCGGATAAAGTCAAGCCCTCCACCTCTAAGAAGCCTTATAGAAAGAAAGCATTAAAGGCTACTTGGGATTCCGAGAGTGAATCCGAGGAGGAAGTTGACACCGCCAACATGTGCTTCATGGTAAATGAAAGCACAAGCAAGGTAACTCCCAACACTTCTTTTGATTGTGAGCTTTCCATGGATGAACTAGGAGAAGCGTTTGAAGAACTCTCACATAACTATGATTTTCTTAAAAAGAAATATTTGAAAATGAAAAAGGAAAATGAATCTCTAAATCACCAAGTTTTCACTCTTACTAAAGAAAAGGATGAATTGCTTTCTACTCTTATTTCTACACAAAAGGATTTTGACAACTATAAGATTTCTTGCAAAAGTAAGTTTTCACAAGTTGATAAAAATGAAATTTTCATGCTCAAAGAGAAAATTGACTCATTAGGAGTAGTTTTGAAAAAATGTGAATTTGATAAGAATAGACTTGAGGTTATGTTTCCTAAGAAACAAGCCCCTAAGAAACAATCACATGTTATTCATAATCATGCTCATAATCACAACCTTTACATCATGCCAACACCCCAAACATGCTCACACTCCACACACACATCATGCATTCATGTATGGGAAAGTATTTTCATGCACATATTGTGGCCGTAAAGGTCACTTAGTTAAGTTTTGCTATGATAGACTTAATGCATCTCATCATAATGTTTGGGTTCGAAATACTAACTTTCAAGGACCCAAGAAAATTTGGGTACCAAAGTCAATGATTTGTTAAATGATGTAGGTACTTTTCAAGGCCCAACGACGTAAAGGATTGTGGTATCTTGATAGTGGTTGCTCAAGGCACATGACTGGGATATCAACAACTTTGCAACCCTATCAAGATACCATGAAGGTGGCACCGTCACCTTCGGAGATGATGCCAGGGAAAAAATCATCGGTATTGGCAATGTTAAACTTGGTACATCTCCGTTAATTGAAAATATTATTTTGGTTGATGGCCTCAAGCACAACCTCTTGAGTGTTAGTCAACTTTGTGACAAAAGGTTTGATGTTGTTTTTGATAATGTAGCTTGTAGAGTTATTGATAGACAATCTAATACATGTATATTTTTCGGTTTTCGTGAATGCAATGTTTACATGATTGATATGTCTAATATGTCTTGCAATGCTACTTGTTTGAAAGCCCTCAATGATGACTCTTGATTGTGGCATAGAAGATTAGGCCACATTTCTTTTGACCTTCTATCTAGGCTAAATAACAAGGAAATGGTGAAAGGTATTCCTTACTTGAACTTTGAAAAGGACCGCGTTTGCGACGCGTGCAACTTGGGAAACAAACCAAGTCCTCTTTCAAGTCAATCAAGGATATCATGACATCACGTCCCTTGGAGTTGATCCATATGGATTTGTTTGGTCCTACTCAAACCAAAAGTCTAAGTGAGAATCGTTTTGCATTTGTTTTAGTTGATGATTTTTCGCGTTTTACTTGGGTTTTCTTTTTAGAGCACAAAAATCAAGCCTTTTCATATTTTCAAGCCTTTAAGAAAAGAGTTGAAAAGGAAAAAGATTCTTCTATTTAAGAATAGAAGTGATAGAGGAGATGAATTCAATAACCTACCCTTTACCACTTTTTGTGAAGAATATGAATTAAGCATGAACTATCTTGTCCTAGAACTCCACAACAAAATGGAGTCGTTGAGAGGAAAAATTGGACATTATAAGAGGGTTAGGACAATGATTAATGAATATGGTCTACCTCATTATTTATGGGCCGAGCCGTAAATACATCTTGCTACATATCAAATAGAGTTTTCTTATGCAAAAATTCTTCAAAAACATCTTTTAAAATCTATTTTTCTAGAAAGCCAAATGTTTCCTACTTTAAAGTTTTTGGATGTAAATGCTTTGTTTTAAATACAAAAGGCAATTTAGGAAAATTTGATGCAAAGTGTTATGAAGCAATTTTGTTGGATATTCTAATACTAGTAAAGCTTATAGAGTTTTCATAAGTTTCTTAACTATTGAAGAGTCTATTCATGTAAAGTTTGAGGAATCTAATGTGTTTGTTAAGAATGTTGTAGAAATAGATTCTTTACATGAAGGCATGGACAGAGTTACTTTGAAGGACTCACCTACTATTAAAGACATGCCTAAGGATGATGAAGGAAATGAAGTTCAAGACAATGAGGCTCAAGGAAATGAAAATCAAGAAGTTGAAGTGGAGCCTACTCAACCTCTTCCAAAAGATTGGAGATACAATCCACATCATCCCAAGGATCTCATTTTAGGTGAAGTATCTAAAGGGGTAACTACTCGTTCTAAACTTCATGATTTATGTGAACACTATGCTTTTATTTCTCATTTTGAACCCAAGAACATCCTCGAAGCCGAGGCCGACTCATATTGGTTGCTAGCCATACAAGAGGAGGTCAATCAATTCGAGCGCAACCAAGTTTGGCATCTTGTTCCTAGGCCCCACGATAGACCAACAATTGGTACTAAGTGGATCTTTAAGAACAAGTTGGATGAGTCGGGAAATGTTATTAGAAATAAAGCTAGGTTAGTTGCCCAAGGTTACACTCAAATCGAAGGGATCGATTTTGAAGAAACCTTTGCACCCGTAGCACGGCTTGAAGCCATACGGATGACACTTGCATTGCTTCATATAAAGATTTTAAGCTTTTTCAAATGGATGTAAAAACTGCTTTCTTAAATGGATTTATTGAAGAGGAGGTGTATGTTGAACAAACCCCCGGGTTTGTTGATCCTACACATCCGGATTTTATTTTCAAACTTGACAAAGCTCTTTATGGTTTAAAGCAAGCCCCTAGGGCTTGGTATGAAAGGCTTTCTTCATTTCTAATTTCAAATGGTTTTAAGAAAGGAAAATAGATACTACTTTGTTTACAAAACATGTTGAAAATGATATTCTTATTGTTCAAATTTATGTGGATGATATCATATTTGGTTCTACTAATGAAACTCTTTGCCAAGCTTTTGAATCATGCATGAAGGACATATTTGAGATGTCCATGATAGGATCTTCATCAATCAAGCCAAATACACAAAGGAACTTATCAAGAGATTCGGGCTTGAAGGAGCTAGAACAAGCAAAACCCATGGCAATAGCCACAAACTTGACAAGGATGAACAAGGTATTGTGTAGACATTAAACTTTATCGTAGCATTATTGGTAGCTTGTTGTATTTGACGGTTAGTACGCCGGATATTATGTTTTGTGTATGTCTTTGTGCTCGATTTCAATTGTATCCTAAAGAGCCCATTTAATCGCGGTAAAACGCATTGTTAGATACCTTAAGGGCACAATTGAAATGGGTTTGTGGTATCTGAAGACCGGACAATTTTCAATGACGAGTTATTTGGATGCCGACTATGCGGGTTGTAGGGTAGATAGGAATGTTGGCCCAAAGGCCTATCACCCTAGTTTGATGATGATCAACTCATGAAGTTATGTTTACTAATGATCTTGTGTTTAACTAGTGACAGATTCATTATCAAGATCAAGATCGTAGTAGGTGCATAGCTCAACAAAGGATAAAATGCCAAGATTTGGAGCTTGCACGGTGTGATCCAAGGAGCTTTTGGATCAAGCTTGGACCAAGTCAAGAGATGAAGACTTGTGTCTAGGTATAAGATTTTTGTTTTTTAGATAAAATGTAAAGGATAGAATAGTTGGTGGATTGCTCAAGTTCATATCACACACACACTCTTGATTTATATGTGTTTTCATAAAAGATTTTTAGTTCTATAAAAATACCGTTTTGGTTTTTGGTGTTTCAAATATACATGTGTTTTTAACCAAAACCATTTTAGTACTCTCGGGTTACCGTTCTGCTGATCTGCTCGACATTATTTTAGTTTTCTAATCATAACTTTTGATTCTTATATTCAATTAACATGATTTAAATTGCATTTTAAAGATGACTTTCAGAGCTACATTTAATATTCAATAATCATTTTCTGATTTAAATGTTAAGAATGTCAAATATTGGTTGAAGTCTGTTCTTGTTCTAAAAATAGTTTACTGTTTCTGATTTGATACCTTTTAGTATTTTATTGATAACTTTCAATTCTGAATTGATATTGATTTGATTTAAGTTGAATTAGAAAGAAGACTTCAATATCAACAACTTCATACTATATACTTATTCCCAAATTCGAACGTTTTAGACCTCAAACTGTGCTCCAAGTTAACCCATTGCACAGAGGGCGGTCGACCGGGCCGGTCGACCGACGTGCACAGAACCGTGCACGTCTGGCAGTTCTGTGTACGGTCGACCGGGCCGGTTGACCGTAACTAAGAGCAGTGCTCTCTGTTCTTCTGGGTCGACCGGACCGGTCGACGGAGGCTCCAACGGTCGGATTTTTGAATGTTGGCGGTCGACCGGGCGGTCGACCGGCAGGCCTGTCAGAACCCCAACGCTAGTTTTTGACAGCCTATATATTTGGGGGTTTGTGGACTGTTTTCAGACAAGATTTTGGAGACTCCTAGAGCCAGTTTTTCTCATTCATTCCAGAAGTTTTTCTCCACAAAATTAGAGCCAATACTTCCAATCCAAAGGGAGTTTTATTTAGAGTGTGTAAAAGAGATTTCTTGAGTTTTTCACCAAAGTTTCAATCCTTGCTTTTCTCACACAAACACTTGAGCATCCATTGAGCTATTCATCTTATAGGAGTGTTGTAGTGAGAGCTTTCATTGGTGATCAAAGTGTTTAGATCACCAAGATTTCATTTCTTGTTCTTGGAGGAGACGGGCAAGTGTGCTCGTGGTTGTTTAGGGTTCGGGTGCGAACTCTTCTTGTTTGAGGTGCGGCCTCGGGAGCCGTAGGCTTGCGTGTGTACGGGACTAGGGAGTCCGAGGGCTTGTAGGTGTTGCGGCACCGAGGAGAGATCCATTGGGATCTTGCATAGTGGAAATCCTTCGTGTGTCGAAGGCGGGATGAAGAGCAAGTGTGCTCGAACCTCGAAACAAACCCTTTGTGTTTGCGATTGCTCTCTCTCTCTCTCTCTCTCTCTCTCTCTCTCTCTCTCTCTTTGTCTCTTGTTTGTATCTTGCATTCAGTTATTGTCTATCTTTATATGCTTGATATATTCATTTGTGTTTAATTGATATACTTGCGTGGGATTGTTTGCTAACACTTGTATTCAACCAAGAGAGCCAACGCGGCACCTCAACCCATTCAAGGGAATCTAGAGAGTTTGTCCAAAGCCCTTCACGGGGAATTCGGCAACACTCTTGTGTTATACATGAAGATTAGTGTATAAGTTTTAATTAGGTCATAATTGCTTTTAGCTTCCGCATTATTTGCACCATTCATCATTAAGTGACCTTTAGATTAGCCTTCACCTATTCACCCCCTCTAGGTGAACCTACAAGGAACAGTACAAGTGGAACATGTCAATTTCTTGGTAATTGTCTTATTTCTTGGTCTTCCAAAAAGCAAAATTCGGTAGCCCTTTCAACCGCCGAGGCGGAGTATGTTGCAGCCGGAGCTTGTTGTGCACAAGTTCTTTGGATGAAACATACTCTCCTTGACTATGATTTACATTTTGATCATATTAAAATATTTTGTGATAATACTAGTACTATTCATATGACTAGAAATGCAAATCAACATAGTAAGACTAAGCACACTGACATTCGGTATCACTTTCTTAGAGATCATTATGAGAAAGGTGATATTGATATTGATTATGTTTCTACCGATTTTCAACTTGCCGATATTTTTACAAAACCACTAGACCATGCTAGATTTTCGTTTATTTGTGGTGAATTGAATATCTGTGTTATAGAATCTTGATGAAATTTTTTATGTTTACCCTTTTTGATGTCTGACAAAAAGGGGAGACAAAGTTAGTTAGTTATTTTTGACTTTGGAGTTATGCATTTTGATTTTTGAGTTTTGGTTTTTTTGTGTTAAGAACTTTTGTGTATTATGTTTTGTATGTATTTCTATCTTTTATGTATATAGCCATTCACTTATATACATAGCCATTCTTTTATACATAACATAATTTGAGAGGGAGCTTCCAAGCTCTTTTCCCATATTTTTAAAATAACTTATATGTTTTGTCATCATCAAAAGGGGGAGATTGTTGGCCCAAGGTTACAGTCACCTGTTTTATTGAGTTTTGATGATTACAAAACATTTATAGTTATTTGTACTAATCATGTTTAATGTTTAGTGTGTTTCAGGGTTCTAAGGATTTATGAAGTGTTCTTCCCTAAAGGAAGGTTGGTTTGACTCAAGTCGGTTCATTTCGGGTTCCAAATATCAAGCTATTCAAGTTCACATGGAGAAGCCCACTTGAAGACTTTGTAGTCACCTAGAACCTATGTAAGAGTTAGTTTGTTAAAGAATGAGGTTGTGTCAAGTTGGCTCAAGAACACACACACTTTTCAAAATACGGTTTTTATTTTTGGTATTTGATTTAAGTTCATGCCTTGATAACTATACATGACTCAAATTTTTATAAATTTTATATCTTGTTTATATCACGTATATCTACATTTATTGCATGATACTTAGTCACATATCCTCACAAAATTATTTTAAAATTTTTTCCAAAGTTCAGAAAAATTCCCATATGAAATTCTGTTTCAGGTCTGGCGGTCGACCGGGGCCGGTCGACCGGATCCATTCCAGGCTTGGCCGGTCGACCGACCGGTCGATCGCGCCTTGTGTCCAGGGCGTGTACGGTTTGTGCACGTCTGTCGGTCGACCGACTGGAAGCAGCTTGCTCTCTGTTTTTGGTCGGTCGACCGACAGTTCAAAACAAATTTTCCCCTTTGGCGTCCGGTCGACCGACCGGTCGACCGTGTCCAACGGCTAGTTGCCAATTGGACGGCCGGTCGACCTGGCCGGTCGACCGACAGCCGTCCAATTCTGCCAACGGCTCTTTCCTCTTTCATGTTTTTCTGTTTTGGTTGCTTTCTGTGTGGCAGATAATTCTGATATTTTGGGGACTATTTTTAGACCTAATAAACTTAATTTAATCATGTTTAAATCCTCTCCTTTCCCTATAAATAGAGGGGATTGGTCTCTTGCAAAAATAGAAGATATATACCTAGTTTTTCAAGTTTTCAAAAGAAAGAAAAAGTTTCAAAAGCTCTCAATTCTCTAGTGCATTCTTGGCCATTGTTTTTCAGTTGTGTTTTCAAGCAATTTTCATTTACAACTGAGTTTGTTTTTCTTACTACACTTCTTGAGCCAAAAGCCCTCCTCATTCTATAAGGAAGTTGTAAAGAGAAGTTTGTGATCTTTTGTTGATCACTTGGTTACTTGTTCTTTTTGTGTTGAGATCCCTCTTCGGTAGATGATTGTAATTGGTGGAGTTCGGCACTCCGGTCTTCGGTAGACCTTGTAATCGTTTCTCGGTGGATATAGTGGAAACCCTTCACGGCGGTGAAGGCGAGGAGTAGAGCGGTGGCTCGAACCTCGAAACAAATACTTTGTGTTTGCGATTGTTTTTCTTATTGCTCTCTATTGCTCTTCTTCTCTAGCTTGTGATATTGCTTTTATTCCTTGTGATATATCTTGTGTGCACTTTATCATTGCATTCATTTTATTTCTTGCTATATTGTCGATCAATACTCATACAACAAGATTGCAATACGCACCTCAAACTCTTATCTAGAGGAATCGCGAGGAAGGAGTTCAGAGCCCTTCACCGGGTATCCGGCTTCTAGTCTTGTTTTGGGCGACCATTGCATCATATATTCATAACTTGCTTAAAAAATTTTTAGATTAGCATTAACACCTATTCACCCTCCCCTCTAGGTGTTTTATAGAAATGACACCTTTTATTTTCTAACAATTATCTTCTCTGTTTGTACATGCATAGATAGTTTACAAATTGAACAATTACAGAGGATCAGGAGTACCTCAGAGACATTGTTAAAGAAGGCAGAACACCAGAATCTACCAGATTGTCGCGCGAACGTGGCAAAATCCGCGCAAACGTAACTTTTCCAGTGAGTTAGGATTTCTGGCTTCCTCTAGAGTAATTGATTTAGAGTTCTCTTTCTTCTGCAATTGTTATATTTTACTGTTGACCTATCTGCACACTGTTTCTAATAAGCAACAGTAACCTATCGATTGAAAAAAAATTTAAAATGGTTAGACTTGCATCTAGGCATTCATCTAATTCTTTTTAATTTCAATTATTGTTGAAAGAGTGCTGGAGATAAGTTGAGTTTGCATTGGATCTAGATTAGGAAACACTTTTGGGTAATTTAAAATTACTTTGAGTGTTAATTATCTATTTACTTGCACCAAAACAATTTAAGGACAAATCCCATAAAAAAATAAGGTGGGAAGTTATTACCCTCCCTTGGCCCACAAGCCAACTCCTCACTCACAACATAAACCTAAATTTAAAATTTGAATAGACGTTGGCCTTAAGATAACTTGGACTCACTAGGAAATTGACCTAAGGAGAAAGTTGTTAGAATTTGACTCTTGTCAAATCGATGACTAGGTAGATGATCGGCAAAAGCCAAGCACATGAATAAGTAAAAAGAGTGTGGGTTGATGTTACTACTTTTGCGATTCTCCGTAGTAGCGAAGTGGCTATACGGGTCGTATCCACAAGGAAGGAGAGCGATGAAAGCTTAATGCGGCTTCTATGTTCAAGAAAAGAGAAAGTTCTTTATTTCAAATAAAGAATTAGAAAACAAAAACAAGTTAGTTTCAAGAATTGTTTTAGAATGGTTTGGTGGTTTGTAAAATTAGATTTTCTTAATGGTAAAATGCATGGCTAACTTCTATTAAGTACTCTCACTAATCCCTAACTTCTTGAAGCCTCACGATGGATCATAGGCAAGCATACCCCTTATGCATGGAACTATTCACGTTAGGAACAAATAAAAGTTCTTCCTATAACTTAGCTTAACACGACAAAAACTTGGACATTCCCTTATCAAGATCCAATTGAAGGCGAGAATAGGGGAAGACACAAGTGTACTAATGGTATCGACAAAGTTAAAAGGAAAATATCTAACTTACAACAATAAGTAAAGTACAAAACCCATAGATCATCAAAACCCATTAAGTATGAAATATAAGATAGTTAATACTTATAGTTAAGTTAGAGGTAGAACCCTCGTCTTAAGATGTCATAGCTCTCGTTTGCACAAGGCTTGCTTGACACTATTGACTCATTTGGATTATCAATCAAGTTGTTAGAGATTAGTAGGTTAGTAGTGAGTTAGCCATGCAATGAAAGAGTTAGTTAGACATACTTAAGAAAAGAAACCACAAAAGAGAAGAAGTAAAGAGAGGGAGTTACACTACAATAAGAAATTAAAAGCAATGGAAATCACAAGGAAATGGAAAGAAGAAAGAGAAGTAGTTACTTGTATTAACTTGTCACCCTTCAAATACAACTTGTACACTCTCTCTCTCTTTCACTCTAATGGCGAAAACTAAAACTAGAAGAAGAAGGAAACTAAAACAACTACAACTCCTACAAACAAAGCAACAATACAACTCTAAACTCTGGATATCTTCCAACTGAAGACCCTTGGGGGGTATTTATAAGCACCAGGGGAAAGGGGGCCAGGGGGCAACCCCTGGCCCAAAGCCAGGGCGCGCGCGCGCCCGTATTGTCGCGAAAACGCAGCCTAGGCCACGTTTTCGTGGCATTGCTGGGGAGGCGCGCGCTGGCTTCCTGTTGGGTGTCGTCCCGTCTGTCTCCCATCAGGTGGATCTCCTGGATTCGTGATTTGATGCCATGTGCTGACAAAATCTCCTCCCTAAAGTCAATGGCTACTTGGTAGGCCTTTAATCACCCATTAAATGGTGATTTAGGGTCTTCTTCTTCATTTGCACACCATTGACCTAGGATTAAGCAAGTAAAGGTTTATTAGCAGAATTTTACATCAAATAAATATGAGAATGTGATGAAAATTATGCAAAATTAGAAACTAATCAGTAGAGAATTGAGAGGCGAAATCTCGAACAGTAGTTTGGTATAATTAGGCCCGTTGCTTCGGCATAGATACCTCTCACTGATCTTGCCACCTACATGACCGATTAACTCGTGGTCTGATTCTGCAGTATACCTCCTGCGAATAATTTACAGTTACGAGTCGTCTAGGTCTAAGTCTACCTTAGAATAGACTTGATTGATTTTTTTTATTTTTTTGGTGATATTGTTTTTATTAATTTGCATGCAAGTGTGATTGAGGGACCCAATTACATCTAGGTTAAGAAGAAATGGTTCACCATATATATATATATATATATTATATATTATATATATATATATATATATAATATATATATATATAATCTGGTTATGACCTATCTAAATTCATATGATTATAATTCATTCTGTAGGCTAAATCCACCTTTCCATCCATCAATCTTTTTCCCGAACTTTAACGATTACACGTAAACCACCCACTCATCTTTTACATCTTATCAACTCATTTGGTACAATTAATGCCAAAATTCATCTCATCTTCAAAACAATGCCCTTCGACAGGGTATCCGCTAGGACTAGGTCAAAATCAATTTCATACATTTAGTCCAATTAGTCTTATATTGAACGAATACCTCCTTCTTGGGGACTTGATTATGAGTAGGAGGAAATGTGTAGACTATTAGACAAATTAGAAGACAAAATAGAATCCCATCAGAGTAGCTTGGAAAAGTCTCTCGAGAGGATATCAACTCTTCTAAATCAACCCAACTCTTAATCAAGGTCAAGAGACCCATCAACTTTCACAAGTTGAGGTAGAGGACACACAACCAACATACGAGAAAAATTTTAAAACAAGTACACAAGTGTTTGACAACCAACTTAATAGGCAAGCTAGTGAGCTAGTTAGCAGACAAAAGGAAGATTCTTTTTCTACTCAACTTGCTCCTGGGCAAAAAATGTCAATTCTAAATCACACTCGTCTTAACGAAGCAAAAAAATTCAACAATGTTGAAAAGCCTATTGAGGAAGTGTGCATATTTGATGATATCCTAGGTTTTTATATAAAGTGATTAGAGATCATTTGGCTACATATAGATCTCGTAGGAAGCAAATTGAATCATATTGTGAGGATGACTGTAATGATGATGAACCTGTTGAGAAAGTTATACATGTGCATGAAGAGTACAAATTTGATGATGATTCTCTATGTTTGGATGATTTGTTTAGATATGATTTGGTTACATATACACCCCCGAGAAAAAAATTGAATCATGTTGTGAGGATGTATGCATAGCTGATGAGCCTCTATTTATCGATGAATTGTTTAAGAATGAGTGTGATCATAGTGGTGAGAAGGCACATGTTGAGAATTTTAAGTCGAGTCTCTTTTGAGAAAAGAAAACTTGATTTGAATATCTTCACTTTCAATGAGCCAACCAATGATCAATCACGCGAAAACATAAGTCAAGAAGATATGGTTACACATGCACATCATATGAAACAATTTGAGGATGATAAAGAACTTGAGTTCCAAGCAAAATTTGAGGATGAATTTCAAAAGTTTTGTATTAAGATAAGTGCTAAAAATTATGAGGATCTCTTTATGGATAATGAACCTATATTACTTGATGAATTCGATCATATTGATATTCATATTGAGATATGTAATGATGACCAATTTATGAGGAGTGAAAATGGGAAGACGATAAGGAGGAGGTTGAGAAAAATAAAAGACAAATTGGAGAGGATAGAGATACAATGACAAAAAGATTGACCTCTCCAATTTCACCACTAATGAGGACATATTGGAATAATGAAAAACGAGCTCGATGGAAGAAACCCCATATATAGGTAACATTTTTCCTTCCCTTTCTTCTTTTTCATGCATACATTCATTCATTCATACATTGATAATAATGCATGAGATAGATATGGGGGAGGGTTTACTAACATACTAACATAGGTAGGTTAACTAATAAACTTTTTCTTTTAAAAAACTATTTGAAAAAGAAAATAATATTTTAATTTATTTTTATAAGTAATTAAGTTAATTTTAAGGAATAAAAATATCATAATTAGGATTTCTTAATACTTAGTTAAAATAAGATTATTTGTTTGATTCTTAGGATTAAAAGAAAAATAGAAAAGTAATTTAATCTTGATTTTTTTTACTTGATGAAATATGCATTCTCATATACTTACACACTTAGGATTCAAAACAAAGACTCTTGTGTCTTAGAAATAATATATATATATATATATATATATATATATATATATATATGAAAAATAAACAAATCTAATTATTGAGTAGCTAGGTGCTTTGGCCTAAGAAAGCCTTGGTGTTTACGCGAAAGGTAATTAGGTAAGTTTGAAAAAAAATATATATAATATATGTATTAGCACATCTAATAATCAATTAGTTAGGTATTAGGGCCTTAAGAAGCCTTGATATCTACACAAAAGAAAATTAGATGAGTTATACATATTAAAAAAGAAGAAGTATTTAAAGGGGCAACGGAGTAGTAATACTTCGAACTTCTTTTAAAAAAAAAAGAGGCATAAGAGTTGAAGTTAAAGAATCCGGAGTCAAATATTCATGATCATAAAGAAGCATATGACTTAGAGTAAAATAATAGACTAGATGAGTCAGTTTTAATTCTTACCTAAATTGATTACAAATTTTCTAATAGAGACTAAGTATATGCATGAATAGTTTGGGGATCCTAAACTTATAAATTACTTGATTTTTGCAAAAATATTTTCAAATATTTTCTCTCTTTCAAAAATGAGTTTTTGAAAATACTAACACTTTATTTTTCTTTCTTTTGTGTATTTTGTGGATGCAATTCACTGAAAATCCTCATGAGACAAAACTTATCCTCTAGGGGTAACTTAGAGGTTTAACGGATTATTGCACATGCTAAGCGCAATCGTGATTCTTATGAAAGTGAGTTAGGTTAGATTAGTTTTTCTTTTTTTTTTGCTCGAAGACGATCAAAAGATAGGTGTGGGAGGTGTGAGTGCAGCTCGATTTTGCATTATTATCATCACATTTGCACATTTATCCTTGATTATCCTTTATTTAATTTTGCTATTTAACCCACTTTTTGTCTATGGTGTGTAGTTATTTAAAGAAGAAGATAAGAGTAGAAAAAGCTTCTATTACATCCATTTATCCACTTATCCTATCTAAATTTAAATTTCAAGTTAAAACTAATTTGAAATAAAGATGAAGAGAAAGATAGAAAAAGATAATCTCTATCCTAATTCAGAGATAAAGAGACAACCAATTCAAATCAGGTTGCTTGAGCTTCAAGTCAAAGATAAAGGAGGAGAATTCAAATTTAAACTCAGATTTATAGATAACTTGTTTCCTAAGTTACCTAGAAAAAAAGATTATTTTAAATTTCGGAGTTCAAATGAAGATTCTAAGGATATATCATCAAATGGTCTCGTGTTTCATTGTTGAAACGCAGACCTTACATTGTGTTGAAATGCGGTCATCACGTTTAGAGTTAAAAATACGGGAGTCACACTTTGAAGCAGGCAGAACGCGGGTCTCGTGTTTTGAAGTAGAAACGCGAGCTTCCAGCATTGGCTGAGTTTGCCTCAGAATGCGAGTCTCGCATTTAGGACAAAAAATGTGGGACTCATGTTCTGAAACTGGCAGAACGCTGGTCTCACGTTTTAGGGTTGGCAGAACGCGGGTCTCGTGTTGGACGCGGATCTGCGTTGCCTGAGAGGGACGCGGGTGTGAACCTCGCGTTTTAAATTTGCAGAACAGATGGTTTCTGCAGAATCTTCGATTTGTTGTTGACGTGCCCAACGTTTTCATTGACGTCAGCATTCCGGTTGAGTTGCAGGGATTGTTGGAAACCCCCGGCAATCTGAAATTACAGAGTTTGGAGAGGAGAAGGATGGCGAAATTGATCTTCACCATCACTTTGATCGCGCGCCGGCGCACTAGCCATACGGGTCTCTTGAGAGACGATGATACGGGCTGCATGGGCTGCACGAGAGGTTTTCAGAAATTCAGAAGTGGCACCATTTGCGCTGTGAGCGGTGGTGCGGACCACTTTAGAAGTAATCTCCAAAGAGGTTTGAGAGCAAGTCTCTGAAGAGACTTTACGGTATTGTCGCATTGCCTTAGGACTTGCGGAGCCTGAGGAAAGGAATTCCTCAAACTTTTCTTGATCGAATTCAACGACAAGGGATTCCACCATTTTACCAAGAAGTTGGACATCAGCTTGCGACACAGCGTTCTCGTCAGTAGAGAAAGCATTTCCCAGAAGATTCGCCATCTTTTGTTTGGTTGGAAAAGCTGCTCGATGTAAAGTTTCTTTGAGTGGCTGAAAAGTTATAGAGGAGCAATTCCGATTACAAAATAGGGAAGAAGGTATGATATTCCCCTTTGTTTAAGGCTGGGTTCTTCGTGTGGCGATGGAGAGTGATTCTTGTTCTCCGTTGACTGACTGAATGCCAAACTTCTCTTCAGGACACTCTCAAAAATCAATTAAGAGGGAGCTCTATTATTAACACACTAAGTGTTTAGACTCCAATGGTTACTCCTTTTCTTTCTTTTTCTGAAAAATAAGAGAAAAAACAAAAAGCTTTTAGCTTGAGAATTCTCAGCTCTCAATCCTCAAAAGTTTTTTGTAGCACCCTGTACCCGGGATACGTACCCAGTTGCGTGTCCCAAAATTTTCGACCGTATTGTTCAATTTTCTTCCAGTATTTTCTTTTAGGTTGTGATTACTTATGTTATTGTGTATCGGATCTGGATTTTCAGACCTAGAGTCAGCCCTGACCCGAACCGGGAACCCGATACTAGCCTGCAACCCGATTTGACCTTTTTGGTAGTCCAATTTGACCAATTTCAGTTTCAGACACTGTTTTCTAATATTTTAGATTTTTCATGATTTTTTAAAATTTTTCAGAATTTTTCTACAAAATCTCTAAGACCAATGTCGGTCGGCATCGCTGACTGATTTCCAAATTTTTAATTTTCAAACGGAATTAAATTTTCAAAAATGACTTTCATGTTACTTCTTAGAATTTCACTGACTATCTAAAAACATTTTTGAGATTTTTCTAAATTTATCAAAATTTCACTGATTCTGGTGTCCGCTGGTATCGCTAGAAGATTCCAAAATTTTTAATTTGAAAATTGTGTTAAATTTCTCAAATTCAATTTCATCAGGCATTTTAAAATAATATTTTCTATTTTAAAGAATTTTTCGGAACGTTTCTGAAACAGTCAAATTTTTGCTCTATTTAAATAATAATATTTTCACCGACGATTTCTTTTCTTGATTTTTCCTTCACTACTCCCCTACTTTATACTCCCAGACATCTTAATAAATTAATTATTTAATAATACAATTTTTTTAACTATTTTTCTTTTTCTTATTTTGTTCCTTTTCCTTTATTTTCTTTCTTTTTCTTTTTTTTTTTCTTCCCCTTTGACTTTCCCCATCCCCTACCACAACTAATCCACTGATCCCGTCGCCTGCTCGCGCCGCCTGCAGCAGCTGCTGCAGCCCCTCTTCTCCCCATTTCATCATTTCCTTTTTCTTCTTCTCTCCATTAAAAACCCTCCTCCTTCCTTCTCTTTTCATTTTCTATTCCAATCTCATTTCCAACTCCTTCAACTAAACAAACCCACTTCAATCATCACCACCGCCGCCTCCACCATCACCACCGCCACCTCCACCACCCTATAGCCGCCGGCCACCTTCCCACACCCCCTCTCCACTCCACCACCTCCTTCAACCTCCACCAACCACCAACCACCTCCAATTTTAACATAACCCATCACCACCACCTCCCTTCCTCCTCCAAAATTTATCACCACCTCCATCAAATTCACTACTCCCTCCACCCTATCATCATCTTCTCCTCCTCCTCTAACTCTCCACCACCTCCAACAATCACCATAACCACCACCACCAACTACCACCACCACCAACTTCACCAAAACGACCACAAACCAACAAGTCCCCCCCTCCTCCCCTCCCCTAGGGCAGCGCGCGCCGCCCACCCTCCCCTGTCGTCGCCGCCGCCGTCGCTGCCAGGCCGCCGGAGCTAGCCGGCCGGCCACCCCCCACTCCCTCCATTTTCCTTTCTTTCTTTCTTTCTTCTTTCCTTCTTTATTCTTTCTTTCTTTCCTTTTCTCTTTCATTTCCCTAAATAAACCCACTTTTCTCACATTCCTAAAATACCTATCCCCTCATTCTCAAATTACTTCCCCATATTTACAACCATACCCATCCCATTTTAATTCATATTCCTTTTCTAAAAATACCCTACTCTCTCTCCTTCCTACAACATTCTCTCTCCTCTCTCATTCCCTCTCTAATAATTATATAAATATTTATAGTTATATATTTTAATATATATTTATGGGCTAGTGGCTTGCTCGTACGGGTTCGCGAATTTCCGGATATTAACCGGTATTTCATCTCGGTTTCAGGCGAGTGTCTTGTATTAAACTTAAAAATAACTATACTTGATTATAGCATGATATTGATATGTGGACATCTTATTATTATCGTAACATGCCTAACACTTGCTAATGTAATATTTAGTATATGATTTCTTGCTATACAAGCTTATAGATGGTGTTGTACTCGGTATTTACCCGACACTTGACATGTTATACTTGATGCATGATTTATGGCACCGGTACTTGATATATTATCTTTGATACCTGATCCACGTCACTTGATATCTGACACCGGCACATGATATGTTATATTTGATACCTGATCCACAGCACTTGATATTAGACACCGGTACTTGATATATGTCATACTTGTCACCTGATCCTGACACCCAGTATATGACATGCTTTCATGTGATACAAGTATATTGACTTGATATAGTGACCTTGACTGGACACTACCACCCCTGATACCTGTATTAGATGGCATATTCATGACTATCACTTTTACGGGGACTTGGCATGATTATTATATTATTACCAGACATTTGGTACTCCTGAACTCCTATACTCCTGAACTCCTATATGCTTGAACCTATGAAATAGGAAGACTCCTGACTTTACTCCTGATATTATACTCTTGTTGACCCCCGTAATAGGATAACCATGAATATTGGACTTTTATGAATACCCTGTGAACATTATTATTTGAGACTCTATTATTTAAACAACTTACATTGAGACGGGAAAAATTGATGGGTATTGATATAGCTCCTGTGTTTATGGTGGCCACAACTAATTCCTGTTGGATTCGACCTGGAGGCCACCAGGCGCTTCCGAGGGGTGTACTGGCACCCCTACCCCCTTGCCTGCTGCCGGGTGTGCTATAATCCCCTGGGTATATCCCTGTGTGGAACGATGACACTCTATTCCTGTTCGGGCGTATACTAAGACCTTCAGGCATATAGTATGTCCCGGTACTTAGCGGTACGTTCCGGCTCAGTACCAGATATACCTGGACCGTTGTCCCAGACATGCATGGGACTCATTCTAAATATGGTTCGTCATTCCCCATCAATTTCTAATAACCAACCTCGCTCGACTTGTATGCGGAAGTATATGGTACGGGCCATATACCAAAACATACAATTGAACGAGTCTTAATAATAACTTGATAATTTAATTTCATGTATTTTATTACCATTCCTTATTTACTATTCATTGTTGTTATTCCACGCTTGCTGATTTGATTACATGATATTTGTGTAAATCACCTAGAGGGGGGTGAATAGGTGATGGCTAATCTAATGGTCAAATAATGCGGAATTAAAACTTATTTAACTCAAATTAAACTTCTAAAACTAAACACCACGTATAACACAAGAGTGTAGCTGGACTCCCTGTGAAGGGCTCTGGACTAACTCCTCAAGATTCCTCTAAATAAGAGTTGAGGTGCCGCATTGGCTCTCTTGGTTGAATACAAGTGTTAGCAAACAATCCTCAAGCATATAACAATTAAGCACACAATATATATCAAGCATATAAAAATGAAAGCAAATAAGCATGCAAGATATAAACAAGTAAGAGATAGAGATATAGCAATCGCAAACACGAGAGATTTGTTTCGAGGTTTGAGCACACTTGCTCTACATCCCCGCCTTCAACACTATGAAAGATTTCCACTAAAATCGATCCCACCGGATCACTTGGTGCCGCGACACCTACAAACTCTTTGGACTCTCTAGTCCCTCTCTTGTTCCCACAAGAACACACCGCAAGCCTACAAGCTCACCGAGGCCGCACCTCAAACAAAGAGTTCACACACGAACTCGAAACACCGCGAACCCGCAAGTCCACCTCATCAAAGTACAAAGATGGAACTTTGGTGATCACAACTCTTTGATCACCTAAAATCCTCTCACAACAAAGATCCCTATAGGTAGATATAGCAATGGATAGCTCAAGTGTTGTGTGAGAAAACTAGGATTGAAATGGTGGAGGAAAACTCAAGAAAATCACTTTGAAATCACTCTTGATAAACTCCCCTTTTTAATTGGAAATATTTGCTCTCAAATGAGTGGAGAAAACCTCTTAATAGAGTAGGAAAAACTATCTTTAAAACTCTCCAAAATTCTTAACTAAAACAGTCCCCAAAAGCCCCAATTTATAGGGCTAGAAAAAACTAGCCGTTGGGAGCCAGATTGACCTGTCGGTCGACCGCCCGGTCGACCGGCCAACGGTCAGATTTCTGATCGTTGTGCCAGCGGTCGACCGGCCTGGTCGACCGAGGCCTAGATACAAAGAGCAGACTCTCTGTCCGGTCGACCTGCCCGGTCGACCGGGGCTTTCCAGAGAGCAGAGCTCTCTAGCGGTCGACCGACCCGGTCGACCGGCCCTCCAACCAAGCTGGCATGCACGTTCTGTGCACGTCGGTCGACCGACTCGGTCGACCGCTTCAAGCTCAGACGACCGGTCCGGTCGACCGACAGAAGCCAGGTCAGGTCAAATTAGGGATTAAAAAGGTTGTCTTTTTGGCTTAAATAAAATCCCACAAAATTACTAAAAATCTACAAAAATAGTTTTAACATTATACTTTGATAATCAAACATGTTTGAGCAAAATCAAGACATGTTACAAATAATTTGAACTATTTTTATAACTTAAAATTTTGGCTAAAAACGAAAACTGTATTTTTCCAAAATTGGTTTTTCCAAAACTTCTCCAAATACAAAAATAAGATATTTTAAACTCTTTGAAAGCATAGGGTGTATGGATATGATCCACTACACATACATGATGAAATATCTATGTTTTTGACAATAAGCACTAAACATGATTTTGGTTAAAACATATATTCTTGAATACCAAAAACCAAAACGATATTTTTCAAAAAGAAACTCTTTTGTATTTTTCCAAAATAAAAATTCTTTTATGAAAACTCATCTAAATCAAGAGTGTATGTGTATATGATATACTTGAGCAATCCACCAACTATTCTATCCTTTACATTTTGTCTAAAAACAAAATCTTATGAAAACAAACCTAGACACAAGTCTTGATCTTGAAGGTCTTCACTTGAAGTCTTCTTATCTTCTTGACTTGGTCCAAAATCGATCCAAAGAGTTAGACTCCTCTTGAGTACTTGATGTTGTCTTGATGCACAAGCTCTTGAATCAAACTGTGCTAGCTCCAAAACTTGACTTTAAATCCTTTGTTGAAGCTACACACCTACTAAGATCTTGATCACAAATCTGAGACTAAATAAACATAAGATCATTAGTACCATAACTATATGAGTTGATTATTATCAAAACTAGAGTGATGGGTCTTTGGGCCAACAATCTCCCCCTTTTTGATGATGACAAAACTCATGGAGTTATATATGCATGGATTAAAGTAAAGCTTCAAAGAAGCTCCCCCTTAACTCATGCATAACAATAAATAAATAAATATGTAATGAAATCTCATAAACATGTATGCAAATACACGGAGATAAACATGCCAATCAAGCATAAAACACATCAAATTCTTTTTCTCCTATTTGCAAAACAAAACACATATGTATAAACATAAATCCTTCTCCCCCTTTATAAAGAAAGAAAAACATGCATATATACTAAATACTTCTCCCCTTTTTGTCAATCATCAACAAAGGGGTTAAAGTAAAAAAATGTTCTCCCCCTTTTTGT
This sequence comes from Agave tequilana, assembly GCA_038442645.1. Taxonomy (NCBI): domain Eukaryota; kingdom Viridiplantae; phylum Streptophyta; class Magnoliopsida; order Asparagales; family Asparagaceae; genus Agave; species Agave tequilana. Next base: position 110,368 of record JAVJIF010031105.1, read on the forward strand.
CAAAAGCAAAAATGAACTAAGGGGTGACATTAAACAAATCAATCAATAAAGAATTATATGCGATATACATTCATGAAGAGGAAGACGCTAAGTTAACTTCCCTACATACATGCATTACATGAAGAAAGGATGACAAGCCCTAATTCACATAACACATAATATGCAATGCATAAGAGAAGATGTGAAGCTCCCCCTACATACGTGTACCGCATAAAGAAGAGTTGTCAAGCTCCTCAATATAAGATACACTCAACATGAATTTATATGTAGAAGAGATGTTAAGCTCTCCTTGCATATAGGTAATATAAATCAAAACATTTTTAATTTTCTTATTAAAACAAAATTTTGAATTTTCTCAATGAAAACAAATCTTGAGATATCTTAGTAAATCAAATTTTAAGATACCAATTATAGTAAATAAACATTACAGATTTTGAATTTTAATCAAAATAGAATCATATTGATACCAATTGAAAAGTATTGCATATTTTTGATACCAATAAAAATATTAATTTTAAAAATAATGCATAAGCTTATTAAAATATCAATTGAGAAATCAATTGACAAACAAGATTTGAATTAAGCTTAGCATAAACATACTTTGTACTTTAAATATGTAAATATCTTGAAAATCAAGCACAAACAAATCATATATATATGTATGAAAAGAGAATACCAACAGAAATTGATATTATTTGAAATGAAGCATACATATATAGGAAACAAAATATGAGTATATACAAAATGAAAATACCAATTGAGATCAAGTATATAACTCATAACCTACCACCCTTTATATGCACAAGTTAAAAGATTTTTCAATAAAGCTTACAAGGCATACTCGCCCATCCGTCCACCCATGACGGTGTTGGTAGGGGTTTTCAAAAAATAGGGTTTGAAAAATATTTTTAGCATTGAAAATCACTACCAAATGAAGAACAATAACTAGTTAAAATAATTTTTAAAAAACTAGTTAAAGATCCTTCAAACATGAAACCAAAACATGTCTATAATGAAACATACTAAATACATAAAGTTTGACACTCGAAATCTATAAGGCTCAAAATAATCATGAAACAAAGTCATGAATAAAAATAAAAGGTGAGTGCACAAGAATCATGTAATTAGCATTTTTCATGAAGATAATCAATGAAGCTCAAAACAAGAGTCATTTTATCAAAACAAAAATCATGAAAATTCATTTTTCAATTAAAGATGAAAATCATAAAAATTCATTTTTCATCTTAAAAACAAACTTCTAGGTATATGTATGTTTTTATCCAAAACTAATAATATGTATACATATCCCAAACATAAAATGAGTCCATAAAGTAAATTGCATGAAGGCAAATGACTCAAGAGGTATACATGTATATTTATTAGTTTTGACTAAAAATACCATATACATGAAGTAAAAATATGAAAATAGGCAAAGCAAGTGTAAATGAAAGAATCATCAAAACTAGGCTATACATGTGTGTATAGTGAGCACAAATGAACAATGAAGTGCAAACATATATGAATCAATTTGTTGCTCACTACTTGTACATGTATAAATCCAAGTTTTAATAAAAACTACATTTAAACTAGCATTTACCGCATGAAGCACAAAACAAATAAGACATGAACATGCTTAAAATATCATATATGAACAAGCATGTAAATAAATAAAATAGGAGTTTAGGGATAGTTATCAAACCAAAGAACTATGCTCTAAGTCTCCAAAATATGGTGGTTGTCCCACCAAACCTCCTTGATAGCGGTGCATCAAATATGTGTCCATCAAGTCCATACATCCACTACCAAGGCACCATCCCTCTCACGTTTTGTGAGAGCCCGCACCTACATCAAATACAAAAGGTGAGGATTTTGGTACCCATTTTCTTTTGGGTCCTTGAGGGTTAACTTTGTAAGGAACCCAAATATTTTTCTTAGCAAAATTAATATGATGCATCTTATCAAAACAAAACTTTGCTAAATGGCCTTTGCGGCCACAATGTGTACAAGTGTACACTCTACTATGCACATGTGTATGAGGGTGATCGTGGCGTGCAAAGTGTGCATATGCATGATGAGGACGATGTGCATGAACATGTGGAGCTTGTTTCTTTGAAAACAAGGACTCTAACCTATTATGGTGAAATGCACATGTGCTCAAAGTTGAGCTCAAACAATTCATTTTATTTTTCAAAAACTTAATCTCATTTTGATTAATAGTGGCATATAAAGCATGGTGAGAATGAGAATCATTTTTCTTATTCCTTTTAGAAACATTTACTTTTTCTTTTTCAACAATTTTTCTTTTTAAAGAAGTGTTTTCATGCAAAGCAACTTCCTTTTGTTTTTCCACCAAAATAATTTTATTTTTCAAATTAGTGTTTCCTTCACAAAGATCATTTAATTTAGACATCAAGGAAATATTCTCATTTTTCAAAGTTTCATTTTCTTTTGAAAAATATTCCAATTTTTCTTGTAAAGAATCTTTTTCATTTAATATGGCATCAAATTTTTTTTCAAATTCTTTTTATCTTTTCTAATCATGTCATATTTTTCAAGTAATTGTTGACAAAAAGATGCAAGCTCATCATATGACATTTCAACATCTTCATCTACCTCGGATTCGGTAGTTACCTCAAGGGGGTTATCCCCTTGGACCATGTAGCACACGTTGGAGGTGTCACTTCCAACATCCAAATCACTCCCCGCATAGTATTGTTCTTTTTCGCCAAGGGTGATCAACGAGTTCCATACTACAAAAGCCGAATCACTGTTAGAAACCCTAGATAAATATTCATCATTTAGGGTTGATTTTAAAGCATGTAGGGCTTTTGCATTAGCCTCAATATTTTTGCCATTTAAACAATAAGAATCTTTAACAGTGACAAAATAAACATTAATACCTAGCGCTTTGAGGAATAAAGACATCTTAACCTTCCAAGTTTGGATGTTAAGGATGTCAAAGGTGGGAGGTGACATGAAATCCATGGTGTGTGTAAACAAATATTGTGATTAGCTATAAAATGAGGATCTTTAACTCTAGGTTGTAATACTCAAATCAAGAGCACTTGGCTCTGATACCAATTGTAAGTCACCTAGAGGGGGTGAATAGGTGATGGCTAATCTAATGGTCAAATAATGCAAAATTAAAACTTATTTAACTCAAATTAAACTTCTTAAACTAAACACCACGTATAACACAAGAGTGTAGCCGGATTCCCCATGAAGGGCTCTAGACTAACTCCTCAAGATTCCTCTAAATAAGAGTTGAGGTGCCGCATTGGCTCTCTTGGTTGAATACAAGTGTTAGCAAACAATCCCCAAGCATATAACAATTAAGCACATAATATATATCAAGCATATAAAGATGAAAGCAATATAAGCATGCAAGATATAAACAAGTAAGAGATAGAGATAGAGCAATCGCAAACACGAGAGATTTGTTTCGAGGTTCGAGCACACTTGCTCTACATCCCCGCCTTCAACACTATGAAAGATTTCCACTAAAATCGATCCCACCGGATCACTTGGTGCCGCAACACCTACAAGCTCTTTGGACTCTCTAGTCCCTCTCTTGTTCCCACAAGAACACACCGCAAGCCCACAAGCTCGCCGAGGCCGCACCTCAAACAAAGAGTTCACACACGAACTCGAAACACCGCGAACCTGCAAGTCCACCTCCTCAAAGTACAAAGATGGAACTTTGGTGATCACAACTCTTTGATCACCTAAAATCCTCTCACAACAAAGATCCCTATAGGTAGATATAGCAATAAATAGCTCAAGTGTTGTGTGAGAAAACTAGGATTGAAATGGTGGAGGAAAACTCAAGAAAATCACTTTGAAATCACTCTTGATAAACTCCCCTTTTTAATTGGAAATATTTGCTCTCAAATGAGTGGAGAAAACCTCTTAATAGAGTAGGAAAAACTATCTTTAAAACTCTCCAAAATTCTTAACTAAAACAGCCCCCAAAAGCCCTAATTTATAGGGCTAGAAAAAACTAGCCGTTGGTAGCCAGATTGACCTGTCGGTCGACCGCCCGGTCGACCGGCCAACGGTCAGATTTCTGACCGTTGTGCCAGTGGTCGACCGGCCCGGTCGATCGAGGGCTGGATATAGAGAGAAGACTCTCTGTCCGGTCGACCGGGGCTTTCCAGAGAGCAGAGCTCTCTGGCGGTCGACCGACCCGGTCGACCGGCCCTCCAGCCAAGCTGGCGTGCACGTTCTGTGCACGTCGGTCGACTGACTCGGTCGACCGACTTCAAGCTCGGACGACTGGTTCGGTCGACCGACAGAAGCCAGGTCAGGTCAAATTATGGATTGAAAAGGTTGTCTTTTTGGCTTAAATAAAATCCCACAAAATTACTAAAAATCTACAAAAATAGTTTTAACATTATACTTTGATAATCAAACATGCTTGAGCAAAATCAAGACATGTTACAAATAATTTGAACTATTTTTATAACTTAAAAATTTTGGCTAAAAACGAAAACTGTATTTTTCCAAAATTGGTTTTTCCAAAACTTCTCCAAATACAAAAACAAGATATTTTAAACTCTTTGAAAGCATAGGGTGTATGGATATGATCCACTACACATACATGATGAAATATCTATGTTTTTGACAATAAGCACTAAACATGGTTTTGGTTAAAACATATATTCTTGAATACCAAAAACCAAAACGGTATTTTTCAAAAAGAAAACTCTTTTGTATTTTTCCAAAATAAAAATTCTTTTATGAAAACTCATCTAAATCAAGAGTGTGTGTGTATATGATATACTTGAGCAATCCACCAACTATTCTATCCTTTACATTTTGTCTAAAAACAAAATCTTATGAAAAACAAACCTAGACACAAGTCTTGATCTTGAAGGTCTTCACTTGAAGTCTTCTTATCTTCTTGACTTGGTCCAAACTCGATCCAAAGAGCTAGACTCCTCTTGAGTACTTGATGTGGTCTTGATGCACAAGCTCTTGAATCAAACCATGCTAGCTCCAAAACTTGACTTTAAATCCTTTGTTGAAGCTACACACCTACTAAGATCTTGATCACAAATCTGAGACTAAATAAATACAAGATCATTAGTACCATAACTACATGAGTTGATCATCATCAAAACTAGAGTGATGGGCCTTTGGGCTAACAATTTGACCTGCGACACTTATTATTGCTTACTTGCCACTTGGCTTCTTATATACTCGCTGGGTTGCCCACTAACAACTCTACATTTGTATGTTCAGATTTAGCAGGTTGGACCGAGGTGGACCCTTCAGCTGAGGATCAGGCCTACTTTGAGGAGCAGGCGGATCAGCCGTAGCTTCATCTTGTCTTTCCCCGCTCGCGAGATTCTCTTTTCCAGCTCGTGAGTAATTATCTTTTGTACCCTGCATAGTCTACTTTTATACTATCTGGTGATGTAATATTATATCACAATCTATGATGACTAAGTACTTGTACTATTTTGTGTTAGAATGTATAACACCACGTATTTTCGCACTCTGATACCTGTTTTGTGTTGTATTGATGCTTAGCGTACATACATGATGGTACCATCGTCCTGCGTATGTACGTCGCAGTGGCGTCCCGGTACCCGCCGGATCGGGGCACCACATTTCTCCTCTCCAAAAGTCCTCTTTTCTCCTTCCTCTTTTCCTCTGGCCCCCCCTTTTTATAGCTCCTCAGGCTATTTGTAGGGAGTCAAAGGGGTATTATTGCCCCTAAAATCCCTCCATTATGGAGATTGACTCCCCATTACATGAGGAGGTAATTGACCTAATAATGAGGATCAGTTATACCAGAACGCGGGTCTCGCGCTGGACGCGAACCTCGCATTGCTTGTTGTAGATGCGGACGTCTCAATTAGAATGCGGAGTTACTTAGACCCGCATTTGAAGCGTGGCGCAGAGTTGCTCAGACCCGCATGGGATGCAGAGTTACTCAAATCTGCATGAGACGCAGATTTGCTCAGATCCGCTTGAGACGCGGAGTTACCCAGATCCGCGTCTGAAGTCTCTGTTTTCCTTTAGACGCGAGGTCCGTGTTTTAGTTGAAACGCGACCTTCGCGTTGAAGTGAGGCTCGTGTCTGATGGCTTGTCCTTAGTGATTTTTAAACAGCTTACACTAGCTTTAGATGCATGGATATAGAATTGAAAATTTACCAGAAAATATCCATTTCTGTGAAACTTAATTTGATGTAAACATCTGTGTATATATAAATGTTAGCTGTGATAAATGTTTATATAGTATGTGTTAGATTGTGAGGTAGATAGCTGATATTGGTAGATATGTGCCTGAGTGTGTGTGAATGTGTGTATAGAGAGAGACTTGTGTCATTCCGAAAGGATTCGAAGATGAATCTTTCCTACTCAAATACAATCCTACGACATCCGAATGCAAGACCCACTCTGTTGAACTTGATCTACATTATTTCATGTAACTAAAAGTAAAAAAATCAAGTATTTTGAATACCTTTTGCTCATCCATCAATTAGACGCCAAATGGACAGTCAAAATAGTGAGTTGGTTAGTTTAACGGTGTAAAATATTTGAAATCTAATAAAGATTGGTGTGTGAGAGTTTTTAAGTGCTATATCATGATGAAATGGTAGGATTGAGAATTTGCATGTCTAAAAATGTAAATCTAAGAAATATGCTATTTTCGGCCGTCCATTTTGTGCTTACCTGATGAATGGATAAAAAGTATTCAAAATACATGATTTTTGATTTTTAGTTACTTGAATTAATATAGATCAACTTCAACGGAGTGGATCTCGCATTCGAATGTCATTGGATTGTATTTGAGTGAAAAAGATTCGGCTTCGAATCTTTCCGGAATGAGACAAATCTGTCACTATATCTATAAATATAGAGAGAGATAGACTTGTGTCATTCTGGAAGGATTCGAGCCTGGATCCTTCCCACTCAAACACCAACACCCGATATTCAAATACAAGATCCACTTTGTTGAAGTTGATCTATAAAGTAACTACAAATAAAAAAATCAAGTGTTTTGAATAGTTTTGCCCATCAATCAAGCGGTACAAAATAAACGTTCGAAAGTAGTGAGTTGGTAAGATCTATGTCTTTAAACATACAAATTCTTGATCCGGCCATTTGATCATGATCTAAACTTAAAATTTCCTACAAACCAATTTTTGTTAGGTTTCAAATGTTATACACTGTTAAACTAACCAACTCATTATTTAGATCGTCTGTTTTTTTCTACTTGATGCTTGGGTAAAAAGTATTTAAAACACTTGATTTTTGGTTTATACATACATGAAATAATATAGATCAACTTCAACGGAATGGATATTTTATTCGAATGTCGTAGGGTTATATTTGAGTGGGAATGATTTGACCTCGAATCCTTCTCGAATGACACAAGTCTATCTTTAAATAGAGATATATATAGATAATGTGTGTGTCATTCTGAAAGGATTTGAGGCTGAATTCTTCCTAGTCAAATACAACCCTATGATATCTGAATGCAAGATCCACTCCGTTGAAGTTGATCTAAATTATTTCAAGTAAATAAAAATATAAAATCATATATTTTTAATACTTTTTGCCCATCCATCTAGTAGGCACAAACTGGACGATCGAAATAATGAGTTGGTTAGTTTAACATTGTATAATATTTGAAATCTAACAAAAAATTGGGGTGTGTGTGTGTGGGTTTTTAAGTGCTTTGATCATGATAAAATGGTCGGTAGAGAATTTGTATATCTAAAGACGTAAATCTAAGTAATATATTATTTTCGACCGTCCATTTTGTGTCTACTTAATGGATGAGCAAAATGCAATCAAAATACATGATTTTTGATTTTTAATTATTTGAAATAATGTAGATCGATTTCAACGGAATGGATCTTGCATTCGGATGTCGTAGAATTATATTTGAGTGGGAAGGATTCGGCCTTGAATCCTTCCGGAATGACACATGTCTCTCTCTCTCTCTCTCTCTCTCTCTCACACACACACATGCATATGCTTATAGTTTTTTTATTTAGAGTTGAATTTGAAACATATATGTTTGAATTGAGTATATGCCGAGAGGGGTACTCTCGAGCGTTTACTTATTATGTATATTGATAGCTGAAATTGTTTACTTGATGGATTTGTCAAGTAGGGTGATGTTGGCCAAAATATATAAATATATTTTGTATATCAGGCATAGTAATATATATAAAGGAGATGCCGCTGAAATTTTCAAGAAATTAGATATGATCTCGATAATATGTTGATTAATAAAAATTGTTATGTTAATTGAGAACATTAGAAACTGTGACCCCTACATTCAGCCTATATACACAGGGCGTAGATACGAAACTCACTATGAGAAAAGGAACAAATATTAGAGTATAAGAGAATCAAATTTGTCTTTCATCTCGCCTTCTCCTTCTCATCTCAATGTTTCATATTTTTCCAAAAGCCAACTCTCATCTAACTTATGAGAGACTATATATAGTGCTATAAAGAAACTCTAGCACTACTCAACATTTAATGATGAAAAATTCTACTCACACTCGTCTTCTTTACTGTCTACACCTACCCCTAAAATGATTTTTTGAATTATAATTTTAGCCATATATAAAATCTATAATACCCTCTATTTTTTCTCTCTCATTTTCTCTTCAAGAGTTTTCAACATTTTTCTTTCTGCACTTTTTACTAAAATTGATGCAAAAAGATTTGGAGTTTAAACGAACACTAATGTGGATGACGATATCTCCAAGCAAATACACTGCTCCAAACGGTTGTATCTTGCAAGGGAAGAGCACAGCAGACCAAAACTTGGTTTTTTATCGCCGTGAGACACGAGGTATAAAGAAAACAAGTTATATTAGGAACAGAATCACAGTGACATCAAGTGGCCAGAAACAGAAGGCAAGATAGCAAGGTCCTGAACATCCCCAAACTGAAACCTGCAAATAACATTCAGAATCATCTTTGCGAGACATCAAACTGAGCAGAAAAAAGCAGAAAAAAGCGCGAGGAAGAGAACCTAACTATTCGAACTCAATGTGGTAGAATGTCAAAAGAGAAGATTCGTACTTGTAGCTTATCGCTTGACTCATTGGAAACTCTTTCGAGCTTTGGCTTTCCCGTATTTCTTCCGCTCAACTACTCGTGAGTCCCTTGTCAAATAGCCGAGTTAGCAACAGGTTAATAATCCTCAGAAATCCTAAATTTAGAATACATCCTTGTGACCAGTGGAGGTGTATTGCTCATCAGACAAATTAAACATTCAAATTAAACAGGTAGCCGTTCTCCTTGACAAACGACAAAACTAATGCATTATTTCTGTACTTTGCTTTATATGACAAGTTGTCTGCTTTAAGGTTAAGGTATGGTCGAAGCCTGGTTCCCAGTTTTGCGAGACTCTGCTTATTCCCAACCTAATTGCTCCCACCTGACGTGTAGTTCAAGCAAAATTAAATTTTATTTGTATATATACACGATAGGAACTACAAGTTATCTCAAAGAGACGGAGGATGGGAGATTTGCTTTGAAGAGAGAGACAAGAAGGGGATTTACTGATGATGAGATAAGAAGAAGATGGAGGCCTAATGAAATATGCTGAGGATGAGACATAGATGGAAGGCCAAGGGTTTTGTCTTGATGGGTTCAGTGAATAATTTTGTTTTGTGAAGTATATTGGTGTATAGAGCAAATTATAATTACTTGAAATTGATAAGTGAGTGAACTGAGAAGGGTGGGTATAGACAGTAAAAAAAAATGAAAGTGAGTAGAATTTCCCTTTAATGATAGCTCACGTCATCAAGTTATCCTGACCCAATTGGCCCTAGTCCAATAACAACTGGCACAAAGCCACCCTAACACAAATGCAATCAGGAACGAGGCACAAACCTAGGATTTTGCTGAACTCTGATCCAATTTCTTTACATCATTACTCATTACATATTCTATATTTTTTTTTTACATGTCTACAGTTTTATGTTGCAATCTTTCTGAAATTGAGTCAGACAGCAATTATTAGTCTTATTAGATTAAGTTTATTTCTCAATTCATTCTATCATGTTTTTCAATATAGATTAGTTCTAGCTACTAATTAATCAGCTGGTAATCTACTTGTTATTTAAATTTAGTTTTTTTAAGTTTGTTCTGTGTTCCTGGCACTCTCTTCTGTATGCATTTAGAGACTATCACAGATTTCTTGTATGTTCTATAATTTTTTTTTTCTCATCCATGATTTATGCAAATTATCTGCATAAGCCTGGCTGCATTGACAATAGATTCCTCACCAATAACACTGCTGTTCTCTTTTGTTAGGAAAATCCTGATGGGTGAAGATGCATGCATATGTCCTCCATTTTTTGATGACACACTATGAAATCTGCTGAGGCTACCCGTCCTAGTCCACCCAAATCTGGATATTCCAATATTTGCTTAATGAAACAAATACACAAATTAAGTCATCGCCAACATACAAATCAACTATGAAGATAATATGACAGAAGATTGCGCGCATCAATAAAAATTCTGCACTTATTCGACATATGTAAAGTTTCAAATGTAACAAGAGTACATTTAGGGGGAAAACGAAAAGGAATACATGCATGCATTGGTCACTCGCGCTGGGAAATTTGTAACATGCCTCCCTGTTCAATCAGTCTCTCACTGAGAGGCTTGAAAATCATCAATTTACATGTGCTTGGAGAAAAACCCTACTTGTTTGGCGAAAAATATATCAAAATTTGAAGAAGCTATGATTGCTGCCCGAACACCCCATCACGGTATAAATGCCACTTCTGGTATCTTTGATTCGCTGGAAGAACAGAACTAAGTCGAGGTGAATGGATGCAGTCCAGACAGCAACACCCTCTTAGTTCTTGCACGCAGGTGGCGCAGCACCCACAAGAAATATCAGACACCAAAAATTAGCTTGTGCTGCACTTGTCCACTTCACCAGGTAAAAAAGAAAAAAAGAAAGAAAGAAAGAAAGAAAGAGAAAACCTGAGCACCATTTAAAAACTGCATGCAGACAAGCGATGAATATGTGATGAACTGTGAACGCCATAAAATCATGCAGAAGTATATAAATAAAAAATGAAGAAAGGTGGAGTTTCACAGAATTATCCCTCCATTTTAGCATGGATTATCAAAGAGACAACGCGCTTAGTAAGTAGGATGTTCAACAACTCACAAGAAAAGCCGGTTGCAATCAAGACTTGCACAATTCCTATGTCTGAATTCTGTCAGCTGTGAACTGCATATATAGCATCTTGCAAAGGTAGCATTTTGGTACCCCATTTCACGTCTTTCTTCATGTTGACACCCTGATTCACATCTTGCTTCAGCACTTTCCCCAGAATTGTATGTAGATGGTGGTAATGGCGAGAGTCGAAAACAAATAGACTGCCAACCCATTTAGCAGAACCTTCAGTTTGGAGATAATTAGAGAAACCCCCACTTAAGGTGTACAAGTTTTGAAAGCCGCTTTCTCTGGCAACAGAATGAAAAAGAAGTTAATAAACATGTGGCATGATATAAACGGCCCTGCTACTAAATAGATGATTACCTAAGAATTGTAGAATATACATCACAGCGAATGCCACCTGTGCAGTACATTAGTATATCTGTATGTTGCTTGCTGATTCCAGCTAAAGGATCTGAATTCACAACAGAATCCTGATAAACTTGAAACAACTAATTAAATGAAATCACAAAGAAATAGATACATTCCAAAGACCAAGAAACCCAGCAAGCGTGCACAAGTGTTTTCAGGGCATAAATTCTTCCAAACCAGCCAGCTCGAACAGAAACTATAACAGCAAGATAGATAATCAACATACATTAAGATTTCACGCATTTAAAATTCAGGGACGAGAGCTCTAATAGAAATGCTCCAAGCCATTTGATAGAATATCATACTATCACTAAAAAAAAGAAGGAATCCCATAATTCGATTGGTTTAATTAAAAGAAAACGTCACACTCAGACTCACGGACGACACGCACACAGACACACACACTGTAATATCCCTAATTATATATATATATATATATATATATATATATATATATATATATATATATAGAGAGAGAGAGAGAGAGAGAGAGAGAGACTTGTGTCCTTCCAAAAGAATTTGAGCCCGAATTCTTCCAACCCAAATACAACCCTCCGACATTTGATACAAGATCCACTCCGTTAAAGTTGATCTATATTATTTCACGTATTTATAAACCAAAAATCAAGTGTTTTGAATACTTTTGCTCATTCATCAAGCAGCGCAAAATGGACGGTCGAAAGTAGTGCGTTGGTTAGATCTATGTTTTTAGACATACAAATTCTCGATCCAGCCATTTGATTATGATCTAAACATTTAAAAACCCCTATAAACTAATTTTTTTTAGGTTTCAAATGTTCTACACCGTTAAACTAACCAACTCACTATTTATGTCGTCTGTTTTTCTCCTACTTGATACATAGGCAAAAAGTATTCAAAACACTTAATTTTTGGTTTATAAATACTTGAAACAATATAAATCAACTTCAACAGAGTTGATCTTGTATTCGAATGTCGGAGGGTTGTATTTGAGTTGGAAGGATTCAAGCTCAAATCTTTTTAGAAGAACACAAGTCTCTCTCTCTCTCTCTCTCTATATATATATATATATATATATATATATATATATATATATATATATATATATATATATATATATATTATGATCATTATTAATTTAAATTGATATTATCCTAAATTATTAATGCTATATATTTTTTGTATTAATTTTAATAAATAGTTATATTAATGCAAGCCCAACTCGTGACCAGCCCAAGCCCACTCACTCTATCTATTTCTTTTCTCATTTATTTTATTTTTATTTAAACCCAGCCCAAGCCCAACTAAGCTCAAACCCAACTCTTTATATATCTCTTATCTTCTCCTATCACCCTCAACTAAACCCTAACCTGTTGTCGTCCTCTCTCTCTTCTTCTTCTCCTCTCATTTTCTTCTTCCTCTTGTTGTCGCCTGCAAGGCCGCCGCACCACTGTCGCTTCCTCCACTCCGTCACCGCCTGCATCTCCCCTTCCTCTACCTGCAACATCAAGGCTACTGCCATCCTTCTGCCCTTGTCGCAACCTATCTCCCTCTCTCCTTTCTCGCGCCGCGACTACCTGCCGACATCCCTCACCCCCTCTTCCCTCTTTCCCGCCGCGAGCTCCTCTCCTCCTACAATCACCACCGCATCCAACACTGCCCATCTCGCTCTCCTCTTCCCCTTCTTCCTCCTGCAACCTACGACAACACCCAAGTCCACCGTATTCTCTCCTTAGCCGTCGTGTCTCCCCTCCTTAGCCTGCAAACGCCTCAGCCCCCAGCCATCCCACGGCCACCGAGACCAAACACCCACCACCATCTCCTCTTCTTTCTCATGTCATCCACCTGATGCCCACGCACACGAGCGCCACTCTCTCTGCCTTCTCCTTTTCCACCCATCAGCCACCTCTTCGCCACTCGCTAGCGCCGAGCCCAACGCCAGCGCCACCCGCACCACCTCCCTCTTCTTACCTAACTCCGGCCTACAACCACAACACCCTCCGCCACCATCTTCCGTTCTTCCTTTCTCCACAACCCATAGTCGCCGCCTCCTTGCAGACCTGAGCCCTCCTCCATGCAGACCCCCCCCCCGACGTCGCCTTCATCTTCTTTCTTCGTCTTCATCTCTATCTCTCTTTTTTCCTCTCTTTGTCTCTCCCGTTTGTTGCGCCCGACCCAATAGCAACCCAAGTCTGTGTCAAGTCAGACCCAACCAAGCTCTAAAACCTGACCCAGTTAAACAATGCAGACCTATTAAGCGGTCCAGACCCGTTATATTCGGGTTTAGTGTTCGGACCGTATCTCGGTTGTTCGACACCCGAATCGAGCGATTCTGGAGGCGTTCAATCTAAGAAAATCAGAGTTATGCATCTGCAATAAACCCTGAGTGTTATCATTGTTTAAAATAAAATTACGCTTTTATTATTGATAATTGGTTTATTTAGTATATAATTTATTATTGTCAATTACTAAATTGTTTCTTTAATCTAATTAAAGAATTGTACTGTAAGTGTACTTTGCCTTCTTTGAATAAATCATATTTTGTAGCTTATTTATTTAATGTGTATATTATTGGCATTGTTTATTGATGTGAAACGGGTGCGTGCGTGTCGTGTAGGAAATCAGTGATATACTCAAACTCGTCACATTTCACCAAATAAAACGATCTTCGACAGGAAACTCAAAACTAACAATGTCAACAAATGGATGTTACAAGTTGCATACTAGCTTTGAACATTTCTAATCTCAGTAGAATCTAATTACAATAGTTATATCATGCATGACAAGTTCTAATCTCAATATCAATGATAAACGATCAAACGAATTGCAGAGTCACTCATCTCACCATATAGTGGACAATATGAGATAAAGATAATACTCTAGAGATGAATTAACTGATGTATAGTTCAACTAATAAATAGATTGCTTTGAAATAAACTTACAGACTAAGAACTCGCCGTCATACTCTAGGAGAAGTGAGTTTGGTTCGATCTTAGACATGGATCATCAAGTCAAAAGACTGAAATGAGCGCTGCTGAAGCTGTTACTGCTGCTTCTATTACTGCTTTATCTGCTGCCGCTGTCGCTTTGCTGTTGCTGCTGTCTGTTTGCTGCTGTTGCTGACTGCTGCTGCTGGTGGCTGCTGCTGTTGTTGCTGCTGGCCTGCTGCTGCTGCTGTTGCTGCTGGCCTGCTGATGCTGCTGCTGTTGCTGCTGGCCTGCTGCTGCTGCTGGCCTGTGGTTGACGCTGCTGCTTGCTGCTGTTGCTGCAAGCTGCTTCCGCTGCTACTGCTCCTGCTATTTTGTTGCTACTTCGCTGATTTTTTATTCACATTTCATCCATCATTCATTGTAGATAAGGAGAGAAGTAGAGACAAGGAAATGAGAGGTAGGCAAAGAGATTTGGTCTTTAAACATTCATTCATTCAATTAGAGAGGACATGAGAGGGGATTAGAGGAGACAACACAAAGAGAGAGGCAAGTAGGGAACTTTCATTTTTCATTCATCATCTTCAAACCAGTACACAACCATGCCTCATATAGGTTATAAGTTACAACTATCCCACAACTACCCATAACTTCCCACTACATTACACACTCATAACTACACCACTACACAACTGAAATACATGCAAATATAAAAGAAAATACAAGTAAATCAGTAAAAAAATACACTGAAATACAAATAAAAGTTGAGGCTCGGATGTTCTCATCATTTATTTAATTTTTCAGTATCTAAAAAATTGTAAACTTCAATGATTTATTTTTAACAAACTAAAAAATATAGGAAATAAAGATATTAGTGAGTATTTTTTTTACTATGTATTACTTATCTAGTGTGAGTGGTATCTTCATTATTGTCTATTTACTAATAATATTGGATGAGTGTTCTAATGTGAGTGTTTTTATTTATTTAAATTATGTGTTGTTCCTTTTAATTATTGTTCATGCATATTAATTATTGTTCATATTAAATATATTCAATTAAATACAAATTGAATAACTCTGTGAGTGTTTTATTCTTTTAAATAAAGTATGATTTAATGAATTTATTTTGTTATTTATTTTAAATGTTTGTTTATATATATCACTTAATTAATTTTCTGGCATTACGAAAGTTTGAAATTTTCATAATTTAATATTGTGCAAATGATAAAGTATTTTGCTCGAAATTATTCAGTTGTGCCTACATACAAATTCGTATGAAAATATATATTCAGTGTATGATCATTAATTACTAGGAATTGAATTATTTGATTCATAAATTGTTTGTTCATGCAGGCGGTGATGGAGTGGAGGAAGCGACGGCGGTGTTGTGTCCTTGCAGGCACCAACGATGGCAAGAGGAAGGAGAAACTGAAAGAGAAGGGGGGAAGAGAGAGAGAGAGAGAGAGAGAGAGAGAGAGAGACGACAGCAGGTTAGGGTTAGGATTTGGTTGAGGTTGAGAGGGGAAAATGAGGGGTATATAAAGAGTTGGGTTTGGGCTGGGTTTAAATAAAAATAAAATAAATGAGAAAAGAAAGAAATAGTGAGTGGGCTTGGGCTAGACACGGACTGGGCTTGCGTTAATATAAATTTTTACTAAAATCAATACAAAATATATATAGCAATAATAATTTAGGATAATAACAATTTAATTAATAATGGTGATAATATACATACATACATACATATATACATACATACAAGTCTATCACTATATATATATATATATATATATATATATATATATATATATATATATATATATATAATTAACTAGGAATATTACACAGTCACACACACACACACACATGTCCAAAAATGAAAGAACAGAGTATGCTTCTCTTTGCTCAGCTAATAAATCTATATTTTGTAGTCAGCTCTGTTAAAGCGCATAACAGAATTAAGTTAGCTATCATTATGTCTCAAATGGCAACATGGCAAAGGGGAACCCACCTGCTAGGGAGTCCAATCAGCAATCTCAGCTCGACCTGCAAGAAGCCTCAAGACACTACAATCTCTTACTTAGTTGTGATTTCTTTTTAGCAAATCATCAGGAATGTAATTTTTTCTGCCTCTTCCTTGAGTAGGAAAATCAAGAGAAGAAGAATACCCTTGTTTTCTATAAAATCAAATTTTAAGTTTACTTGCTATTTAAGCAGTTTCTTAGTTAATAGGCACTATAGCAGACGGTTCTCATCATCATCTATAGCCCTTGTACTATCAAAACAGGGTCAGCTATAAAACAAAATTACCGTAGGTTGCACTAGTATGGATACAAGATATGAATACGAAATGATACACATACGTGGATATTCCAAATCCTTTAATCTAGGATATTATAGGTATGTTGTGGATACATACTTAAAATGGTTAAAATAACACAATAATAACTCAGGTAATATAAAAATTTTCAGTTGTATAAATTAATAGTTACTAGAGTAGAAAGTGGATAAATGATATAGATACATCTACAAGTCACATAAGTCAAATGGAGTTGTGAATCTATAATTTATGCATTAGATTTTTTTTTTAACTTTTTAGTCTCAGATACATCTCTTACACATCTCTGATATGTATGAGATACAATATAAATGGTTTAATACATCATAGGAGCATCCTATGTGTATACATCAAGTATCCAAGTAGCTAAGTATCTAACACATTAGATACGAGTACAACCCCTTCAACAAAGTATCCATGCAACATTTTTTCTACATCTTTCATTGTATAGCCATGGTTCGACTGTAATGTATCCTCTCTAATCCATCACAACCATGATTTAAAATTTCGGTAACAATATTGGTATCAACCAATGCTTTTAGTATCAACATCGTCAATATTGTCAATATCGACCGATTTTACATGGTTAATATGATCAGTGAGAAGATCTATATTATGAAATTTAGAGAGTTGATGGGTCTTCTCTCTATACTTTTATTTATAAGCAAATACAATTACAACTCCTAATAGAAAAAGAACTCATAATATCATGTCACAATATGACTCCTAATTAAGTAACTACTTTTAAATACATAATGACTCTTAATTGCACTTCACAACCCGATACAATAATGTTGATATATAACAGAATTGGTGGACATTTTGAAACTATGATCACAACCTTTTCTATCGAAATTGTTAATGCACACACTTAACATATCAAAAAAGTTTTCCCTAATAAAAAAAATATGGAAAGCACAGACGTAAGATCTGATCTTAATGCACATAGTATGGACTAATTTGGTATAATTTATAAGATTTGAGGGACAAAACAACAATTCGAAAGATTTGAGACTAATATCAAAATATGAAAGATTCTAGAGACTAATGTCTAAAAACCTTAGTTCTGATTGAAATTCTGTACAAATTATAATTATTTAGTAATAATAGAATATAATTTATAAGATTTGAGGAACAAAACAACAATTCAAAAGATTTGAGAGACTAATATCAAAATATGAAAGATTCTAGAGACTAATGTCTAAAAACCCTTAGTTCTGATTGAAATTCTGTACAGATTATAATTATTTAGTAATAATAGAATATAATTATTACAACTAGAAATATCTCTAAATCATTAGTAACAAATCAAATCATTACCATAGCTCTATAAAATAAAAAGCCTTTTCAAAATTTTATTCTTTTGAGTGCAATTATCAATATAAGAAAATAGATTGTTAAAAAAATCTGAAAATAATAATATATTTGTTAAAGTAATTATTATACATTTAGTTAAGGTTGAATTCCTTCTTTAGAAATTAATAAACGACCATGATTTTTATGTTCTCTTTACTGAGTGTAGTATGGGAGAACATTGTAAGTCAATTAGAAATTTATTTTCTTTTTAATTTTCTATTTTAAGCCGCATTCTTTCTAAAGTATAAGAATTAATTAACAGTATTGATACATCTGAAAGATCTAACAGTTCAGCATCACTTCGCTGTTTATTTATAGAACCCTACGGTTGTTATATAGGAGGTATAGATCTATATCACATTGCTGTTTATCACGATGTTAATCATAAATGTAATACTAAATAAATAAATCTATATGGTCAGGAAATGTTTCTTGTACTTCCAGATGTGTATTCAGTTATTCAGATATCCTTCAGATATTTAGAATAGTTTACTACTATCAGTATCTTTACTATATTTTAAAGTACCATTTTTGAACGAATTGTTGCCAAACATCCATATTTTTTGAAATGCAGAATTTTTTTTTTTTTGAAATGCAGAAATGAAATTAGATTTATTCGAATCTGTTTACATCCCTACTTGTCAAAATTTACTCAAATGGGATATGAATTGCGCATTCATTTAACGAAACTTCACTTTAAATGTGATATGGGTTTCATATGTGCGCATTCAAAGAAAGAAAGAAAACTGCTGGTCTTGCTTTAACAAGTAATATACCTCTTGATTACAGAGCCCAAACGAGGTTCCGCTAAAACAGTCCACATTAGGACGATGCGCTCCTTGAAAATGACCAATATCCCATTCATAGCCTGTTCCGAAGCATTAGATAGACCGTTAGTACTCTAGGTGATAAAATGATCATGTTCCTCACACTTTTAGAATACAGAAAATCAGCTAACACAAAAATTATTTCTCAGAAGTAGAAGGGAACAATTAAACAAGAAACATCTACCTGATCTGGACTCACCCCAACTATATGTGATAGGCTCTTGTTTATGACTAAATAGATATGCTAGCTTCAGTCCCTCAATAATATCAGAAAGTAAATACGTAATATGAGAATTACAATTGTGCATGATGAGAAGAATCTGGGCACATGCACATAAAATAAACCCATTTTTCTCTAGAGGGAAACCTGATTGTTCTGATGAGGGTTGGTGTAGAAAAGAACACTTTTCTAAAACTCAATTATGACAAAAAGGCGACAACAATTGGGTAAACTACCTCACTATGGGTATCATTCGGTCTGTTGTGACGAACTATGTTACCTGGCTTCTTCTACTTGCCAAGCACCAATTTTCCAAATAGGCATTGACACCTATTGGCCTACCAGTTATTCTAGGGCTCACTTGAAATACTCAAACTGCTAAAAAATCCTAGCCATATTTAAAACAATCCTAGAATACTATGGCCAGATCTCAGAGAACTACATTCCCATGTTAGCATTTATCACATGTAATTACTATAATAACATGCTAAGAAAGAATGAATAATGTTATAAAATAAAGTTATTTACTCAGGATCCAATTAAAGCACATACTGGTCGGTAACTGATGTGGTTGGTACTTGATATTTTATCCGAGAATAGACAATGTAAGTGTTTTAATCAACAATTAATATATTATATTACATGGATCATCACTTGGTGCATACTATATTATATAGCAATGTTTAATGCTGAAATATTTACTCAAGAATATGAAAGGACAAGTATCCATCATACATCTGATCTGCCTGACAGGTCTGGGAAACCTTTCCTTTTGAGGTTTGAATACTTCAACAATCATTACCGTGTACGAGTAAATATCAGCTAGGTTGCATTCATATGGGTACACAATACGGATACAACATGAATTCAGTAACGTGGATATGGAAAATCCTGAAATCCAGGATATTGATACATCATGGATACAATAGTTAAAAAAATTGTGCATGTTAAAACTAATGGTATTTATCTATGATGTGGTTTTGTAAGGCTATAATGGTTAAAGCTATGAAGCACGAGCACTTCAAAGTGAGTGCCGTGTCCGTATCGAATACCGACATTTGCAAGACACTTGCCAAAAACGTATCGGACACTCTGATGTCGTGTTGAATTTTAAACTATAAATCATGTGTTGGTGCCGTGTCCAATGTCTTGTCGGCATTAAATAAAATTTAAAGATCATATGTTAGATATCTAAAAGTCACATGTCGTTTAAATAAATATGAAAAAAAAAATATCGTTCTGACATAAGCAAATATGTTAGCAGAATTTACACACATCATGAACTAAGTGAGGTATTAGTTAGATTTTTTTTTTGTTTTGTTTGTTACTTTATAGAAGTTATAGGTGTAAATTATTTAGATTTTATTTTGTTTTCCATCTTACCTTTAATAAAACTAATTATTCATCTTTAATTATTTTTTGACAAGATGATAATTCATTATTCTACTCACATAGTTAGATTGTGTAGAAATGTCTACTTCAAAATGTATCATTTGAAAAAGTTGAAAATAATGAACTTCTTTGAAAGTATGAGAGAAAATCAGAAAATTAGGAACAGAGGGAGAAAACTTATATATATATATATATATATATATATATATATATATATATATATATATATATATATATATATATATATATATATATATATATATTGTCATGTCTCCGTTTATAGGCTGAGCTTTGAATGCTCAATATTGTTAGCATTTCCATCGTCCTCAGTCATAGGCTGAGCTTCGAATGCATCCAATACAACCTATGACGTTCATAATTACAAAAAGAACTAGAAAGATAGTCAAAATGATCAACATGCATAATTGCAGACACATGATGTAACTAGGAAGGACAGCTAATATGAAAGTTCAGCAAATGCATGCAATAACACTTTTTTTTAAAAAAATGCATGCACTAACTGGTGAAAATATTATAGCATTAACTTGGTAGAAAACTTCTGCCACTTGAATGGGGCAACAGTAGAGGAAGCTGGATTGCTGAAATGTTCCTGAAAAAATAAAAGATCTTTGTGGAAAGAATCAACCTAAAAAAGCATCAATGAAAATATATTTTACTCATTCATATGTTCTATACATGCACAGGCTAAGTGGACAACGTTCCCGCACCTGCAGAGGGCAGAAAGTGCCACGAAACTATAGGGAACCACACAGAAACAGAAACTTGTTCTGTGCACAATGCATATTGATTCCAGTCAGGTGATGAGTCTAGGTAGAGCATTATTCTAGCATCATATTCAACAACATCTCATTTATCTATCTTGTCCAGGTGTGAGAAACCAAAAAAAGAAGTGATAGTTCTAGCTTCATTTGCGACAGCTTCATTTGCGACAACTTCCTAGGTAAAATCTGAGGCAATTTGTTCTGGAAGCTGTGCCTTTCATTTGAACATTCAAAGAAAAAAGTACTTGTAGCATTTGCATTCATTCTTATATACATGTCCTGAAAACATGTGTGTATTTTACAATTTACAAAATCTTTCCTTCAGCAATTAGTAACCATATTTGTGACCTGTAATTACATCATATAGAACGGTTAATGCTTGGTGGGAAATATGACTCCGACCCACAATTAGAACCTATTTGTCACAATGAATCATGTGACAAGAAAACTCACTAAGTAATAGTTGGCCATTAAGAATCCAAGAGGCCATCATCATGCTTTTCTGCCCTTTATTTGTCAAACAAGTAGATAAATTTTTATGGACTCACTTGCTAGACTTCTAGCAGAAATCCAAGGATACTGTGTATTTTCATCAACACTTCACAAGATCCGTGTAGGGAAGATTAGACAATCAGTAAGAGGCATCTTTGCAAGACAGTAAAAGAACCCTTCAAGCAAATAAACCTCGTCATATAAGAACCAAGAATTCGGCCAGGACGTGATAACATTAAGTCCCAAAAACATACAACAAATCATGTCTATCAGGAAACTTCTGTTAAATAACAAGCTGCAAATAACAGCTATGAGAAAAAAATAAGTCACAATCATTTAAATAATAAGGTAGCATATCTAAACCTGCAAACTCCACAAGGTCTTGTAGAAGTTGAAATCAATAGAAGCTCCTGAGTTATCAAAATTGTTATCAGAGCCCTCAGGGGTTAGTTTAGACTTAAAAAAAGAAAGTATGTGCTGCAGAAAGAGGAAACTGGACAGTTCACATACCATCAGGGGGATCTTTTTCATACTTTGGCACGTTCGATGTGTTGAAAACTCCTTTATATTAACAGCTGTGAGATTTACAATAAGGAAAGGTTATGTGACTAGCAAAAACAATGGCGATCAATTAGAGTGAAAGGGTAGATCTACCTGACCACTCAGATAATGGGAAAAAGTGGGCCAGAAACATGAGAATCCGTCCACAAAATACCACATCGTTTGCCTGGATATTAGGATGCCATTAGCAAATTAAAGGAAAATTCTATAAAGGTATTATTCAGTGATGTAGAAATTGTTATGCCAAGACAGAAAGGAACGGGCAAAATATAATTGTTATTGGGACAAACTATATAACCAAAATTTTCCAACCGTGGTCATTCCATTATGTGGCATTATTGAAGATCACAGTGGAGTTTGTAGTTCAATGAAAATGCGGCATGCATCTACTGCACAAAGCATTTGCTTAACGTTACTAGTATGATAATATTGTGAGAATTTAGAGTTGAACCACTCACAACAAATCTGGCCTCCGATGCCAACCACACAAGCTCTGCTCACCGGCGCCACAACAAAGACTGGAATGGACACTAAAAAAAGTGGACTTCTTGAAGATCACAGTGCATTCATCAAATACAGAAGAAGTCCAGTCCACTTGCATTCATCGAAGTCCCCATTTGATCTGTATTATTAATAATATAGTATTTTGGTGGGTTTTCCTGACACAGAAAAAACAGAGAAAACATCTCCTCTATAAAGTGTCAAGTGTATATTCTAAACCAAAAAACTCTTTAGAAAGTCAATCAAGAGAAGACATCCATGGTCATAAACTTGACGCAAACAGCCAACATTAAGAACAATGCTTCCCTATTTGTCACCTCTCATCTATGGTCAGAGTATCACAAGTAGGGAGAGGCTCACTTTTGCTAGTGTGAAGATCACAACCTCCAGACCCCTATCTTCAGCATTATTTGCTGAACAAGAAGTGAGAAAACTGATGGAGATTGTTGTCTAGTACAAATAAAATTGTCCACATCTAAGAAGTGTTTGATGTTCTGGCGCGTCATCAAGTAATGTCCAACAATGGGGACATGCACATAATTTGATGGGTTCTGAAAATGCTGGAACAGGAGGAAATAGAAAAGAGGAAAACATCCTCAATGTGTGTGTAATTTCGCAGGTTGTGCATAAACGAGTTTCTAACATAGGGAGAGGAGCTAACTGAAGAGGGAGGACTTGAGGATTAGAGCTGTACATGCCAATGGATTGGAGGTGGAAGCAACCACCTGGTGAATGGACATGGGAGCCTCCAGCTGCATCTTAAGGAACTCGCAGTGGTGAAGCCCAGGACCAGATTGTGATCCGTGTTCATATCCCCAATTCAAATTTTTAGCCTTTGATCCCACATCAATGTGTATGTGTAGAGAGAGAGAGAGAGAGATAGCTATGCTCCATGCTATGTTTTCAGAAAAGAAAAAAAGAAAAAGAAGAAGAAGAAGTTAGGAGGGGGAAGTATGATGAGTACCGAGGAAAACACATTAAGGCTCAGAGTATTAAACAAGCCCAGTCAACCCTCTTTTCTTATGTTGATCAAGTTTCTTTTCAGTGTTCTTTACTACAAACTTAATAACCACCCCACCCCCACCTCCCAAGTTTTCTCTCTCTCACGCGCACATTTGCACAGCCACACGCGTGTGGCGTGCACACTCACATGTTATTGATAGGTTTGCGATACAATCAGATGTAGCATAGGCACTATAACCATGGCATTTGATGAGCTCTTACAATCTGACTACTGATTGTTTGAGTATAATCAAGCATTATATAATAAGAGAACATGGAGAACTTCTCTACAATTGTACCTTTGAGAGTATTCGAAGTAGCTGATTGCATGTCCTCAGCATCACCAGCTTCCCTCTCCCAAAGAGCTCTTGCTGCAAGCAGCAATGCAAATGATTAGTTAAATAGCTATCTTCAGTAAAAGATTACCAAGAAGAAAAAAAATTTCAGAATTTACAGTATGTATACGATGATTCAGTATTACACACCTTACCCAGTATATCTTGCTTGCTCTCGATATAACCAAAAACCTCTTTGCAGTCTTTCATGGTTGACATTTCTGTCATATCTTCTAACAGCTGAAATATCATGCCACCTTCAACGTGCCCCCTTTCACAAAGATACAGAACAATGTCTAACAAATGCAGCAAAGAGGAGAGATCTCAGGAGATGTGCACATAGACAAGTAGACCTGTAGGTTTGGTCACTTTGGTGATGCTCAGAACCCCATATCAAGGACCAAATGAGATTTCTAGAAAAGCACAAGTACTATAAGTGTACAGCAGAATTGGTTTTTACTGACCAAGAAGACGTGGTATTTGACCACCGATATTTTCTCCATCATCAATTGACTGTCCATATTGCATCATTCTTTCACCAGATTTCACTGCAGATGACTGAGCATCAAAGAACAAAATCATTTATCACATCTAATCATAAATGACAAAGGAAAATCATAGCCAGCATTATTAACAAGAAGCATTTTCCAAGTGACACAACCAGCTACAAAGCACAATTCAATAAATGACTGAATGCCATAATATTGCACAACCTACTTGATAAGAACAAAGAAATCTGTGTTTGCCTCTACACTTTCTCACATTTACTCCCCATCCTCCCAGTATTTAAGAATGGGAAAATGGGGAGAGAACTAAGTGCCCTCTAACGAAGCAAAGGCTTGAAAGAACAGATATTCAAACATTCATGGGCCAAATGGGATAAAAGAGAACCATGTACAAGCAAATGATATATGAATACACCCAAGGGCCAAACATGAGAGCAAGCTGGTGGAGTAAAACTACATAATGCTCCATACTCCAGAACAGGAACAGAATTAACAATCACCAAAAGGTCCTAAATCCAATTTGATCAGATGGTTTGTCACATCCTCAAAGAACTCCATTCCTCGACGTATCAAAAGAAAAGTTGAAACTTCAAAACCAACTGACTTCAAGTACATTAGATAAAACCAACAAATAAGAATGGAATCATATCTGACTAGACAGGGGGGACAACAAAAAGGAGTGGAGAAAATTAGTTCTAACATAGGAAAGAGAAGCTGCCCACCTGGAAAAGAACTAGGATTAGGCAACTGAAGGGCATCAACTAGCAAAACCCACAAGCTCCTAATGCTAGGAAATTGCTAGGCATCACCCGCTAGCATACAAGAACTTTGAGAAAATAGATGTACTTCAGTAGAGGTACTAAACAAGATATGAAGATCAAAAACTGAGATGAATTCTTGTACTCTAGTTTGATCTTGGAAATTCCTCGAGCAACAATCCAGGTGATATCGATGGTCCCTACTCACTGCTCCCATCCTTCTGGGGCTGGGGTTTCTCCTCAGTCCCAGCCTACAATTGCCGTTGTCCTTCCTCCACATGCGCCTCCCTCCTCTTACCAAGCAGCCATCTCCAGATCCCCTTCTCCTCAATTTCCACCACCTCTGTCTCCCCGAGAACTTGAGCGTCTTCGTAGGGCATACCCTAATCCTATTGTGATTCTCCCAAATCAAATCGAAGACGGATCCACACCCTGGTCCTTAACTCTAATCGGCAAATTTCTTGGCAGCTTGCTCAATTCTGAGAAGATTTTTGGGAGTTTAGCTTCCTTATGGCTGCCCCTACAAGATTGGGAATTGATTCCTATGATCATGGATTTTTTCTATGTTGATTCAAAATCAATCTCTGGAGACCGCTACAAGGCTCTCCTGCAGGGGCCGTCGGTTCTTGACGACACAATGTTGGTGCTCAAACCATGGACTCCTCAGTTCTGACCATCACCCGGAGAATTGCCTCAGGTTGTGTTATGGCTGCCGCTTCCCGATCCTCCGACCTCCTGTGGTGATTTGAGACTCTTGATTTAATTGCCTCACATGCTGGTCGGCTCATGAAGCTCGACAAGGCCACCAAGATGGTGTCTAAGGCCAGGCATGCACGAGTTGTCGTTGAGGTCAACTTGTCCAAGCCCCAAGTCCCAGGAACTGATGTCACCATCAGTGACTCTAGCTTTTCCCCTTTTTGACAATCTTTTGAGTATGAGCATGTACACTTGTATTGTAAGCAGTGTGATATAATCAGCCACTGAACCGCACGTTGTTCCTTCTTCGTGCCCCTCATGCAATCGCCAGAGATCTTCTACACTGCAACTTCGTCCATAGACGTTGAGATGGCAGCAGGTGAGCTCCAAACTCCTGCCAATGATGATAATGGGCCTCCGACAGCTTGGATTCATGTTTGTCACCATCGCTGGAATCCAAAAATTGCCCCAGCAAACTCGGCTCCATCCCCAGTCCAGTCGTATCGACCTCTCACGAACATTCCAGCTACTCCACCTGCACGTGAGAATGTCCCTTCTGATTCTGGCCGAATCCAGAATCGATTTGGGCCGCTTGGCTCAAATATTAAACCCGATGTCTCAGGCAATTTCGAGTCCGAGCCTTCAGGTCTGGTTATGTCTACGACCCAACTTGCTCAGGTCCAAAATACTGACCATGAGCCTACCCATTCGCCTCTACGGGGCCTAGCCTTGGGGCATTTGAGGGTAAAAATCTGAGGCTCGCCCCCACACCTTCCTCTCAATCATCACATGCGGATGTTGCGTCTCGAGTTCGAGCAGCCCTAGCAATTGTTCCCACTGCCACCATTGAATCACCAGCTACTCCAGTTGTTTCCCCTTCATTAGATACTCCTATGTTGGATCCTCACATCGCCACCAACAACGGTTCAAAGCGCAAGAGGAAGGAGCCCGCAGGAACTTGCCTTCGAGTGTCCAAACCCTCTTCTAAGCAATCCAACCAACCGAAGCTCTCAAAGAAGCACCACGTCACCCCCGACGAGTCTTCTCTCGTTGCAGCTCTCCTTGAATACGACATCACCCCGGAGGAAATTGCCTGGCGCTTTGGCAGGCCCGTGCCTTAGCTCCTCTTCCCACCTTTTGTGAACTTTTCTTTTCCTTTTTCTTTTTTCCCTTTTTGTTTTGACTATACAAAAAAAAAAAAAAAGACCATGGTGGTGATTTAACGAAAACCCCTAGTGACACTAGTGTTGTTAAATAAGCTATATAAATTGTGAGTGTATAAGCCAATTTATTGGAGTGAGATTTTGATAGTTGAAGAGAATATAAAGAAGATAATTCTAAACAACAAATCATGTAACTTCAGAATCAAGTGTAAGAACAGTACGACCATCCAAGGACAGTTATAGGGTGCAAAGAGCTCATACTGAACTAAACTTGCAATCAACCAAAAACCCTGAGTTGTAATAACTATATACAACATATGGGTATCCTCCCGCCCAGTTATGTATGTAAACAGGTGATAAACAACAACCTTGTGTGTCCATTTCAAGCATAAAATGTTTATTATCAAAAATGAAAGCCCTCACTGAACTCAAGATATTTATAAAAACTACAGATTCAAAAGCATTGCAAAACTAAATATCACAGCAAAGTATGCATTATCAGCTATCAGTAATACATATTTGGTTCCAAGGATTTGCATTAATCGTATGTACCAGAGATGATTTACGGAAGAGAAACTCAATTCCTGTACAAGGTTCCAAGTCAAGCTAATGAAACCTAAAATTAAGCATGTCAGGTCATTACTGTATGCTGGATCAAACTGAATAAACAAACAGGTAACAGCAGGTTGACAAAGAAATTTGGACAGGAAACCTGAAAAATACTCCCAAAGGAAACTTGAATATCTTTTCCGGGAAATGTGAAAAATGAACAGTTTCCCTCTGCATATTTACATACCCAAAAACAAAACTTTACTAGAAGCAAAATTGGAATAACATCTCACCACTAGCTCCTGAAGTAAAGTTCGGAGAGCATTTTCCAGAGATTGATTTTCATCTTGGACGAGTACTGTTTGTGTCTATTCATAAAATTCATTCAAGTGAGGCTTTATGGCTAGCTGAAAAACTGATTACCCAGAGAAAAAATTTGTCGGCACTAACAAATAACTAAAAGATAAGCAATAATTTGGATATAGCAGTTGCTAGAGGGGCACTTCATACAGCTTACAGGAATTGAAAAAAAAATTCCACCATAATAAACAAATCACTATTTTCAATAAGCGCCTTAAGTGCACGTGCTATACATAAATGAGTCACAGTAAATAAACAGCAAGAACCCAAAAATTCTATAATTTGAATTGTGATCTGGAGAGGTAGGAATCACAAAGAGATGGAACATGTTATAAACTTTAATATATAAAAGTGCATGTGCCATGCAAGCAAAACTTATGTTGCTATCAATTAAAATATTATTTCAATATCAAATATAATATCATGAAAACTGAATTGAACTCACTTGTATGAAGATTAGGAGAATTTCTCAATGCCTTTCCCTTGTTTCTGTTCCCTTTCCGGCAGATATTTATGTAGGGACTTTGGATTATTTAATCTTATTGAATGCTTCTTATCTATATCCACATGTGTGTGTGCATGTACACTAATTAGAACTTTGTCAAATAGGCATACTGAACAACAACCATGCATTAAATGCATATTTATTGCAAAAAAAAAAGCGGTACAAATTTGTCATTTTTTCTCTTTTTAGTTTCTAGTGCATATTGGAAGACTACTTAAAAACAAACATCTAGCCGTTGACACCTAGCTCAGTGACAAGGGCATGGGGTTGGGTTATGGTAGGTCCTATGTTCAACACCAGGCCTATGGCCTTTTCTAAGAAAAGAAAAAATTAATAGTCAACAACAGGGCCGTTTCTGAGATTTAAGAGGTCCTGTGTGAAAAGTGAACACAAGTCCCTTCTCTATATACTTATAAAAAATATCAATAAACCTCAACTTGAATCCCTAAAGCAAAATTTATATGTGCAAGTGTGGATTGTAATAAAATTTTTCTTAATTCAAGATATTTTATGTAACTTGCTTGCAAAACTCATAAAATGATATTAAAAATTAAGACTAATAGATATTATGCGACATTACAATTGATCTCCTTGATCACCTCGACCTCTACCCGATCTCTTTGATCACCCATCAATTCCTCACCGATCTGTATAAAATCTGCTTCAAACAGTGAAATTTCTTCGATTCGCATCCACCAATGCGTGTGAAGCACTGAAAAACATAGAATTTGACTCTTGGATCACCTGAATCTGACACCGATTCTCCAATCCAACACCTGACGATCCCTTCTCATGGTTTCACTTGCTCCATGTGAGCGTTTGGTGTTTGAAGCCCCACACCAAATCCCATATCACCCCCATGTGAATCCCCATCACATGAATCACGTTTCCTTTGGTGTTTCGTGTTCCATCTAGAACACAAAATTCAACCAAGTAATTGAATTCTCCCCCTTAATTCTCAACTAACAACCATTTAATTGGCTGCATGAATCTTCACAAGAGGACCCCAATCCTCGTTCATTTCTCTTCATCACTCCTGTATCCATGCAGCATTTTAAATTTCTCCTTTAATTGCAAGTGAATCCTAAAAGCTAATTAAATTCTCATTGAATCTCCTCTCTTAATTACGCGTGGCAAATTAATATCATACATGCACGACTGCCTCTTCTTCTTCATGGACCCCACCACTCGTTGCCTCCTCTTCTTCTTTCTCCCAGCACGCGACTATTCTACTTTCACCTCTCGCGAAACCCAACCACCGTGACTTTCCCTCTCGCCGGCCAACCCGCCCACGAGCATGCCACTGCGACTGCCACTGCGGGGCCCCCTAAACTCGGAGGCCCTATTCGTCGCATCATTTGAACCGGCACAGAACCGGGCCTGCGCAACAACGTAACACACTTTTTAATAATGTAAAGTATAAAAACATATACCAATAATTTTTTAAAACAAGTTTAAAGAATTTTTATCTAGGCATATGTAACAAAATGGTGTTCTCAATTATACAACAAAAAGTATTGGGGAAACAAATAATCTGTAAAAAATTGAAAACTAAGAAAGGTATTATAACAAATAATCTACTTAAGCTTAGAAGTAGGAAGCTAAGAAAGTTAAAACTAGAAACAGTAACAACTTGGATAGCCTATGTGGCTTGAACGGTGCCTTAAGGTGGCTTGAACAGTGCCTTGTGGACATATCATGGATGGGAAAACATTATTAATCATTTGAGTGATCACGTTGACTCTAGAAATAATAATTATGGAGTTCTCAATCATGCAAGAATTTTATGTTTCCTTTCTCCTAAGGATAACTTTCTACACCTTTAAGTGATGACTTTACAATGTAATTTATCTTCCATTGACATAAAGTTCACTTGTTAATGCTGGAAAATGGATTCATGACAATGAATTATATACTATAGAACATAGATTGCTGCTAAGAAGTTGGGGTCTAATTGTTATTAAAATGTTTACATAGCTTATTAATAACTTCTAAAGGTTAAATAGTCATTGAAATGTCAAAAGCTACTGCTGATGCAATTGGTTCCTAGACATAGGTTCAACAATTTGATTTAATCCAGTCCTTAAGGAGCCATGCTTCACCACTCCACTTCACCACTCCACTCCAAGGTAACACATGCTTTTCTTTTGAATACACTCCATGTGAATAAGAACCAATAATCACGGGACTTTTACATGCCTGGAATTTGGACTGCAGTTTTGGACTAGGTAGTCAAAGACTGACCTGAAGCAGCTGATCCAAATAGGCAAACATTTATGTTTTACAGGAGTGCTTATGATGTAACACAGGATAGCAATCACCTTCAATGCAAAGAAAAGTGAAAAAAACTAGGATTTTGAAAAAAGAGAGATTAGGGTTTGAGGTAGAACCAGATAGATTTGGGCATCACACCCCTTCCACCACGGGCTTCACACCCCAATACTCAAGAGCACACTCAAGAGAATTTTAATTGAAAATTTTTAATTTATTCATTGTCTAATAATAAAAACAAGTTTGATGCCTATTTATAGGCATTTACAAAAAACACTTCTAGGGGATAATCAATATAGTACTAAACACTCAAATAAAAAAGTACAACTAATCAAAATAAATTAAAGCAGGAAAACTCTGGTGTGATGTCCTTATCATTTCCCCCGAGGTGCGAGAGACTCGACCAGAGTAAGGACACCCCTCATGAAGCATCTCAATCGGGCCATGGTGGCGGCCGTCGCAACAGTACCAATGTATCACATCGAGATCAAGGTGGTGGAGGTGGAGCCGGCTTCCGTGACAAACAGGTAACCATCGATGGGAGCTCGAGCAAGATACATGCAACGTGACAGGTCAACTCAGCTCCACTGAAATCTAACTCATACCAATATACCGATCTCTTGCGAAACTGGCTCCTAAATAAAGATTTGCAAGGGATCATACATATAAGGCGATCTCAAGAAAAACGAGATGCTCATAACTGTCAAAGATGGTGCAAGCTCCATAATAGGCTTGCTGAAAGATTTACAAGGGTCTCAATAAGCAGCTCTACAATTTCCGTGGGTTGCGGGTGTTTCCTCGGGAAAAGCATGTAAAATCTTTATTTGATTGTAAAAAAAATTACAACGGATCAATAATTTGATTACAAAAGAGAGAAGAATGGTTGGATCTCCCTTTTGTTTAATGTTGGGTTCTTCGTATAGTAATAGAGAGTGATTCTTGTTCTCCGTTGAAGAGCCGAACCGGAAGCTTGATTTTCAGATCTTTTTGCTCTTGTTGGAAGCACACTGGTAAAGTATAAAATCTTAATCTGTGGCTAAAATCTCAAAGAGATTGTAGAACTTGGACTCAGCAAGTTTATAAAGTGTATTCTCTTCCAGCAGTCTTGTGCTCAAGTTTTAGCCTTCTGTAGTTAACCAGCTTCAAGTATTAGCATCAAATGTGCCTTTTTGGGGATTCTCCTCTTCTACCCTATAGCTTCTTGGGTTCCTTCTCCAGAACTCCTCCCCTTTTTTCCTAATATTCATAACTATTTATAGAGGATTCTGGGGTGTACCAACCCCTTAAATCTCTCCATAATATGAGGGATGTAACCAACTCCTTAAATCTCTCCATAATGAAAAGTTATTCCCCATTATGTGGAGAGAAAATGGTGTGTAACTGACCAAGTTCACAGCTGTCAGTTCAGCAGAAATGTCGGTCTCGCGCTGAACGCGGATCTCGCTTTGATGTTGGAACACAGAGCTCACAGGCTTGCATTGAAGTTGAAACGCGAAGCTACGCAGGCTTGCGTTTTGATGTTGAAACGCGACCCTGAGGTCCGTGTATTGAAGAGCAGCACGACTATCATGTTTGGCACAGAACGCGATCCTCGCGTCGTGTTGTTGATGAAGTCCGCATTTGAGATTGGAACGCGACCTCCGCGTTTGCGAGGTTTGCGTGTGAGTTGAAACGTAACCCTCGCGTTGTCATGAGGCTCGCGTTTGGGGCTGGAATGCGACCCCCGTGTTTGTGAGGTTCGCGTTTGAGTTAAAACGCGACCCTCGCATTGTCATGAGGCTCGCGTTTGAGTCTGGAATGCGACCTCCGTGTTTGACGAAGGACGCGAGTCGACCTCCGCGTTTGTGAGGTTCATATTTATGGATTTGTCTTCAATAATTTTTAGATAGCCTACAGAACCCCCTCCAAAGTTTTTGAAACTCCGCAGCTGATTGGACGGATTTCGAAATACTTTAAACTTTATGCTGCCTTGGGTTTTCGTGATTGGACTGACAATCTTTTAAAATACCCTGAGCTTGATCTTGTCGGGATTCTGGTCTTCGTGAGTGTACTATTGAACTGCTTGAAGTCTCTAGGGAAGATCATCGTAAGTATCCAGAAGCGCAATTTGAAACTTTTCTGAGCTTTGAATTGCTTATCGGTGTACTGTTAAACCGGTTGAGTTGTTGACATTTTCTCCCAGTGTTAAACTGTTTGCAGAAGTCAGATATCAGTCAGCAAGTCTGTTTTAATTGACAGAGGTAATGTTTAACTTAGCAATTGAAATGAGTGCTAAAGGTGTAATGTTAACTTAGCACTGAGAAATCCCATTTTCACTAAGAAAAATCGAGAAGATCACTGTCATAGGTGTAATATTAACTTAACGGGGATATGAATTTGTGATTTGAGCAAATTTGAATTATCAGAGGTATAATATTAAACTTGATAGGGATTTGTATCACTATATGAGTAATTTTGGTCAGATGTGTGATATTAACTTGACCAAGACTGTAATATGGTGGGAGCAATTTTAGTGGACTCGTCATTCTATTGAAGAGAATTGACAAGTTAAAATTTTATCCACTGAAAATTGAAAAAAAATCACTGTTAGAGGTATAATATTAGCTTAACAGTGGGGTATGAAAGTACACCTAGAGGGGGGTGAATAGGTGTAAGGCTAATCTAATGACAAATGATGCAAAATTAAAAACTAATTGCAATACTAACCAAAGAGTGTAGCCGAATTCCCAGTGAAGGGCTCTGGACTATCTCCTCTAAATTCCTCTAAATAAGAGTTCAAGTGCTATATGAAGCTCTCTTGGTTTAACACAAGTATGGCACACAATCAAAACCAAGCATATAAATGATATGAACAATATGATGCAATGCACAATAAGAGAGAGTCTAGAGATAGTGGATCAATCGCAAACACAAAGATATGTTTCGAAGTTCGAGCCACTGCTCTATGTCCCCGCCTTTACACAGAAGGATTTTCACTATATCGTTCACATAGGACTTCCCATATAGGGAATCTCTACTGAGAATTTGGGTAATACAAACTTGGAGTACACAATTCCTCTCTCAACCAACAACAACCTCTACACTAGAGGCAAGGCACAACAACAATCACCTATACACTTAGAGGGATGGGCACTTAGCCAAAACAAGATCAACCTCTCATTAGAGGGATAAGGCTCAAAGCCAACAACACCACAATCACCTCTACACTTAGAGGGATAACAACAAACCCAATTTGCACACCTCCACAATCACCTCTACACTTAAAGGGATGCCAACACAACCTCCACAATCACCTCTACACTTAAAGGAATGCCAACACAACCTCCACAATCACCTCTCACTAGAGGGATATCACAAAGTAAAGAAGGTTTACAACTCTTGGTGGTCTCACTAAATCACAAATCAATTTTTCTCATAAAACAAGATCCTAATAGATAGGATAGATATGATAGCTCAAGTGTGAGAAAATAAAGAGTTTGAAAATCAAATCACAAAGAAAAAACTCTTGGGAAAACTTCTATAGCTATAGAAATGAAGATCAAAAACCAATTCCCAAATACTCTATTTTTCTTTGATTTTTCCAACCATTAAAAATAAATAAAGATAAAATCTTTAAGCCTAAGACTCTTTTAAAAACTTGTTGTTAAACACTTGCAAAGGTGAAAAAAAATTGCTCTCTAAAAACTTGTCTAAAACAGCTCAAGAGAAGGCATATTTATAGCCTTCAAAAATTCTACCCGTTGGTAGTCTGGAAAGGGCAGAATCGACCGCCCGGTCGACCGGCCAACTGTCATTTTTATGACCGTTGTGCCTCCGATCGACCGCCCGGCCAACCGGGACTGGATATAGAGAGCAGCAGCTCTCTGCCGGTCGACCGCCCGGCGGTCGGGGCCATTTCCAGATAGCAGAGCTCTCTGGCGGTTGATCGGCCCTCCAGCCCACTGGCTTGTGCATGTCGGTCGACTGGACCGGTCGACCGACTTCTGCCTCGGTCGACCGGCCGGTCGACCGGCAGAAGGCCAGGTCCAAACTTTAAGGAATTAAAAACTTATCTTTTTGTCTTCTAAAAAATTCATAAAATACACAAAAATTCCACAAAAATAAGTTCTTTTATGATCTTTGAAATACAAATATATGTGACTAAAATTCAACACATATTACAAACTATTTGAACCATTTTTTTGATATTGAAATTTAGCTTAAACACAAAATCGATATTTTCCAAAATTTGAATTTTTGAAATGGAAATCCGTTTTCTCCAAAACTCATGTAAATACAAAAACATGATATTGAAACAACTTTGAAGCATGTTGTATATGAATAGAATCCAATATACATATGATATATATATCTATGTTTTTGATATGAAATCCAAAATCGGTTAAACTAAAAACCAAAACCAATAAACATTAAGACTTGTGTGTGTATGAGTACTTGAGCATATCAACACAATCTAATCTTTACACAAGATCTAAACACTAAACTAAAACAAAAACCGAAGTCTTCTTATCTCCAAGCCGACTCAATCCAAACACGATCCACGAGCTTGACTCCAACCGAGTGCTAGATGCGATCTTGACGCGCGAGCTCTTGAATCTACATGTGAAAGCTCCAAAACACCTTTGTTGAAGCTAATTACCTACTAATATCTTGGTCAAATATCTGAAACTAAATATCACAAGATTATTAATAAACTATAACTACATGAGTTAATCATCATCAAAACTAGAGTGAAGGGCCTCTGGGCCAACAGGCTATGCTAAAGATGTGATGTTAACTTGACATTGGTTGAATTCGTGATTTGAACGAATTTTGTGGACTTGCTATTTTATTGATGAGAATAACAAGTGGAGTTTGATCCGCTAGGGATTTATGAAAATTTTTACTGTTAGAAGTGTGATGTTAATATGACGGGTTTAGATTTGCAATTTGAGCAAATTAAATTATCAGAGGTGTAATATTAACTTGACATGGATGCTTGCTAGATGTGTGATAATAACTTAGCACTATAAAGGTCTCAGTTTCATTAAGAAAACTGAGAATATTACTGTCATAAATGTAGTATTTTAACTCAACAGTGAAATGAATGCTAGAGGTGTGAGGTTAGCTTAGCATTGAAAGTCTCGTCTTTATCGAGAAAATCGAGAAGAGTGATGTCAGAAGTGTGATATTAACTTAACAGAGATTTGCTGACTGTTAGAGATGTAATGTTTAACTTCACAGTAATGTGTGCCAGAGGTGATTTTTAACTTAGCACTCGAGAGGTGTAGTTTAAACCATAGGTTCTCTTTTCTACTAAGAAAACTGAGAAAATTATTATTAGAGGTGAGGTATTAACATAACAATAATGCATCTTGCGATTTGAGCAAGGTTGGTCAGAGGTGTCGTGTTTAACCTGACAGGCAAATTTTGCGATTTTGAGCAATGTCATTCCATTGAAGAGAATAACATGTGGGATTTGATCCGTTAGGGATACATTGGAGTCTTATTGTCAGAGTTATGATGTAACATGACCAGTGCTCCGCTGAAGATTGCGATTTGCACAATTTAGATGGACATGTCATTCTATTAGAGAGAATGGCAAGTGTGATTTGAATCCGCTGGGGATCGGTTGAAGTCTTACCGTCGAGGTGTAGTGTTAATGTGACGGACTCCGTTAGGATTAGGAAATGACTTGTCAGAGGTGTGTTGTTAACTTGACAAGGGTCCGTTTACTGTTCGAGGTGTGATTTTTGACCATAACAGTATTTTGAGTGGACTTACCATTCTATGTGAGAGAATAAGTGGGGTTTGATCCACCGGGGATATGAAAGTTTTACTGTCAGAGATATAATGTTAACGTGACAGGTTCGATTTGTAAACATTTCGCTGGGGAAATGAATACATCTTTTTGTGGTCCTACCATTCCATTAAAGGGAATTGGTAGGGGATTTTAGAGGGAAAGTTGGGATCAGGTTCCGTAGAATTTTTTAGCAAAACTCAGCTATTAACAAATTTGGTATCTTTTTACCAACTACCGTTTGAGTTGGGCTAGCCATATGAGTTGTCGAGAAATTTTTGTTGGGCTTAAAAGCCAACTTTTTTCCTCTATCCTTAGCCGTCATAGGCGTTGGATTATTGTTCCATAGATAACTTCTAAAATTCTGCTAGGAATTAAAAAAGTATTAACTTCATGGGGAATTGACAGGGAAATTATTGTTCCCTGTGAGTAATCATTTGATTAGAAGTGTGATGTTAACTTGATCATGGATAGTACTTTTTGTTTGGAGTAGTACATGATGTACTTTCAGGGGGGTTTTATTCCATGAGAATGACAAACACAAATAGTCTGACATTATACCGATGGAATAGTTTAGACTGTTCAAAGGTAATTGTTAAGCGTGACAGTCATATAAGTCGGATCACCTCGTTGCCTAGTAGATTTATATGCTTTTGTAATCTTCCTGGCTTACTCTTGCAACTATGTCTTCTGCTCGTTCGCCTTGTAAGACAAGTTGCTTTCAGGTGCGACTTTGAGTTACTCCTATTTGAGTTAGGAGTGTGGTTTGCAAGTTGTGGCGGCAAGTTTCTACCAGCGTAGAGTGTGTCATGCCACTTGGACATTGGAGAGTCATACTCTGAAATCTCTCTACAAATGCTTTGATTGACTTTTCTTTCTTCAGCTTTGTAGCGAGGAGAGTTGGCAAGGATACTTCAGTATCATCTTCGAAAAATCGCGGCAGGAAGAGCTTCTCGAGGTTGACCCATTTATCGATAGAGCAGGCAGGAAGCTTCATGAACCATTCAAAGACAACCCTCTTGAGGGTGCCGATGAATAAGCGAGTCATGATGGCATCGTTCGATACTACATTCCCAGTTTGGGATTTGTAGTATATATGTTAGTTCGGCGAACCTTTGTCATCGAAGGCGTGTAGATTCGGTGCCTTGAACCTGGGGAGATAGGGAGTGGAATCCCACTTGACCAGATATGGCCTGACCACCCCCACTTCTTGAAGATTGCTTCGATTTGAGATAGCCTCCAGGCGTTTCTCAAGCTCGTTCATCTTCTTGGCATGATTATCTTTGGTTTCTGAATTCTCTGATTTTTCAGAAAAAGACTCAGGATTTTCTTATCCGAAGTTATTCTCACTGCCATCAGAGTGCTCGGAGGTAGAGTTTTCATCCTCCTTCTCTTTACCCTTGCTTTTGTGGGAAGAAATTTTAGTCTTCAGATTTTCGTCTTCTTCAACTTTTTAAGAAAAAGAGCTATCATCTTCTTGAGATCATTGATAGACTCTTGTTTGGCTTGAAGCATCTCGTAATGCGCCTGTTGCACTCGAGCTTGCTCCTCAAATTTCTTGGCTATCTCTTCTAGAATATCAGCCATATATGTGAAGGTTTCTGTATCCCTATAAGAGTTAGATGAATAGGATCCCACGATGGCAGATTGTTCATCGTCTGTTTCAATCCCTCTAGCCAGCGAATTGTAGTCGATTGGGGAAATTGCTCTGGTTCGGATCCGAGCGCGTTGGTAAATTCCTTCAGGCTCGATCACCATTTCTTTCAAGCCTGAGAATGTTCAGTATCCGACTTCTCAAAATTAAGGGCAAGTTGCTTCCTTTTCGACTTGCTTGGTGTGGTGTTTGAAGCCACCATGTTGGAAGTAACCCACGGGTACTCAGCGTCAGAAAATGACTTTTTCTTGCAAGATCGTCGCCTCTTGGTGGAGTTTGAGTTTGAAGCCTTTGACAACCAGCTGCAAACTGACGGCTTAGTCATCTGAAAGCTGCAGTGTCAATCAGAGAGCACAG
Source organism: Agave tequilana (assembly GCA_038442645.1). NCBI lineage: Eukaryota > Viridiplantae > Streptophyta > Magnoliopsida > Asparagales > Asparagaceae > Agave > Agave tequilana. The sequence continues at coordinate 149,275 of JAVJIF010031105.1, forward strand.
CCGAGATGAGTTGCTCGCAATAGCTGTAATACCCCGTTCCCGGAATACGTACTTAGTTGCGTATTCAGATTTTCGGTCGTATTTTTTCGATTTGTTTCCTGTATTTATTCTGTATTATGAATTCCTTTTATGACTGTTTTGTCTTGGATTTGGATTCGTGGATTCGGGGTCAGCCCTAGTCTGAACCGAAGGCCCGATCCTAGAGTATTACTCGATTTAGACATTCTGATAATTAGAATTGACCGATTTTAGTTTTAAATACCATTTTCCAATATTATATATTTTCTATGATTTTCTAGATTTTTCTGGAATTAAAATGAAAGTCTTCAAAACCGGTGTCGGCCAGTGCCGCTGACCGATTCATGGATTTTTAATTCTTAAACGGTTTGGAATTTCTAAATGATTCTTTAGACATTATTCCTTAGAATCATATTTTCTACCTACATTCTTTTTCTGAGGATTTTTGGATTTTATGAAAATTCCAACGGAGTCGGTAAATTATTGATTCCAGGATTTTTAGTTTTAAAACTATAAGGTATTTCTTAAAACGGATTTCACTATTGGTCTTTATATATTATTATTGATTTTTGGTAATTATTTCGGGTCGTTCCGAGATACTTGAATTTCGGACGATTCCGGTGTTTTCCCGAAAGATTTCCGCATCTGCAACTGAATCCCGGGAATCCGCCACTTCCATTATTTTCATCTTCTTTCCCAAGAAAACATCTTCTCATTATAATTTATTTTCCTTTTTCCTTTTCCTTTATTTCTTTCCTTCCTCCACTAACCAAAGCCTTTTCCAATTTTTCCAATAATTCCAATTTTCCACATAATCCCACTCACTTTCACCTAATCCTTTTTAAATCCCACTCATTCTCTCTCTCCCCCATGGCCGGCCAAGTGGCCAAGTGAAGGACACTCACCTCACCTCCCCACTTTACAAAAACCCCCCTCTCTTCTATCATATTTGCACCTCCTTCACAAAAGTCAAAACCTATAAATACTTTTCCTCTCCTTTCTTTATTCATTCTCACTTCAACTTTCTCTTTCTTCTCTTCCCTTCTCTTCTCTTCACCAAAACCCTAACCTCCTTCAACTTCTCTTCATCTCCATCACCACAACAACAACCACCAACTCCCAAGAGATCACCAAGGTCATTTTCCTCCTCCTTCATCACTATAGGAACCACCACCACAAGGTCATCAACAACTCCAAAGCCCCATCTTCTTCTTCATCAACAACTTCCAACACTACCTCCATCACTCCTTCACTTGTACTCCTTTTTGGTAAGTAATTTCCCTCACCAAGACTTGTACAACTCTTAGTCTACTTATGTTTGCTTATTCTTGTTGATTTGTGTCTTCAATTCTTGTTATTTAGCCATCAAACACAAACCCTAGAAAATCTGTTCTGTTTACTGTTTTCAGTCGATTAGTCGACTTGACCTAGAACCTAGTCGACTAGAAACCCTTAGCTGAAACTTAACCTTTTCTGGAAACACAGTATTAGTCGACTTACTTTAGATCCTAGTCGACTATAGATCCTTAGTCGACTACACCCTTGACCCTAGTCGACTAACTTTTCCTGAACCAAAACCTTAACTCTCTGTATCACAGTATTAGTCGACTTAGCCTAACTATCAGTCGACTTGTCATGTCTGTTAGTCGACTACCCCTATGATCCTAGTCGACTAACTTTTCCTGAATCAGAATATCAACTCTCTGGAACCCAGTATTAGTCGACTATACCAGACTGTTAGTCGACTAACCCCTTTATTAGTCGACTACTCATCCTACCCTAGTCGACTAATTCTGTCTGTTTGTTACAGTTATTTACCTTCTCAAACTTGGATCTTATACTTGGTTTATATGTTGTATATTATACTTCTTGACTTGTATCTTGACTAACATCATCTTCACTTCTCTCTTCCTCTCTCCTCTTCACTCTACATATATATATCATAGTTTATGGCGTGCCCCGGATTTCGTGGATTTCGGATCTTTCGGCGCTTTGAGATTTAGGCGAGTATTCTCACTCGCTACTTTCTTGTATGCGAGTAGTCTCGCCCCTATTTGAGTTTCCTGTTTCATCGGTCGATAAGTATTTCGCTTCTTATTTCCATATTCATATATTGCACTACAATTGCTTATATTATGGTAGCTTCATCTTGTACTTGTGCCATGCTATTGATATGCTTACTTCTTTATCATATACCATGCGTGGCCGACCCTTCGTGGTCGTTGGACCTTGAGTTACTTCCATGTTACTACTTGTCATTGCTTCAGACTTGTTAGTTGTATGCTCCCTTTTAACACATGTATATCACCTGGCATCTAGTATGTTATCACCTGACCACCTGATATGCCACTATCAGGTAAGACCATCTTGTTATGTCATGACTTACCCAGACTTATTATCAATCCATTATTATGCATGTTACTTGATATACATCACCATTTATCATGCTATCTCTTGACACCAAGCATGATACACCGATTCTTATAATTATCACGATAGAGGGAATGTAGTACCTGATTACTGTTATGTACTGATCACTGTTATGTATTACTGTTATGATATTGCTCATTCCCGAAATCTGATAATTATGTTCATAAGCTATAAAAAGGACAACTTGTATGGGTATGGGAGGAAGTGATGGATGCCGGAATGATATCTTGCTTATAGTGGTGGGGTATAAAAGTATGTATATACATATATATATATGTACTGGCGGTAGTGAATCTGAAATTACTGAATAGGGGGACTTTGGGCCTCCAAAGCCGGTTCCAGGTGTATGGAAACCACTATAAGAAGTTCTATCAGTTCTCCATCTACTTCCGTTAACAACCCTCGACTTGCTTATATATGGATGTATGTGGGTTGGCCGTACACCAGGTCACATACCGAGATATATGGGTCAGACGAGTAATAATAATAATAGGTGTTTCCTGTGACCCCAGTTATGATTACTGTTATGATTCCTGTTTTGATACCTGTTATGCACTCTTGTCACATCTGTTATGTATTCTTGTTATGACTACTTTGCAACTCTGATTCTATACGCTTGGATTTTCGGTGGCATGAGATAAAGGTATATGGATGAGGGTTTCCTTGTTTGGATTATTCCTTCGATGTATTAGTCTCATGGGACCGTGACTTAAGCGTATACAATCACTTTTGCTTATGATCAGCTTTACCTTGGATTTCCTGTTTTATGGATATTATTATATACTTGTTCATATATGCTTCCTTTGCGTCCTAACCCTCCTGTCTCCTGTACTTGACACTGGTACTCACCCTTGGCTCGCCACCTGGCTTTTGCATCCTACTCGCCTGGGGAGTTTCACTGACTCCCCTGGATTCTTATGTCCAGGTCATGGAGCCCGGAGCGTATGGATTTCCCCCATTACTGCTCAGAGTGGCGCAGCGGTAGCGTGGATCTCCAGACGACAATCCAGAGCCACATCCTTCCAGACCCCCTTTGTGCCTCTCGAGTTTTTCCTTAGCAAACTCGTGAGTGCTCTTTTATACTTTTCATACTTGTACATCCTTGTATACTCGTATGCGAGCTCCCTTTTATACCGTTCATATTATGTATATTCCTTGTACTCTCGCATTTGCGCATATCTGTGATGTATTATTATTGTAATATTCATCACCTCTGGTGATAACTCTGTAATTGTATATATATGTGTTGGAATGTATAATGCACCATTTGCTTCCGTACTCTGATTCTTGTCTGTACTGATGCTTAGCGTATATACGGGAGGGTAGTTCTGACCTACGTATATACGTTGCAGTGACGTCCCCGTATCAGCGGGATCGGGGCGTTACAATAGCACTGGGGAGCAATTTGATGAATGCTTCTATTCCTTGCCAAGTAGTCTCTCAAATCCGTTGTAAGGATATCTAAAGAACTAGCTTCGAACCCATGGAGGTGAGGGCTTCCCAGTTCACATTTGAACTTGGCATTTTGGGGCTGACACAAATCTCGCATTTCTGAAGTGAAACGCGACGGTCGCATTCTGGCGCAACCTCCTGCTGAACGCGGGTCTCGCGCTTATGAAGAGAAACGCGAAGATCGCGGTTTGACATTGTCTGCTGCTGAACGCGACTTTCGCGTTTTAGAATTGAAACGTGAAGGTCGTGTTCTGGCGTGGCCTTAGGCTGAACGCGGGTCTCGCGTTTTTGAAGTGGGACGCAGTTCTCACGTTTTGGCACAGCTTGAGGCTGAACACGAACTTCACGTTTTACTGCTGAAATGCGCAGCTCGTGAATACGAGCATCGTGTTTTGTTGCAGAAACGCGGGGTTGAATGTGAGCTTCGTGTTTGGTGCCAACATCACTGTCTTCAGCTTCTGTTTACTGATGGCGAGTTTGATGTCTTCGTCGACGATCAGCAATCCGCCTGGCACGCAAGAGTTGTTGCGAACCCCCTGCAAACTGAGTTTGCAGAGCCTTAGGAGGAGTTTGGCGACGAGATTGGCCTCCGCCACTGTGTTTGCCATGAGCCAAGATATTGGCTTTGCGGGTCTCTTGAGAGACATTGTCGCAAGCCATATTGGCTCCACGGGAGGTTCTCAGACCCTCATGAGAGGTTGAGCCACTTGCTATGTCAAAAAGTGTATGAGCTTATCTATGAGAAGTCTCCAAAGAGACATGAGAACGAGTCTTGCTTGAGACTTTGAGGCTAATGGAGCCCGAGAAAATAAGTTATTCGAACTTCTCTTGGTCGAATTTGACGACAAGCGATTCGACGGTTGATCCAAGAAGCTTGAGATCGGCTTACCTCATTAGTAGAAAAAACCTTCCCCAGCGGAGTCGTCATCTTTTGTTTTCTCGGAAAAATTAAAAGCGTGTTAAATTTTATTTAATTGTAAAAAAATTATAACGGATCAATAATCCAATCACAAAAGAGGAAAGATGGTTGGATCTCCCTTTTATTTAATGTTGGGTTCTTCGTGTAATGATGGAGAGTGATTATTGTTTTCCGTTGACGAGCTGAACTGGAAGCTTGATCTTCGGATCTTCTTGCTCTCGTTGGAAGTACACTGGTAAAAATATAAAATTTTAATCAGTGACTAAAATCTCAAAGAGATTATAGAACCTGAACTCAGCAAGTTTATAAAGAGTATTCTCTTTCAGTAGTCTTGTGCTCAAGCTTCAAGCCTTCTATTGTTATCCAGCTTCAAGTATTAGCATCAAGTGTGCCTTTTTGGGGATTCTCCTCCTCTAAGCTATGGCTTCTGGATTCTTCCTCCAGAACTCCTCCCTTTTTTCCCGAGCCATTCATAACTATTTATAGAGGATTTTAGGGTGTAACCAACCCCTTAAATCTCCATAATGGGAGGGTGTAATCTACCCCTTAAATCTCTCCATAATGGGAAGTTATTCCCGATTATATGGAAAGAAAATGGGGTGTAACTGACCAAGTTCGCAGTTGTCAGTTACAGCAGAAACGTGGGTCTCGTGTTGCACGTGAATCTCGCTCTGATGTTGAGACGCGGAGCTCACAGGCTCGCGTCTGTGTTGGAACGCGGAGCTCACAGGCTTGCATTGAAGTTGAAACGCGAAGCTACGCAGATTTGCGTTTTGATGTTGAAACGCGACCCTGAGGTCCGCATATTGAAGAGCAGCACGACTGTCGCGTTTGGCACAGAATGCGATCCTTGCGTCGCGTTGTTGATGAAGTTCGCGTTTGAGGTCGGAACGTGACTTCCGCGTTTGCGAGGTTCGCGTCTGAGTTGAAAAGCGACCCTCGTGCTGCCATGAGACCCGCATTTGAGACTGGAATGCGACCTCCGCTTTGACCAAGGACGCGAGGTCAACCTCCGCGTTTGTGAGTTCGTGTATGTGGTTTTGTCTTCAATAATTTACAGTGGGAAATCTCTTCTTGCATTGATACTAAGCAACAACGTCTGGCCCTGACACTGGCTTATCATCACTTCTGGCTCCGGCTCTGAATTTTCAACAACCTCTACCGCCTTACTTCCTAGCATCTTCACCATACTAGTGAGAATCTCCATACATTCAGCGACCAAATTGCTGAATTGTGACCCCTCGAGGTGTGAGTATACCGAGTATGAAGAAGCTCTTGTAAGATAACCCAATCTCGACAGTCGATATGACTGTCTTTTCACCACCAATAAGTTTCTCCAGCCAGCTTCAATTGGGCATAGTGGCACTTCTGCGTAGATGTCAAGGAGAAATACCTAAAAATCCTCAAGATGGATTTCTCACTTTTCATGTTAGAACCCAAAAGTACGGGAGAGCCGCATATATATCCCTTTCAACTTTCTTGTCATCAGCTTCAGTATTAATATATTTTTCACAAAAATAAAATCCAATGAATAAACTTTCAGTGCATAAAGATCAAAAGTTACCCAAGAATCATTGTTGTCCCAATAAGGTAAAATATTCCGCTACCTTCAGGATTCAATTACGGACACAACGCTTCGAACAGAGCTCAAAACGGACTACGAGTGAGCGAGAAAACAGCCTCTGGACTATTGTGCGCTATCTGTTGAGCTGAATCTAATAGACGATCGAAGCTCGAATCTGAATGTGAAGGCTATAGACGCATAGTCCTGGTCGTCACGAATCTGGTGTTTCGAACAAGGCTCGATTTGAGCTTGGAACGAGCTCAAAATGGCCTCAGGAAGATGTGATCTGTAACTAAACTGAGTTGGCTCAGTCAGTTAACTTCGCCGAGTTGACTCACTTACCTAACTCAAGCATGGTTGGGTCTGGGTTCACTTTGGACTAGACTCGGTATGAATCCAACCCGGTCTGGCTCCAGTTGGGGCAAATCGGGTTTGGGTCGATTGGCGGATCCAACCCGACTCCTTCCCACCTGGCTAACTAAGATTGGGTTAAATGGGTGAGATTTGATTGGGACAGATCCCAGCCACTCGACTTTGGCGCCGGTGAGCAGGTGATAGGGACAACGACGGTGACGACGCACGGAAAGGCGGTGGCGAGGGGCAGACAACAAGGGCAAGACGGTGGCAGTGATGGCAAGCGAAGGAGACGGCGAGGTTGTTGAGATCTTGTGGTGTCAATGGTGACGGAGGTCCGGCAAGGGCAGGGTCGGCGGAGAACTTCGGCGATCTGAGGAGATGGCGTTGGATATGCCCTGTCGAATGAGATGGCGTCAACGACTGGATCTGCCCCGATCAGGCCCGATCAATGCCATTGATGGCGATCTGACGACAAGGCGACGTGTCAGGCGATGGCGGTAACGTGGTAGGATTTCATCGGCGAAGTCAGGGATGAGCTCTGTAGGGGATGAATGATGATGGAGGGTGATAAGGATTGGTGATAATGGTAATGATTGTTATTGTCGAGGGTGATGGCATGGTGGAGATGTTAGGAGATGGAGATATTGAGGTTGGTGGTGACGATGATGGTGATGGACGGTGGTGATGGTGTAGGGTAGATGATGGGGTGGCGGCGGTGAGATGACTATGGAGATGGTAGCGAAAAGAGATGGTGGCGGGGGAAAAACCTAGGCTTTGCTGATGGGTTATTGGGAGAAGGAAGAGGGGAAAGGAGATGATAAACAGGACAATTTTTTTTCTTTTTTTCTTCTTCTTTTCAGTTCTTACTTTTTTTAAATAGATCTAGGGATCTAGATCTAGTGTTTTGGAGAAGGAAAAAGTTTTGAAGGGGATTGGAACCTTGCTCTGATACCAAACTGATGTAATACAGGATCGCAATTACCTTCTATCCAAAGGAAAGGAAAAAAACTAGGATTTTGAAAAAAGAGAGATTAGGGTTTAGAGAAGAACCAGATAGATTTAGACTTCGCACCCCTTGCGCCGACTTCACACCCTTTACACCACAGGCTTCACACCCCAATAGTCAAGAGCACACTCAAGAGAATTTTAACTGGAAGATTTTATTTATTCATTGTCTAATAATAAAAATAAGTCTGAAGCCTATTTATAGGCTTTTACAAAAAAACACTTCTAGGAGATAACTGATATGGTACTAAATACCCACATAAAAAAGAACAACTAATCAAAATAAACTAAGGCAGGAAAACTCTGGTGTGATGTCCTCATCAGCTTACAAACTATAGTTATATTATGATTGCTTCATATGCGTTGTTCACATACAACCACTACGGTGACTGCACCCAAGCTTAAGTAGATCAGTTTTGACTGGGCTAAGAATGTATCTATAGCAACTGTAATACTCCCCCCTCATGTGGGCCGCATGAACAACTTTGGAATCGAAGATAAATGGAAGGGGTAATAAAAGTATAAATCGTAATTGTCAGGGATAACATTTGAGCCTAAGTTCTCTTAAAGACTTCTAGTTTTTATACCATGTTGGATAGCTACACTCCTAGGCCAACAGCTATCCATCATCGAACCATCGTCTGAGCCTTAGACATTAAAGATTCAAAACAAAGTTGGTGATGGAAGACAATTCCGTGGAAAGCTTGACCAAGTTTTATGAGAGGCTGTCAAAACCTATCACCTCTAGGTTCATACAAGATTCATAATCAAGGAAAGTGTGGCAATGGAGGGGCTTGCCTTGCCATTAATATTCTAGAAGGCTAGTTGGCAGGGAGAGTAATATACCTTATTATTTTGCAATTTAAGTTCATGCAACCAAGGAACCACTCTATGAATTCTCCTAGACTATACAAGTCTCTAAATGAAGGCAAGAGATGATAGAATTGCTATAGAAAACTGCATTTGGCTCTAAGGTATATGATGAAACCAAAAGGGCAAATAGAACATAGATTCCTCAACTTTTGTAAAAGTGTAAAACTAACAGCAAAAGTCTCCCTCACTATAATTTTGGATTTTGGTGAAGTAGTAGGAATATTAATATCATATCAGACTATGCAGATCTAGAGCATGCCTGCTAGGTTCTACCATAATACCATCCCATTTTAGCATCCACACCACAACATCAAAACTCCAAGTTGTGTTAAGGATTTCAGATATATTTTTATAATCTAACATATTAACTCGCTTATTATGGGTCGCAATTAGGGTGCAAACGGATCGGATATAGAATTTACCATACCCGAATCCGCTTCCAAATCTCGAATACTGATATAGATACTGCTCAATAAAAAATATTCATATTTGTATCTGCTGAAATTTGATATTGGATACGGATGGGATTTAGCAAATTGGTTACAGATACGGATTGAATGAGGGAAATGGATACTGTTACGGATAGGCTAAATATATATATGCTTATTTCACCATTCATCTTAACTAAAAAAATATATAATCCAATGTGATAACAAAGTTATATGATAAAATTAAGAAGAGAGAGAAACAAGTAATTTTACTTAACTGTATTGAATAACAAAGTAAAAAAATATATATGTAAGGATAAGAGAAAACCTATGTGGATATCCGTATCCAAAAAGAATCCATATATGCGGGAATCTATATCCATATCCATATGCAAATATGCATATTAAAAAAAAGTCCATCCATATGCAGATATTTGTATCAGAATCCCGATTTTAAAATCATATCAGTATCCATAACCTTTTTCAAATCCCTATCCGAACCATCTGGATAAAAAATTTCATATCAATATCCGCATCAAAACCGGATACAGAAGCAAATATCTGTGGATAATATCCGCATTCATTTGCACCCCTAGTGGCAACCAAGGTAGTGTGCGGCTGATGCACAACCATCTAGGGTTGAACTCAAAGGCTTTAATACCACAGTAGTGACCAATCACTACACAAAAATTCTAAAGTAAGCTTGAGAGTTAAGAGATATATTTTTAAACGGCTAAGATACCCATATATGGACATGCTCATGTTTACATGTAATCGTGTAAAAAATGTTAAATCAGAATACATAACCATTGCAAGTGGATTACTCTAGTCGAATCATAAAAAACCTGAGGTTTTATAGCTGCAAAGCTTGAAGAGCACAACCTTCGTGGGGAGCAGGCCGCAGTATAACGTTTCTAAATACTTCCTGACAAAAGGAAAATTTACACTGTTCAACTCAAAAATGATAAAATAAGCTTGAAGCTCATTACAAAATGAAAACTAATGCATGCTTAAAAGAATTCACATTAACAGCATACAGAAATATAAAATGCACATTAGTTTATGGAATTTATCTCAATAACTTAAAATTCCGGTAAAGTTCCAATAAGACGAACTAATGACAAGATAAATGTAACTATCTGCACAGTAATGCAACTTCTTTTTGTTCCACATGCAATTTCAATTTCAAGAGTTCCTTTTTGCATATAAATTACTTCAGCTGCATTGCAAGCCATAAGATAGTGTAACCATTGCATGCCACAGAATAGTTTGACATTAAGAGGAGCAGAAGCATCATAAACCATATAAGCAGATCATATAGTAGGATCTATGACAGATTAAGAAAGCTTTTCAGGTCACAATGCACCAGTGATTGAAGTATCGGCCGAATCGGATACGACTCGGCCGAGTCGTATCCGACTCGGCCACTGCCGATCTGACTCGGAGGCCCGAGTCGACCGAAGGGCGCCGAGTCGACCCGAATCGGGTCCGACTCGGACTCGACTCGGTCAACTCGGCTGAGTCGTCGTCGTCGTCGTCGCCTTCGCAGAATCGCAGGTAATTCTCCCTCTCTGTCTCCGTCTCTCTCTCCCGCTGTGTCTCTCTCTCTCTCCCTCTCTGTCTCTCTCTCCCCCCCTCTCCCTCTCTCTGCCTCTCTCTCCCTCTCTGTCTCCGTCTCTCTCTCCCGCTGTGTCTCTCTCTCTGTCTCTCTCTCTCTCCGTCTCTCTCTCTGTCTCTCTCTCTGTCGGACTCTCTCCCTCTCCCTCTCAGTCTATCTCTCCGTCTCTCTCTGTGTCTCTCTCTCTTTGTCTGTCGGACTCTCTCCCTCTCCCTCTCAGTCTCTCTCTCCCTCTGTCTCCGTCTCTCTCTCTCCCTCTGTATCTCTCTCTCTGTCGGACTCTCTCTCCCTCTCTCTCTCTGTGTCAGACTCTCTCTCTCCCTCTCCCTCTCAGTCTCTCTCCCCCTCTCCCTCTCTCTGTCTCTCTCTCTCTCTGTGTGTCCCTCTCTCTCTCCGTCCCTCTCTCTCTCTCCTCTGTGTCTCCCTCTCTCTCTCCTCTGTCTCCGTCTCTCTCTCCCTCTCTCTCTCTGTTCCTCTCTCTCTCCCTCAGTTTAATTAATTTGCGTTTAATGTAATTTAATTTAGTTTAGTTTAGTTTAGTTAAAGTTAATTTAAGTCAATTTGATTTAATATAATTTTGTAATTATAATTAAGTTAGGTAATTTAATAATTTTATTGAAGTTAGGTAATTAAGTTAGTGTAGGTTAATCTAGTATAAACTAATTTAGTTTAATTTAATTTAGTTTCATTTAATTGAGTTTAATTTAATTTAAATTAGTTTAGTTAACTTAATTTAGGTTAATTTAATTTAATAAAGTTTTGTAATTAAGTTAGGTAATTTAATAATTTTATTGAAGTTAGGTAATTAAGTTAGTGTTGCTAATCTAGTATAAACTAGTTTAGTTTAATTTAATTTAGTTTCATTTAATTGAGTTTAATTTAATGTTGTTTTAATTTAGTTAATTTTAGTTTTAATTTAATTTAACAGATAATTTTTTTAAATTTCAGTATGGCTCCAAAGCAACGCGATATTGGATGGGAGCATGATACCCTGTTGGTGGAAGTAGAAAACTTGTGAAGTGTAATTATTGTGGGAAACAAGTCCATGTTGGTATCACTAGATTGAAGCAGCATATAGCACATGTATCCGGTCAGGTGGAAGGATGCTTGCGAGTATCAAAAGAGGTATCTCAAATAATGAGACGACATCTTTCTGAAGGTAGCAAAGAAAGAGCGGCCATAAACTCTAAAAAAGAGCGACTTATGAGACCTTTAAGTGAGGAAGATTTTTATGATGTAACCGAAGAAGATTCTGATAATGAAATGAAGAAGTTGGTGGTTTAGAAGGAGTTGAAAGAAGACAACTAAAACAAGCTATGAAAGAAAGTCGTGAAATGGCTTGGAGATCGGCAGAAGGAGTTGATATTGGTGGCAGTAGTTCGCAGCCTTCAGGATCAGGGAGTAACTGTGGATTGCGTCGGAGTATGACTATGAGAGAAGCTGAAATTCCAACTCGTGGTATTGATCCTTACATGTTCCTAACAAAACAGAAATCAATCAAAAGCATGTTCTCAACTGAGAATATGAAAAAGGTTGGGAAATCCGTGGCGAAATTCTTTCACTACAATGCAATACCATTCAATGCAGCTGATAGTGGTCCTTACTATCAAGCCATGATTAATACTATTGCAGAGGCAGACCCAGGTGTAAAAGGCCCTACAGGGTACCAGATTGGCAATTTATATTTAGAGGAGGAAATGAAAGAAATTAAAGTATATATTGCTTCAATAAAAACAAAATGGCCGCAGTATAGTTGCACGATCATGTGTGATGGATGGAGTTCTCATAATAGAAAGCCTATTGTTAATTTCATGATTTATTGTGATAGAAGCATGATCTACCATACTTCTATTGATACCACTAATATCTCGAAGACTGCTGAGTATATATTCTCGCTAATAGATAAAGTTGTTGATGAAGTTGGTGAAGAAAATATCGTGCATGTTGTAACAAATAATGAGGCAAGTTTCAAAGCAGCTGGTCACATGTTGATGGAGAAGAGAAAATATTTGTTTTGATCTCCCTGTGCAGCACATTGTATTGATTTGATGCTTAAAGATATTGGCTCTTTGAAATAAGGAGACATTGGATGATGCTAAGATGATCACATCATTCATTTACAATAGCCTCAAAGTGGTGAATTTAATGAAGTTATTTACCAAAGATAGAGATTTGCTGAGACCAGGTATAACACGGTTTGCCACCGAGTTTATTTCTATTGAAAGCCTTATTCGCTATAAGCAAGATTTGAAAAGAATGTGTACGACTACCGAATGGCGTGAATTCAACAAGGAAAGGAGTAGAAGAAGTGTGCGAGATAAGGTTTCTAATCTCATTCTGACTGACCTGTTTTGGAAGAAGGCAAGAGAGGTCCAAAACATTATGAATCCTCTTATTAGAGTCTTGAAGATAGTGGACCAGGACAAGAAACCTACACTATCTATTATATATGAAGCTATGGATAGAGCAAAATTGGCTATAAAGGCATCAAATAAGAACTGAAAGAAGTACTGGGATATCATTGATAGAAGATGGGAGGGACAATTGCATAGAGACTTGCATGCTGCTGGTAATTCATTTGCCTAAAAATCATATTTGTTGACTAGAAATTGAAACTGTCATATCATAACAATCGTGTGCTTACATTATTGCAGCATATTTTTTAAATCCAGCACTCCAATGTTCAAAAAACTTTTCTACACATCCAGAAGTGAGATATAGATTAAAGGAGGTCATTAAAAGAATGGAGCCAAATTTGAATAAACAAGCAAGAGCTATTAATGAGGTAATAATAATTTATTTATTTCATCGATATAATGTTATGCAAATATTAACACTTGTGATGTGTATTCTCACAGATAAAATTATTTGTGGATGGAGTTGGAGAATTTGGAAGCTCACTAACTAGAAGAGCAGTGCAACAATCTCTTCCAGCTGATTGGTGGATTAATTATGGCGAAGAAGCTCCCAATCTGCAGAAAATTGCCATCAAAGTTTTAAGCCAAACATGTTCTTCATCGAGTTGTGAAAGAAATTGGAGCACGTGTCGCTAATTCATACAAAATTGCGCAACCAGTTGGCAATGAAAAAGTTGCATAAACTAGTATTTGTGCATTACAATATGCAGTTGCGAGTAAGAAACTTAACATGCAAAAGCGACACTGATGATTATTACAACCCAATTGATCTGAACAATATTTTCAATAATGATGATATTTTGAATGAGTGGATTCGTGAGGAAGAACAGCCGATGTTACCACCAGATGACTTAGGTTAGTTAGATGAAGGTATTCGTTGTACTGACGAAAGTGGCGGTGATGATGACAGCGGTGATGGTGGTGGCGGTGATGGTGGTGAGGGTGATGGCGGCGGTGATGGTGGTAATGGTGAAGAGACTCATGGTGTTGATGGAAGCCAACGAGATGGTGCTTTGACATGGGATTCAGAATATTATGCCACACAAGATACAGATCATGGAGGCCGGGCGGGGATTTCGCAACAGCGTAGGCATTTGGATCGGTTGGTCGAATTCAGTTCTAGCGATGATTATTCGAGTGGACATGATAACTACTCACATGGTTATCATAGTCGTGAAGGCCATTTACAGGGATTGGGTTTGACATCTGGCCAATATTCTGGCACTGATTATTCTAGCAGTGGTGAATATTCTACTAGCAGCACTGAATATCGAGGTTTTGGGTATTATCACCATGGAGCTGATATTGCACAACCCCTACCGTCATATTACTCTGATAGTGGATCCTTCTGGCCAATCATCTCAGCCTACAGGATCTCACCCACAAACATATTATTATCCTTATGAAAACTATATGCCTGGTTTCTATACTTATCGCGGGGATGATGATAATGATGATTTTGTGTCTCCTCGTAATTCAATGTGAAAATGACTATATTAGCAGGTACTTATGAATTATTTTGTGCAATTTACTATATTATGCATGTATTTTGATATTTTTCTACCGACGACACTTGTATTTATGCTTTCACGTTATGTTTTGAGTGTTAGGTGATATGTTTTGAATATGTGATGCATGAATTTTGATGTTTACATTTTTTTTATGATTTGTCATGAGTTTTTCATAATTTTTTTTGGCGTTCTATGTAGCGTTTTGCGCGTATCGTCCGAATCCGATCCGAGTCACCGAGACCGATCCGTCTCGGTGCCGGCCGAGTCGGCGGCCGAGACCGAGACTTTGAACCATGCAATGCACTCCATGCTTAATGCCATATAGATTTACTGATGGTCCCAAAACCCAAAGAAAGGAGGACAGTGAAGGTCCTCAAATCAAGCATAAAAACCAATTTCAGATCTTTATGAAATCAATCTTTATGTTATACATTATGATGCGTTCTCAGCAAGCAATCTTTTCGAATTTATTCTACATGGAAAAAGTGGTTTGCTAGGGCATTATCTGAACGTAATACTGCATTGACACCACTCAGATACAATTACAAAGGTAGAATAGACACCCACAAAACTACTTGCCACATCAGATTCCCGACATGGCTGCAAATGGTTTTAGTCAGAAGAGGGTTGTAGGATAAGGCAACAAGCTAGTCCATGTTTCAAAACCATGGTTAAATTGAATGGTCTTGTTACTCTTGTAAGAAGTAATCAATATGTATGGTCAGCTACAAGATGAACTGAAAGCATTGAAGTGCATGTGAAGAATGCTGGTTGAAAAGATTGCAAGAAATTGATATAGGGTGGCTAGCTAGCTGCAAGCAAGTATAGAATGTGTGAACTTGCCTGTGTCAAGACTGATGGAACATGGTCAAAAATATTTCAAAGCCCTTGCCCCCAACGCTAGCACTACCACATTCACATTTGTTATCGCAACACTTAAAGAACACAAATTTAACGCCTTTCCTAATCATCCATAGGCTGAAACAATTATGACCATCGATTAGCATGTCATAGTAGCCGCTTTATTCTAGGATTCATGGCATAACCTAAGGTCGACATGGGGAACACCATCTACAGGATCAAATATGTAACGGTGTTCGCCTGCCTATACTTCCCAGCTACAACAATAAAAATGTTATATCACACCCGATATGCACGGCTGCCACATTCCAAGTCCCTCCTAGAAGTTGTGTCAGCTTCAATGTGGCAGTCAAAAATCACTCACTCAAAAGTGGAGCAACAAATGCTCGATACAAGTGTCCAAACCTCAAAGCATTGGCCTTTCTTGTCTTGTATCATTTTAAGGCCCTAGACCAAGTGTTGCCCACCACCTCATTACCATATCACACTGCATTTGTTACACCACAACATGCGTCATACATATCATGGCATATTCCCCAAATTTTCTAATTTTCTAGAATTTCATGCATTTTCCAATTGTTAGTCCCCTGCAATTTCCCAAATTATCTCACCCATACTTCTCATCCACATGCCACATTGCCTTGATCTTGGGCTCTTCAAATTCTCTCAATGAACCTGATTTTTAGGCACATTGTCATAAACCTAGAATGGCTGAATCTCAAAACCCCTGGTGAGGTTCGGAAATTCCAACATGCCCCCATTATGCATTCATATCAGATTCATGCATCTATACATTTATTATGGTTTGATATAAGTTTCATGAGTTTGAGGCATCAAGCTAGTCCATGGTTGAATACAAAATGATTGAATTGACTGGTTCTAGTGAGAAGTGGATAATCAAACTGGATTAGCTACCTACACAATGCATATTAATAGATCAGCTACAAGACGCACTAGCAGCATTGAAGCACATCTGAAGACTACTGGTCAAAAGGATTTCAAAAAATTGAAATAAGGGCTAGCTAGCTGCAAATGAGTAGTGAGTACAGTATGTGTCATCGAGACTTGTTTCATTGAATATATTCCTATTTGGTTTAATTGAGTGTGTTAAACAAAATGCAAATTTTAAAAAAAAAAGTTGACCTAATAAATTCTAGTGGATTTTTTTTTTGGATACTTTTAAGTTTGGCAAAATTGCTTTTGACCAGAACTTCCCCTTCTAAACTTTTGCACCACCAAAACTAGCACCATCATGACACTTTATTTAGTTTTAGAAACTTGGAAACTTTGAGGACACTTCAGGCCCAGGACACTCAAATAACACTCCAACGCATATCAAGCCATCGTATCCAGATATTTCCAATTCAATGTTACAACATTATATGAAAGATCTCAGGACCCAGGTTCAAGACCATGTTATACAGATGTCTAAAACAATTTTACCAAATTATAGGATGGCTGGTTGCAGTGATTTTTGAGTATATAGACATTAGACTTATTTAATAAACACAGAAAAGTCATGTTCATGCATCAAATTCTTGAAAATTTCCTGGGTTGAACACTATCCCCCACACAGACATTTGACACTCTTGTCCTGGATGCATGTAGCACTATGTATTTAGTTTGGTTTTCATAAAATATCGGCGGTTGCATTTTAACGAATGCATAAGACATTCTTTATCATACAGTCTTCACCATCATGCATTTCTCCCTTTTCCTCCATCTCCATCATCTATTTCTTTTTTCATTTCAATTATTAATTCAACAGAAAAGGGTTTTCTTGGAAATTAATTCTTAACAAATATCATATTTTGATATTAGTCCCTCACAAATTTATATTCTGATATTAATCCCTTACGATATTGGGTTCACACGTTATAACTCTAGGGTTGTGCTTGATCATGGTCCCACCTTAACCTAGGATGTTAAAAGATACGATAGCCCACGGTTCTATTTACTATCTTTACCATACTAACCCTAGTAATCACCCCTACCCATCATATTCCCCCGACCTTCTTATCTTTGTTATCAAACACTGAGGTTGATGTGAATAAGAGAGATTGTGGAAGGTTGGGTTCTGTGACACCATGACACTCAGAATACTTGTGTTCAACCCTTACCATTTTCCCTTGTAGTCTATCATTGCTCAGAAAGTCAGATGCAGGATCACAAGAAAAGCATTTTATTGAAAATCGCTCAACGATAAAGACCATGAAGTAAACTCGTGTCCGAACAAAAAAGAAAAGCCGAGACGGGAGAGGATTCCAATTCAATGAGAGAGATTAACAGAAGTTACAGGACCCATGATGGCATGAGGAAGAAGGGGTGAAAATCAAGGGAAATGACTTGAAATGTCAACCACTTGTCCACAAGAGGAGAGGACAATTGGAAATTATGTTTGAGGTATACTGATAACCCAGTACAGGAGGTGTTCCGGTAATGGTATAGGGTAATATATCCAGTCTGACCAATGCTGGTCCTTAAACCAGTATTCTGCCGGTATACCAGCCTGGATTGATGTTTTAAAGATAACATCGGTTCGTATACTGGTTATTTCATATATATTAATAATGTTTATTATTATTAATTTTAAATGTGTTTTATATAGCTATAAGTATTTTAAAATATTAAACAATATCCATTTTATTGGTATACCAGCCTTACCAGTACGGGTACCGGTATTTTGTTATATCGGTTCTGATTATGGACCGATATTTGTGGTATGCCGGTATTATAAGCAGTGATTGGAGAAGATAAGATTGCAGCTAAGCAATGAAGACAGGGCATATATGTGGTGCCATCATCAGCAGTGCTTTAACATGAAGGTCCTAGCGTCCTCATTCCGTTCTCCCTAGCTTATAATCACATCGCAAATCAAAGAGAACTTTGTTTACTCCCTTCAGAGAACTATCCATCCATTTTTCCCGCTTTTAGTACGTAGCCAAGTAATTACTTATGAGATTCTAATGGCCATAATAGCAAATTCTCAATCACAATCCTCCAACAGCCCCTTATGAAGCACACAATTTCAAGCAAAACAAAACTTTTGAACCCCGGTCTTTTTCATTCCCACCAGGCTCCGTCTTAGGATTCGTATGCTCATAGGCTTTGCTCGGTATTGCAAGCCAAATTATAGCACCAAATTGAAAAGCTCAAGATTAGAAACCCTATGCTATAGCTAGCTGTGGAGGTTGTAATATTTAATGGGATTGAGGATGAATTGCTTACGAGAACTCGATCTCGATCAGTGTGGCTGGAGACGTGAACGGGGGCACGGTCTTCGACGGGCTGATGGAGGACAATCCTGAGCCCCGGTGGAGCTTCCGCCACCATGAGAGTCCTCTCCCTCCTCAAAGACGGCGACTCTGAGGCGGCTGCGAGAGAGACGGAGGCGAGAGAGGCGGAGGTTTGGATCACCGTTGTCCGGCGGGTGATGGGTACGCGGGCCGGGCCGAGGGGTCTGATTGAGGGAGCGCGAAGTAGGAGCGATGGGGTGTGGGGATTATTATCTTATGGGGTTTGGGTATCACTCTCTATCCACCCGAACCCGACCCGAACCCACCCAACATTTATCCACTCATTTTTTATGCATGAGAAAGAATCAACTTCGAGCAAGATCAGTAATTTAAAGTTAAAATACTGTCGGCGGTGAAAAACCGACCGACAGCAAAGAAAATGGGGCGAGGGAAGAGGAGAAAGAAGGAGAGAGAGGGGAGAGAAGGAGGGGGCAGTGGTGGAAGGAAGAGGAAGAAGAAAGGGGAGGAGAGAAGGGAGAGGATGGTGGTGGAAACAGGAGAAGGAGAAGAGGCGGAAGGAGGGGAGGGGAGAGAGAAAGAATAGCGGCGGTGATGGAGGAGAGAGGCGTTACTCTCTCTCTCTCTCTCTTTTTCTGACGGACGAAAATAAGGAACAGATGAACGGACAAATTTTATATAAGAGTCACGGGAGAAAACCTCCCTCGCTTCGCTCGGTCGGTTTTGAAAATAAAAACTAGTATGCTGTCAATAACAGTGAGAAACTGACCGATCGGTCGCCGCCGAGCGGTGAAAAAAGAGGAGGAGAAGGAACAGGCAGAGAAAGGAGGAAGAAGAACGGGGGAGGTGAGAGAGGAAGAAGAAGGAGGGCTCTCTCGCGCGGATAAAGACGGACGGACGAACAGATAAAGTTTCTATAAGAGTCACGGGAGAAAATCTCCCTTCGATCGGTTTTGATAATTAATATGACGCATTAATATATTTTAGGGGCATTTCGCTGCACCCCCTATGTTGAAACCATAATTAGCAAAAAAAACCCAACTTCATAATTTTGATCGTTTCAGCCACCTCTTTTTTAAAGTAAGGATATGTGTCCATGTGTCAAGCGCTGAAGCGCTCATCAACGGCAAAAGAATGAAAATGTCCTTAAGTAATCACTTCAAAAAAAGCGGACTACTTAATAAATGTCATATTTCTGAAGACTACGATTATGATCGCAATCCTAAAAAAAATGTCTTATTTCTAAGGACTGCGACTATGATCGCAGTCCTCACAAAATGATCGTAGCTCCATTTCTGAGGATTGCGATCATGGTCGCAGTCCTCATAAAATACAATATTTATGAGGACTACTATAATGATCGCAGTCCTCACAAAAATATCATGTTTTTGAGTTTTTATACGTTTGTGATTGTGATCGCAGTCATCTTTATTAGGATTGCGACCATAATCGCAGTATTCACAAAAACATTTTATGTTTGAGTCTTTATAAGGAATGCGATCATGATCGATCTTGGTCGCTGTCCTCACAAAATATCTTATTTTTGAGGTTTTGTGAGAATTGCGATCATGATCGCAGTCCTCACAAAATGTCCTATTTCTCAGTCAGTACTCACAGAACTTATCGCGAGCAGGAATAAAACAAGATCCGTGAATTACTTAGCGTCGGGGTCAAGTTTGAGGGGTGAACAACGTCAGGTGTAATGGGAAAGAGTAAAACAGAAAATGAATATATATAAGCAATTGATAGTTGGGAGAAATCAGTTTTTGCTGACGTGGATGAGGTTTTTGCGAATCAAATTATGACGCTGAGCTTTTTTTCTAATTACGAAGCAGAGTAATTGGTTGTAGGGAAATATTCCTATATTTTAATGAAAATAAAATTACATTCTCATTATTTTCTTTTCCTTTTCAGAAAAATATCTCAAGTCTCATCTCATCTCACGGTGGATGTCTCTCGCTTCTATTGCTTCTGTTTTAATATTTTTAATGTTGTAGTGTATATAATAACTCATTTACTAAATATAATAATATCATACATGAATGGTTTTAATTTTTGTGACAACAACAAATCAAAAACAAATCGTATGTCACGATTCTTCTTTTACCTGACTTAACCAGAACAAACCTGAAACACTCATAAAGATTGAGTGGACGTAGTAGTTCTTTTACAGGCTTGGTTTTGGGTGGATCAAATATTTAATATTTAAGTTTGAATATAAAATTTCTCAAACCACCCTTGACCAAACCAAGTGATTTTTCTAAAGGCTACAGGACAAATCATAAATCCACGAGAGAAAAATGAGAGTGCATAGGGTGGAGAGAGAGAGAGAGAGAGAGAGAGAGAGAGAGAGAGAGGTTGTAACATATTCAACTCTTCTCATTTGTTGTATGATCAGAAATAATCCAAGATGTTATCATTATCATTCCACTATTTTGTGGACTGTTATTGTTGTATTTGAACCTGAAGCAGTTATGCATGCAATACATGTTGAATTGAATCACAACCGTCCACAAAAATAGTAGACAGTTAAAATTATCAACTTGAATTGTCCATTAATCCTACCACAAATGTCAGGATTTAATTTTGATTGTGACATCTGAAAATACATCTAGAGGGGAGTGAATAGGTGTAGTAGCTAATCTAATGACAAATGATGCGAAATTAAAACTTAATTATAGCACACTATATTTAATCAAAGAGTGTAGTCGAATTCCCCTTGAAGGGCTCTGGACTATCTCCTCGAGATTCCTCTAAATAAGAGTTGAGGTGCTATATGAAACTCTCTTGGTTCAACACAAGTATGGGCACACAAACAATACCAAGTATGTATGATATATGAACAATATAAAGTAATGCAAGATATAAAAGAGATAGAGTTTAGAGATAGTGGATCAAACGCAAATACCAAGATATGTTTCAAGGTTCAAGCCACTGCTCTACGTCCCCGCTTTCATATAGAAGGATTTCCACTACGTCCACGCAGGACCTCCCACAAATGGAACCTCCAACGAGAAATTTGCAATTACAAAGTTGAAGTATACAACTCCTCTCACCAACACAACCACCTCTACACAAGAGGCAAGGCACAAAGCCAAAATAACAATCACCTCTACACAAAAGGAGTAAGGCACAAAGCCAAACAACAATTACAATCACCTCTACACAAGAGGGATAACCACAAACTCAAAGCACAACCACCTCTACACTAGAGGAATAGACACAAAGCCAAAGTAAAGAAAAGATTATAACTTGGTGATCACAATAGACCACAAATAACTCTTGGTGATCATAATAGACCACAAACAATTTTTCTCACAAAACAAGATCCTATAGATAGGATTAGATATGATAGCTCAAGTGTGAGAAAACAAGGTGTTTGGAAAATATATCACAAAAAAAAAATACTTGAAAAATACTAGATAGAGATAAGAATAAAGTTCCAACAATCAATTTCCTAAAGACTATTTTTCTTTGATTTTTCCAACCCTTGAAAACAAAATAAAAGTAAATCTTTTTGGCATAAAAACTCTTCAAAAACTGATTGCAAAACACTTGTAAAATGGGAAGAAAGGCTCTCAAAAATCTTATACAAAACAACCCTAGAGAAGGCCTATTTATAGCCTTTCAAAAAATATAGCCGTTGGCAGCCTGAAAGGTCAAAATTGACCCTCCGGTCGACCGGCCCAACGGTCATATTCCTGACCGTTGGCGCTCCGGTCGACCGCCCAGTCGACCGGCAATACCCAAGAGGGGTACTTTTAGTCGATCAACTGCCTGGTCGACCGGCCTTCTTGGCTGGCCATGTGCACGTATCTTGTGCACATCAGTCGACCGACCTCTGGTCCGGCTGACTGTCCGGTCGACCACCAGCAGTTCTGGCAGATAATTAAGGACTTGAAATTTGGTCAATTTAACTTCTATAAAATCCTATAAATTCTCATAAATTTCACAAAAATCAGTTTCTTATTAATATTTGAAGAACAAATATGTGTGACCAAAAATCAACACATATTACAAACTATTTGAACTATTTTTGTGATATAAAATATTTGGCCTTAAAAAAATTATTTTTCAAAACTTGAATTTTGAAATGAAAATCTGATTTTTTCCAAACTTGTATAATTAAAAAATAAGATATTTAAGCTCTTTTGAAGCATATAGTGTATGGATAGAATCCAATACACATGTAATTGATATCTATGTTTTTGACATAAAATCTAAAATAAGTTTTGTTTAAATATAATACTCCAAACACATGAAATAAAACCTCAAAATAAGTTTTTCCAAATATGTGAAGCACAGATGTATATAGATGAAATCCATTATACATTAAATCATGTAAACTTGTTTTGATTCTATCTATTCATGAAAATTATATATATGCATATTTGAAATCCAAAACCGATTAAACAGAAAATAAAAAAATCAAACATATTGAACTTGTGTGTGAACTTGAGCATATCAATACTAGTCTATCTTTACACAAGATCTAAACAAAAACACAAACCGAAGTCTTCTTATAGAACTTCTTCTCCAAGCCGACTCGATCCAAACAGGATCCAACAAGCTTGACTCCATATGAGTGCTAGATGCGATCTTGACGCGCGAGCTCTTGAATTTATATGAGTTAGCTCCAAAACTCCTCTGTTAAAGCTAAACACCTACTAAATATCTTGATCAATAACTGAAACTATATAAACATAAGATCATTAGTAAACTAACTTTCATAAATTAGTCATCATCAAAACTAAGGTGAAATGCCTCTGGGCTAACAATCTCCCCATTTTTGATGATGACAAAACTTATGAGGTTATATATGCATCCATTAAGGATAGGCTTCATAGAAGCCCCCCTTCACATTGCATAATTAATAAACATATAAAGATATGCAATGAAGCTCAAAACGCCAATAAAACAAGATATATGCATAAACACTTAGTAAAATATGCATATATAAAGCTGAATTCTTCTCCCCCCTTTTGTCACTCATCAACAAAGAGATGAAGACAAACAAACAATAAGCATAAATTAAAATAAAATTTTGATACCAATGAATCAATCAATTGAAAGAAATAATCCTTTTGTGAATTGATACCAATAAAAGGATATGATATCAATTGAAAGTAAACACCAAATTTTTAGGTAAATATTATATTCATTTTGTAATAAGGATACCACTTTGAAAATAATGCCAATTTAAATTTATTGATACCAAAATTAAAATGTAAGCATATATCAAAGCAAAATATTTTTCATCATAAAGACTGAGAGTAAGATACCAATTGAAAAGTAAAACCAATTGAAAGATAAAATAAGAATTTTTCTCCCCCTTTATGAAATATCAATAAAATTAATGCATAAGCTTGTATATAATACCAATTGAAAAATAATTGACATTAAGAACTAAATCAAGCTTAGTAAGAAATGATTTATGCTAAAAAAATATGGCATATATGTTTAAAGCATAAGAAAACATCTATATATATGTATCAGAGCTATATAATGTTACTTTAGATATGATCCATACATATAGCAAACATGAGTATACATAATGAATTTTTTTGATACCAATTGAAATCAAATTTTAGTTGACAAAATAAATATTTGTACCACTTGTAAGATAACAATAGTAGATTTTGATATCAATAGAATGTGTAATTGCTACCAATTGTAAGTACCAATTGAAATGAAGCATGAAATACATTTTGATACCAAAAAAATATAAATACTAATTATAAATTAATGCAAAAGCTTGTAAAGATACCAATTAGTATTTAGAAATAAGTCAAGCTTAGCATAAACAATTTTGTGCTTTATAAAGACATTGCTAAATAAGCATAATTAAGATCATATATAGTATGTATATAAATGAGAATACCAATTGAAATTTGAAGCATAAATATATAGAAAATAATCATGAGTATACAAACATATGAAAAATCATGAAGATTATGTGTATAACTCATACCTACCACCCTATTCATGAACATTTTTAAAAGATATTCAATAAAGGTATACAAGATATGGTCGCCCAACCAACCGCCCTTAGATGTTAGGGGTTTTCAAAAATGTGCTTTGAAAATATTTTAGCATTATTTGAAAATCACTACCAATTTAAGAATTAAAAAACTAGTTTAAAACTTTAAAAAACTAGTTAAAGATTATTTAAGACATGAAACCAAATTATATATATATCACATGAAAATATAAAAATCACACAATAATTGCACTTAAAGTCTATAAAGCACATATATGCTCATGAAATAAAGTCATGAGTGAACATCAAACATAAAGTGTAAGAATCATGTAATCAACAAAATCATGAAAATAAGGCATTGAAGCTTAGTTGAAATTTCTTTCATAAAAAAATAAGAAATCATTAAAACTAAATACGCTTCAAGGTATATGTATGTTTTGTTAAAAACTAAAGGTATACATACATATCCCAAACATAAATGAGTCCAAAAAAATTTTGCATGAAAAGTAATTGACTCAAGGATGTACATATATATCTATTAATTTTAGACAAAAATAACATATACATGAGGCAAAACATATTTTTATGAAAACATATACAAAAATTGGGAAAACAAGTATAAGTGAAAGAATCATCAAAACTAGGTTATACATGTACATATAATGAGTGCAAAACACATAATAATCAAGTGTAGCTCACCACTAGTACAAGTATAAACACCAGTTTTAATGAAAACTTCATCTAAACAAGTAATTAAAATACGAAGTGCAAAATCATAAGTAAACATGATCATTAGGATAAATGCACGTGCTTTAGAGCTAGGGTATACACAATAGCTAAACTATAGTGAGAATACAAAAATATAAATCCATATAAATATGAGTGTATCTCAAATGCTAATATGTATATCACAAGTCTAATAAACATTGCATATAAACATAATGAACATTAAAAACCATGAAAATTAATACATGCTAAAAACATTCATGTACGAGCATGTAAACAAAATAAAGAGTTAGAGATAGTTACCAAAACTAATAGGACTAATCTCTAGGTCTCCAAATCATGGTGGTCCTTCTACCAAACTTTTCTTGAAAGTGATGCATCCAAAAGTATCATCATTTAGCTCGGAACACATCCACCATCAAGGAACCAATGCCTTCACGTCAAGTGAGAGCCCACACCTACATCAAATACAATAGGGGTGAATTTTGGTACCCATACCTTATTGGGTCCATGAGGGTCAGCACCTTTCCTAACCCAAACAAATTTGCTTACAAAATTTAAATTATGTATCCTATCATAACAAAACTTTGCAAGGTGGCCCTTACGTCTACAATCTGTATAAGTGTATGAAAAACACCTAGAGGGGGGTGAATAGGTGTTTATGCTAATCAAGTGAACTGTTGAAAACTAGTTGTGATGTATGATGCAAGCGGTCACTCAAAATAAGAAATTGAAGCCGAATTCTCCGTGAAGGGCTCTAGAACTTCTCCTCTTTAATTCCTCTAGATTATGAGTTGAGGTGCGTAATTGCTTCCTTGTTGACATGAGTATAGACCGAAAATGCAATTGGATGAAATAAATGCAATATTGAAAAACAAGGCAAGAGTATCACAAGTATAAGAATGTAAGGCAATAAAGAGTAAGAAGAAATTAATCGTAAATACAAGAGAATTTGTTTCGAGGTTCGAGCCACTGCTCTACGTCCCCGCCTTCACCACTATGAAGGATTTTCACTAAATCCACAAAGGAAACTTCCTCACAGGAGCCTTACACCCAAGGGAATACAACTTGGTCTACACAAGACCGGAGTACCCAACTCTAACAATCTATCCTCTACACAAGAGGAACCACAACTCAAAGGAATACAAATCACTTGGTGATCTAGAAAGACCACAAACACTCTCTTATAACTTCTTATAGAGTGGAGTATGATTTTTGGCTCAAGAAGTAACGTTAGAGAAAAATTTCAGTAGCAAAAGACTTTAAAAACTTAAAACCAACTGAAAAATTTTGCAATAGAAAGAGCTTTGAAAATGGAAAGCAAAGAAACACTTCTTCTTTTGTAAACACTTGAAAGTTGGATATTTTTCTTATGGAAAATCAAAGACCCATGACCTCTATTTATAGGCAAAGGATAAATACCATCAATAAGTGATACTAGGTCATTAGGGGTGAGTTTAACCACTTGAAAATAAGAATAGCCGTTAGAACCTATAAAAAATAAAACAGATCAGAAATAGAGCCGTTGGTGTTAGTCTGGACAGCTGCCGGTCGACCGGCTTGCCATTTGACAAATAGCCTTGGCTCCGGTCGACCGCCAGGAAATTTTAAAAAAAAGAATTTTGAACTGCCGGTCGACCGGGCCAGTCGACCAGCAGTTCAAAATTCTTTTTTTTAAATTACAATGAAGTCGGTCGACCGGTCGGTCGATCGTAGGGGTTAACGGTCGACCGACCCGATCGACCAGCAAACGTACACAGCGTGCACGCCCACGACCACAAGGCCCAGTCGACCGGCCGGTTGACCGAGAAGGCATGAAACAGTTCCGGTTGACCGTAAAGGCCTGAAATGGAAATTAAGCAGAATTTTGAACTTAGCAATATTTTTAAGATATTCTGAAATGGTTTGTGGGTAGTGTAGTATAGCATAGGAGATAAAATACATATTCTAAACTTGATTTAAAAATTTGAAGAATTATGAAACATGTATTAATATCAAAATCAATACTACCCAAAAACTTGTATTTTTAAAAAGTGTATTTTTGTGTGTGTAACTTCTTGAGCACTACTATCATATCCTTACTCTTTAACATACTAAATTCTTACAAAGGTCTAGGTGACTACAAGATCTTTAATCGGGTTTTTCCATATGCATTGTTGAGTTACTTAAATTCTTGATCCCGTATTTGAGTAATCTTGAGTCAACACCACCTTCCTTTAGGGGAAGAAACTTCTTATATCCTTAGAACCCTGAAATAGTCTTAAACACTTAAACTTGATTAGTATAAATAACTATATATGTTTTGTGATCATCAAAACTCTAAAACTGGGTGATTTGTAACCTTTGGCCAATAATCTCCCCTTTTTTGATGATGACAAAATATATGAGTTATTTTTTAAATAAATGTGAAAGGAGCTTGAAAGAGCTCCCCCTCAAATCATGCTATCTATTAAGTATAAGAAAAGGAATGTATGCAAGACAAGGAAATAATGACTAGGAAATAATAACTCAAAAGTATTTCTCCCCCTTATTAGCATACAACAAAAAGGGTCTAGACAACAAAACATTTTTGAAAAATATTTGCAAAAATTTCATGAATCCATAATACAAACATTTAATTCACCACAAATAAAGAAAAATATATTATAATCTAGTGGTTTAGTAAAAATATCCGCAAGTTGAAAATCAGTAGAAACATAATCAATTTCAATATCATCTTTCTCATAATGATTTCTAAGAAAGTGATATCGAATGTCAATGAGCTTTATCTTACTATGGTGATTTGTATTTTTAGTCATATGAATAGTACTAGTATTATCACAAAATATTTTAATATGGTCATAATGCAAATCATAGTCAAGGAGAGTATGTTTCATCCAAAGGACTTGTGCACAATAAGCCCCGACCACAACATACTCCGTCTCGGCGGTTGAGAGGGGTATAAAATTTTGCTTCTAGGAAGACCATGAAACATGACAATTTCTTAGAAACTGACAATTTTCACTGGTACTCTTCCTATCCACTCTACAATCCGCATAGTCGGCATCCGAAAAACTCGTCATGAAAAATTGTCCAATTTTCGGATACCACAAACATATTCTAATAGTGCCATTAAGATATCTAATAATGCGTTTTACCGCAATCAAATGGGACTCTTTAGGACACGACTGAAATTGAGCACAAAGACAAACACTAAACATAATATCCGGCCTACTAGCTGTTAAATATAACAAACTACCAATCTTGCCAGGATAGAGTTTAATGTCTATATTTATACCTTGTTCATCCTTATCAAGTTTTGTTGTGCTAGCTATGGGAGTTTTGCTTGTCATAACCCCTTCAAGCCTAAATTTCTTGATGAGATCCTTCGTATACTTGGCTTGATTTATAAAAATCTCATCACTCCTTTATTTGATTTGGAGATCAAGGAAGTAGTTAAGCTCGCCCATCATAGACATCTCAAATTTCTCCTTCATACATGATTCAAAATCTTTGCAAGGTTTTTCATTAGTAGAACCAAATATAATATCATCAACATATGTTTGAACAATAAGAATATCATTTTCAATATGTTTAGTAAACAAAGTGGTATATATTGTTCCTTTAGCAAAACCATTAGAAATAAGAAATGATGAAAGTCTTTCATACCAAGCTCTAGGAGCTTGTTTTAAATCATATAAAGCTTTGTCTAGTTTGAAAACAAAATTTGGATGTGTAGGATCAACAAACCCGGGGGTTGTTCAACATATACCTCCTCTTCAATAAAACCATTTAAAAATGCACTTTTGATATCCATTTGAAAAAGTTTAAAATCTTTATAGGAAGCAAAAGCAAGTGTTATCCGTATAGCTTCAAGTCGTGTAACGGGTGCAAAGGTTTCCTCAAAATCGATACTCTCGATTTGGGTGTAACCTTGGGCCATTAACCTAGCTTTATTCCTAACAACATTGTCCGACTCATCTAACTTGTTTCTAAAAATTCATTTAGTGTCAATTGTTGGTCTATCATGGGGTCTAGGGATAAGATGCCAAACTTAGTTGCACTCAAATTGATTGAGCTCCTTTTGCATGGCAAGCAACCAATATGAGTCGCCCTCGGCTTCGAAGATGTTCTTTGTTCAAAATGAGAAACAAAAGCATAATGGGCACAAAGATCATGGAGTTTAGAACGAGTTGTTACCCTTTTTGATACATCACTTATAATGAGATTCTTGGAATGATGTGGAGTGAATCTCCAATCTTTGGAAGTGGTTGTGATGACTCCACTTCAACTTCTTGAACTTCACTTTGCACATCAATCTTTGGCTTGTTTTCTTGTATAGGTGAGTCCTTCAAGGTTAACCTCTACATGTCATCACCTAAGGAATTTATTTCTACAACATTCTCAATAAAAACATTAGATTCCTCAAACTTTACATGTATAGATTCTTCAATAGTCATAAAAGATTTATTGAAGACTCTATAGGCTTTACTAGTGTTAGAATAACCAACAAAAATAGCTTCATAGGATTTTACATCAAACTTACCTAAATTATCTTCAGTATTTAAAACAAAACGTTTATAACCAAAAACTTTAAAACAAGAAACATTTAGTTTTCTTGAATACTAAATTTCGAAAGAAGTTTTAGAAGTGTTTTTGCAAAAGAAACCCCTATTCGATATGTAACAAGATGTGTTTACGGCCTCGGCCCATAGGTATTGAGGAGACAGTATTCATTTATCATAGTCCTAACCATTTCTTGTAATGTTCGATTTTTCCTCTCAACTACTCTTTTTTGTTGTGGAGTTCTAGGACACGATAATTCATGTTTAATTCCATTTTTTTCGTAGTAAGTGATAAAAGTTTGGCTATTGAATTCACCACCTCTATTACTCCTTATTCGTAAAATTGAAGAATCTTTTTCTTTTTCAACTCTTTTCCTAAACACTTGAAAATGTGAAAAGGCTTGATTTTTATGTTCTAAAAAGAAAACCCAAGTAAAACGAGAAAAGTCATCAACCAATATAAAAGCAAAACGATTCCCACTTAGACTTTTGATTTTAGTAGGACCAAACAAATCCATATGCATTAACTCCAAGGGTCGAATGTCATGATATCCTTGATGGATTTGAAAGAGAACTTGGTTTGTTTCCAAGTTGGCATGCATCGCAAATGCGGTCCTTTTCAAATTTCAAATAAGGAATACCTTTCACCGTTTCCTTATTGTTTATTCTAGATAGATGGTCAAAAGATATATGGCCTAGTCTCCTATGCCACAACCAAGAGTCATCATTGAAGGCATTCAAACAAGTGGCATTACATTGCATATTAGACATGTCAATCGTGTATACATTGTTTTCACGAAATCCGAAAAGTATACATGCATTAGTTTGTCTATCAAAAATATTACAAGCTAACTCATTAAAAATCACATTAAAATCTTTATCACAAAGTTGACTAACACTCAAGAGATTATACTTAAGGCCATCAACTAAAGCAACATTTTCAATCATAGGAGATGAACCAAGTTTAATGTTACCTATAACAACAATCTTTCCTTTGGAATCATCTCTGAAGGTGACGGTGCCACCTTTATGGTATCTTTATAGGGTTGCAAAGTTGTTGATATCCCAAGTCATGTACCTTGAGCAACCACTATCAAGATACCATCACTCCATACGTCTTTAAGCTTTGGAGTGTACCTACATCATGTAACATAATTGTTGACTTTGATACCCAAATTTTCTTGGGTCCTTTAATGTTAGCATTACGAACCCAAAAATGATTATTTGAGGCATTTATTCTATCAAAACAAAATTTAGCTAAGTGACCCTTTCGGCCACAATAAGTGCATGCATAAATTTTACCATACATGAATGCATGATGAGTGTGAAGAGTGTGATTGTTTGGTTTGTGCACATGTTTGGCATGATGAGAGTGAAATGTTGTGACTTGTGAGCATGAGTGTGTGTAGCATGAGTTTGTTTCTTTGGGATATGTTTCTTAGGAAACATAGCCTCCAATCTAGATTTATTAAATTCACATTTCTTTAAAATTTCTCTCAAAGAGTTAATTTTATTCTTTAGTATGGAAATCTCATCTTTATCTATTAAAGGAACTTTAGCTTACAAGAATCTTATAAGCATCAAAATCTTTTTGAGTGAAAGTGAGAGTTGAAAACAATTCATCCTTTTCTTTTGTGAGCATGAAAATTTTGTGGTTAAGAGTTTCATTTTCCTTTTTCATTTTTAAATATTTGTTTTTAAGAAAATCATAATTATGAGATAATTCTTCAAAAGTTTCTCCTAATTCATCTATGGATAACCACAATCTTTAATAGATGATTCAGGGATTACCTTATTTGTGTTTTCATTAGCCATGAAACACATGTGAGCCGTGTCAAATTCTTCTTGGGATTCACTCTCCGAATCCCAAGTAGCCTTCAAAGCCTTCTTCTTGTATGACTTCTTAGAGGTGGAGAGTTTACTCTTATTTTTCAGACACTCCGCAACGATGTGCCCCGGCTTCCTGCAATTGAAGCAAATGATCTTCTTTTCTTCCTTTCCTTGCCATCTTCTTCTATTTTAAAATTTTACTTTGTTGTACATTCTCCGAACATTCTTCACAAGAAGAGAGAGATCTTCATCATCCTCTTCTTCATCGTCTTCATCGGAGTAGGTGGGAGAGCTTTTGAAAGCGATTGCTTTCTTCTTTAGAGGAGCCATTTCTTCTCTAGCTTTTCTCTCTATCTCATGGGTCTTGAGGTTCCCAATGAGACCAATGAGTTCCATTTCCTCCTTGTCGTTGAGCTCCTTCAAGGTTGTAGCTTTGACTTCCCAAGATGGAGGGAGTGCACGAATGATCTTCCTTACCTTTTAATCGTTATCAATGTCGTCACCTAATAAGCAAGACCGTTAGTTATTTTTATAAACTTAGTAACCATATCATCAATAGACTCATTTTCTTGCATGAAAATTTTTTCATATTGAGAACGTAAGAGGTCAATTTTAGCCCTCTTTACTTGTGATGTTCCCTCATGAGTGACTAAAAGGTGAGTCCAAATCTCATATGCGAATTTACAGTGTATGACTTGAAAAACACCTAGAGGGGGGGTGAATAGGTGTAAGTGCTAATCTAAGAAACTTAATGCAAACTAAGTGCGCTAAATGCGGAAGCTAATGCAAATTATGCACAAACTAATACAATACAACAAGTGTAGCCGAATTCCCCTTTCGAGGCTCTGGACTAACTCCCCTTGATTCCCCTTGAAATGGGTTGAGGTGCTATGTGAAGCTCTTGTTGGATGAGTATAAGTTAGGCACACACACAAGCAATCCAAGCAATATGAAATACACACAATCAAGTCAAGCATATAAGAATGAATAGCAATATGAATAAATGCAAGGCAATAAGAAATATGCACAACACAAGCAAATATGATATGATATGAATATGATGCTTTGCACAAATATAAGAGAGAGAGTTAGAGAGACAATGGGAGCAAACGCAAACAACGAGATTTGTTTCGAGGTTCGAGCACCTTGCTCTACATCCCCGCCTACACCACCGTGTAGGATTTCCCAATCCACTATAAGGAGTACCAAACTCCTCTCTCAACTTACAAAGCCACCGAGGCTACAACAACCACGATCCACAACACCTCTACCGAAGAGGCTCACAATCAACACTATCACCTCACACTTGAGGGATACAACTCAATCACCCGATCACCTCTACCGAAGAGGGATTCACAAATAAAAGGGTGTTTACAACAAAGATGTTTACAACAAACAACCTCAAACTCTTCTCTTTCTTTTTCTCTTTTCTTTTTCCACAAAAACAAGATCCTAATAGTTTAGGATAGAAGATAGCTCAAGTGTGGAAAACTAGGTGTTTGGAAAACTAGCAACAAAGAAAATCACTTGGGAAAATCCTTCCAAAAGATATAGAATGAAAACCAAGACAAATCTCCCAAAATATTCTTTTCTTTGATTTTTCCAAAAACCTAAAATAATAAAGATTGAAGAATTAAAGCCGCAAACACTTTTGAAAACTTGTTTTAAAACCTCTAGAAACCAGAAATTTTTCTCCTTAAAAAACTTGGCCAAAATCCCCAAAGAGATGGAGTTTATATAGGCCAAATAGAAAACTAGCCGTTAGAGCTGAGCTGGCAGCTCTGACAGGCGTCGGTCGACCGGCCCGGTCGACCGCCAACGGTCAGAAAAGTGACCGTTGGGCACTAACGGTCGACCGGATCGGTCGACCGAAACATCCTGAGAGTTGAACTCTCAACTCGGTCGACCGGTCCGGTCGACCGACTACAATGTGTAGCCAGCGTGCACGTCTGTGCACATCGGTCGACCGACCCGGTCGACCGGCCACATGGTGCGGTCGACCGGTCCGGTCGACCGAACTGGCCTGGCAGGCACAGTGCAGAACTGCACAGATACGGGATTTGAAAATAGGTCTTTTCACTCAATAAAAATCCCATAAATTCACAGTAAATCTAAAAAATAGTTTTAATCACAATAAAAACTGTTTTTCTAAAAATATGTTTTTCTAAAACTTGTTTTATCATTTTATGTTAAAACATAAACATGTGATAAAAATTTCAAGACAATATATCAACATATCAATTCATTTTAGAGTCTTGCAAATTTTATCAAAAACAAAACCTGTATTTTGTCAAACTTGATTTTTCCAAAACATGAATAGGGATATCAAAATAAGTTTGTCTAGCAAGTTTAAAGCATGTATGTATATCTAGAACATATCTAATATACATAGGTATAAGGTAAACTTGTTTTGATCTATTATTCATGAAAACCAAAAACCAAATCATGAAACGTGTGTGTTTTGTGCACTTGAGCATATCAACTAAACTAAGCTTTACAAATATGGATCTAAAACACAAACTCTAAACTAGATACCTAAGTCTTCTTGACGATCTTCATCTTCAAGTAGACTCGGTCCAAACTCCGTGATTCTCCAAGTGCAAAGGTATGATCTTTAAGCTTTGGCACCGGAATCATCATGAATAGCTTCTAATCATCTTGTTGAAGCTAATCACCAACCTAATATCCTGTTAATGATCTGAAACTTAGAAACACAAGAATATTAGTAAATATAACTACATGAGTGTTGATCATCATCAAAATTAGAGTAGAAGGCCATTGGGCCAACAATCTCCCCCTTTTTGATGATGACAAAACTCATGGAGTTATATATGCATGGATTAAAGATAAGCTTCAAGGAAGCTCCCCCTTAACTCATGCATAGGGATAAACAATAAATATATGCAATTAGTATTAAACATGAAACATGCGTATGCATTGCATAAACAATAAATGGTTCTAGATATCAAATGGAATATTCAAAACAAAATAAGCTCTAGATACCAATTACAAAGCAAACTCTATAAATCAATTAAACTTAATATTCTTGAGATTAAAACATAACATATGCATAAACATAAGCATGCATATAAAACACAAATACTTCTCCCCCTTTTTGTCAATCATCAACAAAGGGGTAAACAATCAAAACCATAGATAAAATGAGGGGTAAAAATCTTTCTTCCCCTTTTTGTCAATCAAAACAATGCAAACAATGTTCTCCCCCTTTTTGTCTAAAACAAAAAACAAAGTCAATAAGGGGTGACAACAAACATGATATCAATTAAAAATATGTCAATGAAGCATCTTGATACCAATAAACAAGAATCAATATATGTTATATGCTATATACATTCATGAAGAGGAAGACGCTAAGTTAGCTTCCCTACACATATGCATTACATGAAGAAGGGATGACAAGCCCCAATTCACATAACACATATTATGTAATGCATAAAAGGAGATGTGAAGCTCCCCCTACACACGTATATCATATAAAGAAGAGTTGTCAAGCTCCTCAATTTATAATATACTCAACATGAATCTATATGTAAGAGAGATGTTAAGCTCTCCTTGCATATAGGAAATACAAATCAAGGCTTTGAATATTTTCTTTAAACAAAATTTTGTAAATACCAATTGTAATTAAACATAAATCTTAAATTCCTAAAACATGAATCTTGATACTAAAAGTATTCAAAATTTGTTATGTTTAACCAATTGAAAAGATTTTACATAGAAACATTGATACCAATAGTAAGAATTATTCATTTTAAAAACATATAAACAAATTTGATGTTGATATCATATGTTTAAAATAACAACTTTTAATCATAAAGAGTGGGAGTACAAATACCAATTGAAATACAAAATCAAATTTTCTCCCCCTTTATGAAATACAAACTAAAGTCATGCATAGTCTTGATAACAATTTAAAAGTAATCAATTTAAATAAAATTGAAACTCAAGCACTAGCATAAACATAAACATATATATGTATGAAAGATAGATACCAATAGAAATTGATATACTTGGAATTTAAAGCATACATACATACAAAACATATATGAGTATACAAGAAGATCAAAATGATACCAATTGAAAGAGTTCAATGATACCAATTGACATAACAATAAGTTCAAGTGTATACATCATATTCTCTACCACCCAATCATAATTCAAGTTTTAAAGATTTTCAATTTAGGGCATACATGAACATGATCTCCCATCCTACCGCCCTTGGATGGTAGGGGTTTTCAAAAATAGATTTGAAAATGTAGTTTTGTTTGAAAATCTCTACCATATGAAGAATACCGCAACTAGTTAAATGGAAAACTTGTTAACTAGCACGAAATCCTTCAAGTAAGGAATAAAACAAAATGAAATTCACATGATAATCATCACTCTAACCAATAAAGCATAACTCATGAGAAACAAAACATGAGCAAGCAATAGACGTGAGTGTACAAATAAAATATGAAGATCATAAATATGAAAATTAGGCAATAAGCTCAATTATTCTTTAAAACACGAAAATCATCAAAACTATCTAATCTTCAAGGCATATGTATGTCTAATACAAGCTAAAATATACATACATATCCAAAACTCAACGACTCCACTAAATGTATATTCATGAAGGCACGTGGCTCAAAAAGATGTATATGTATAAGATTAGTTTGAACTAGATAGACATATACATGAAGTTAAACATAAATACATGAAACATGAAAAACTAAATTTTCATCACAACAAATTTCATTTCAAGGTATATGTATGAATTGTCAAACATGAAGTATACATACATATCCCTAAACACAATTGAGTCCAAATATAGATTTGCATGAAAGGCAAATGACTCAAGGGGTATACATGTATATCTTAAAGTTTGGCAATACAAACATATACATGAAGTGAAACACACAATCATAAAACAAATCCAAAAATGGAATACAAGTTTGAAATGTATGAATCATCAAAACTAGACTATACTAGCACATCTAATGGGTTCAAATAAGCAATCAAGCTCAACATATATAGATTTATTTGTAGCCCACTCTATGTACAAGTATATAACTAGTCTTAATGAAAACAAATATCTAAACATATATTCAAAACATGAAGCATCAAAAACAAAATAAATCATCATGATAAAACTAAAACATGATTATTATGTAAATTCACATGTATTAGATTCATGATGTACATTATAGCTTAAACATAAGTGAGAACACTAAATATGGGTTCATATAAGCATATGTGTCTCAAATACTATATATGTATGTCAAGGATCTAATAAACATGGAATGAACATACTAATCCAAAGACATCAAAAAATATGCTATAAACTATCAAAACATGCTATAAACAATGAAGTGGAAAGCATGTAAACATAATAAATGGGAGTAAAGGATTGTTACCAAAACCGAAAAAGCAACTCTCCTTGTCTCCAAAACATGGTGGTTATCTCCACCAAATCTTCCCTTGAAAGTGATGCATCCAATTTGATTTCCATGAAGTCCGGAACGCATCCACTCCAAGGTGTCATCACTCTCACGTCATGTGAGAGCCCACACCTACATCAAAAATAATAGGAGGGGTGGTCTTTGGTACCCATCTCTTATTGGGTCCATGGGGGTTAGTACCTTCTCTAACCCAAACAAACTTCTTGGCTAAATTTTTAACATGTAAACGATCATAGCAAAATTTAGCAAGATGGCCTTTTCGGCCACAATGTGTACATGTGTACACATGAGCATACTTGTGTTGATGGTGTCCGTGTGAAGCATGTGTATGCCATGATGGGTGTGCATGCATAAAAGATGGAACTTGTTTCTTTCGAACCAAGGTTTCCAACCGTGAGTGGTTCATGGCACATTGGCTCATAGTGGAGCCCAAACAATCTACTCTCTTCTTTAACATACAAATATCATCAATAATTTTAGAAGAAGAGGTACATGCATTAGGTAGACTAGATGAAGAGGCTACACTAGCATGGCAAACATGTGCATCCATCTTATTTTGCAAAACAATGTTTTTCTTTAAACACACATCTAAATCATTTGAAATAGAAATAATTTTATTTTTCAAATCAACATTCTCTTTTAAAACAAAATCTACTTTAGAAGACAAATTTTCATTTTTCTTCAAAATAGCATGGCAATCATTTTTAGACTTTAAAAGATCATTTTCTTTAAGTGCAAGATCAAGTTGAGATTTTAATGAATCCCTTTCATTAGCAATCTCCTCTTTCTCTTGCAAAACAACATCAAGTCTAGATTGTTAACACTTATTTTCATTTTCAATTCCTAGGCTTTTCTTTTTCAAAATCTTATATTTTTCTATAAGTTTTTCACAAACAATTGAAAGTTCTTCATTTATAGCATGGACATCAATATGATCATTTGAAGAACTAGAACAATCATCACTATCATAGTGGGGTTCCGAATGTACCTCAAGGGAGTCATTCCCTTGGACCATGAAGCATTGAGAATCGGATTCTCCACTAAATTCCTCCGGTTGATTTGGCACTTGAAGTTTGGAGGTGGTGGTTGTTGTCAATTTATTCCACACTGCAAAGGCGGAATCAAAGTTAGAAACACATAAGAGATAATCTTTAGGAAGAGTGCTTCTAATGGCCTCTAGGGCTTGTGCATTGGCCCCTATATGATTACCATCACCAAGATAACATCTCTTGGTGGCGGCAAGGAAGACATGCAAACCTAGGGTCTTTAGGTACATGGACATCCTATACTTCCAAACATTAATGTTGGAAGGGTCAAAGCTAGAAGGGGTCATGAAGTCCATGGTAAACTATATATGAATGTGCAAACAAACAAATGCAAATGAGATTAGCAAGCAAATGGATCACTCCTAGGATGTTAAGCCTAAGTATCAGGAGCACTAGCTCTGATACCAATTGAAAAACACCTAGAGGGGGGGTGAATAGGTGTAAGTGCTAATCTAAGAAACTTAATGCAAACTAAGTGCGCTAAATGCGGAAGCTAATGTAAATTATGCACAAACTAATACAATACAACAAGTGTAGCCGAATTCCCCTTTCGAGGCTCTGGACTAACTCCCCTTGATTCCCCTTGAAATGGGTTGAGGTGCTATGTGAAGCTCTTGTTGGATGAGTATAAGTTAGGCACACACACAAGCAATCCAAGCAATATGAAATACACACAATCAAGCCAAGCATATAAGAATGAATAGCAATATGAATAAATGCAAGGCAATAAGAAATATGCACAACACAAGCAAATATGATATGATATGAATATGATGCTTTGCACAAATATAAGAGAGAGAGTTAGAGAGTCAATGGGAGCAAACGCAAACAACGAGATTTGTTTCGAGGTTCGAGCACCTTGCTCTACATCCCCGCCTACACCACCGTGTAGGATTTCCCAATCCACTATAAGGAGTACCAAACTCCTCTCTCAACTTACAAAGCCACCGAGGCTACAACAACCACGATCCACAACACCTCTACCGAAGAGGCTCACAATCAACACTATCACCTCACACTTGAGGGATACAACTCAATCACCCGATCACCTCTACCGAAGAGGGATTCACAAATAAAAGGGTGTTTACAACAAAGAGGTTTACAACAAACAACCTCAAACTCTTCTCTTTCTTTTTCTCTTTTCTTTTTCCACAAAAACAAGATCCTAATAGTTTAGGATAGAAGATAGCTCAAGTGTGGAAAACTAGGTGTTTGGAAAACTAGCAACAAAGAAAATCACTTGGGAAAATCCTTCCAAAAGATATAGAATGAAAACCAAGACAAATCTCCCAAAATATTCTTTTCTTTGATTTTTCCAAAAACCTAAAACAATAAAGATTGAAGAATTAAAGCCCCAAACACTTTTGAAAACTTGTTTTAAAACCTCTAGAAACCAGAAATTTTTCTCCTTAAAAAACTTGGCCAAAATCCCCAAAGAGATGGAGTTTATATAGGCCAAATAGAAAACTAGCCGTTAGAGCTGAGCTGGCAGCTCTGACAGGCGTCGGTCGACCGGCCCGGTCGACCGCCAACGGTCAGAAAAGTGACCGTTGGGCACTAGCGGTCGACCGGATCGGTCGACCGAAACATCCTGAGAGTTGAACTCTCAACTCGGTCGACCGGTCCGGTCGACCGACTACAATGTGTAGCCAGCGTGCACGTCTGTGCACATCGGTCGACCGACCCGGTCGACCGGCCACATGGTGCGGTCGACCGGTCCGGTCGACCGAACTGGCCTGGCAGGCACAGTGCAGAACTGCACAGATACGGGATTTGAAAATAGGTCTTTTCACTCAATAAAAATCCCATAAATTCACAGTAAATCTAAAAAATAGTTTTAATCACAATAAAAACTGTTTTTCTAAAAATATGTTTTTCTAAAACTTGTTTTATCATTTTATGTTAAAACATAAACATGTGATAAAAATTTCAAGACAATATATCAACATATCAATTCATTTTAGAGTCTTGCAAATTTTATCAAAAACAAAACCTGTATTTTGTCAAACTTGATTTTTCCAAAACATGAATAGGGATATCAAAATAAGTTTGTCTAGCAAGTTTAAAGCATGTATGTATATCTAGAACATATCTAATATACATAGGTATAAGGTAAACTTGTTTTGATCTATTATTCATGAAAACCAAAAACTAAATCATGAAACGTGTGTGTTTTGTGCACTTGAGCATATCAACTAAACTAAGCTTTACAAATATGGATCTAAAACACAAAATCTAAACTAGATACCTAAGTCTTCTTGACGATCTTCATCTTCAAGTAGACTCGGTCCAAACTCCGTGATTCTCCAAGTGCAAAGGTATGATCTTTAAGCTTTGGCACCGGAATCATCATGAATAGCTTCTAATCATCTTGTTGAAGCTAATCACCAACCTAATATCCTGTTAATGATCTGAAACTTAGAAACACAAGAATATTAGTAAACATAACTACATGAGTGTTGATCATCATCAAAACTAGAGTGGAAGGCCATTGGGCCAACATGACTCTAGCAATATCATCATCATTAAGATCTTGAAGTAAGGCATAGTGTGCCCTAGCATTAGCGTCAAACTCTTTCGTAGCAATATCAGACCAAATGTCATCATCGCCAAGAGGTGCGCTAAAGGGTTTAGTCACTGTCTTTGCAACCCGGCTTCCTAAAGATTGCAAAAATACGATCATCTTAACCTTCCATATGGGAAAGTTAAGGCCATCAAGCTTGGGTGGGGTCTTAATACCTTCGGCCATCTTTACTAATGTGTATGTGGATGAAATATGAAAAGATGATTAGTAATAAAGGATCTCTCTAAGATTGTTAAGCCAAGAAACTAAAGACCAAAGCTCTGATACTAATTGAAAAACACCTAGAGGGGGGTGAATAGGTGTTTATGCTAATCAAGTGAACTTTTAAAACTAGTTGTGATGTATGATGCAAGCGGTCACTCAAAATAAGAAATTGAAGCTGAATTCCCCATGAAGAGCTCTAGAACTTCTCCTCTTTGATCCTCTAGATTATGAGTTGAGGTGCGTAATTGCTTCCTCGTTAATATGAGTATAGACCGAAAATGCAGTTGAATGAGATGAATGCAATATTGAAAAATAAGGTAAGAGTATCACAAGTATAAGAATGTAAAGCAATAAAAAGCAAGAAGAAATCAATCGTAAACACAAGAGAATTTGTTTCGAGGTTTGAGCCACTGCTCTACATCCTCGCCTTCACCAAGGATTTCCACTAAATTCACAAAGGAAACTTCATCACAGGAACCTTACACCCAAGGGAATACAACTTGATCTATACAAGACCGGAGTACCCAACTCCAATAATCTATCCTCTACACAAGAGGAACCATAACTCAAAGGAATACAAATCACTTGGTAATCTAAAAAGACCACAAACACTCTCTTACAACTTCTTATAGAGTGGAGTATGATTTTTGGCTTAAGAAGTAAAGTAAGAGAAAAATTTCAGTAGCAAAAGACTTTAAAGACTTAAAACCAACTGAAAAATTTTGCAATAGAAAGAGCTTTGAAAATGGAAAGTAAAGAAACACTTCTTCTCTTGAAAATACTTGAAACTTGGATATTTTTCTTGTGGAAAATCAAAGACCCAAGACCTCTATTTATAGGCAAAGGATATATACCATCCATAAGTGATACTAGGTCATTAGGGGTGAGTTTAACTACTTGGAAACAAGAATAGCCGTTGGAACCCATAAAAAATAAAACAGATCAGAAATAGAGCCGTTGGTGTTAGTCTGGACAGCTGCCGGTCGACCGGCTTGCCATTTGGCAAATAGTTGTTGGCTCCAGTCGACCGCCAGGCAATTTTAAAAATTTTTTTTGAACTGGCCCGGTCGACCGGCACAAACAGAGAGTGAGGCCAATGCAGTTGGTCGACCGGTCAGTCGATCGTTGGGGTCGACCGGCAAACGTGCACAACGGGCACGCCCACGACCATAAGGCCCGGTCGACCGGCCGGTCGACCGAGAAGGCCTGAAACAGTTCCTGTCGACCGGCCGGTCGACCGTAAAGGCCTGAAATGGAAATTAAGCAGATTTTTGAACTTAGCAATATTTTTAAGATATTCTGAAATTGTTTGAGGGTAGTGTAGTATAGAATAGGAGATAAAATACATGTTCTAAACTTGATATAAAAATTTGAAGAATTATGAAACATGTATTAATATCAAAAATCAATACTACCCAAAACTTGTATTTTTGAAAAGTGTATTTTTGTGTGTGTAACTTCTTGAGCACTACTATTATATCCATACTCTTTAACATTCTAAATTCTTATAAGGGTCTAGGTGACTACAAGATCTTTAATCGGGCTTTTCCATATGCATCGTTGAGTTACTTGAATTCTTGATCCCGTATTTGAGTCATCTTGAGTCAACGCCACCTTCCTTTAAGGGAAGAAACTTCTTATATCCTTAGAACCCTGAAATAGTCTTAAACACTTAAACTTGATTAGTACAAATAACTATATATGATTTGTAATCATCAAAACTCTAAAACCGGGTGATTGTAACCTTGGGCCAACAGTGTACACATGAGTATACATAGAATCATGTGTGCGAGCATGATGAGGATGCGTATGCTGTGTTTTGTGTGCATGAATATGTGAAACTGGTTTCTTTCGAAACATGGATTCCAATTTCTTGTGATTCATAGCACATTGGCTCAAAGTGGAACCCAAAAAATCTACACTCTTCTTTAACATACATATATCATTTTCAATATTAGAAGAAGAAATAGAGCTTGCAATAGAAGCACAAGATGATGAAGCTATAGTAGCATGGCAAACATGAGAATCTAAATTATTTTTCAAAGAAATATTTTCCTTTGAAACTAAATCTAGCTCTTTTGAAATTGAAGCAATTTTATTTTTTAAAGAATCATTCTCTTTTAAAACAAAATCAAGTTTTGAAGACAAAATCTCATTATTCTTCAAAACATCATCATTATTATTTTTATTCTTTAAAAATTTATTTTCATTTAAGGTAAGGTTAATTTGGGATTTCAATGAGTCTCTTTCATTTGAGATCTCAACCCTCTCTTGCAAACCACATTAAGTTTTGAAAACAAATTTTTATTTTCTTCTTTTAATTCAAAACTTTTCTTTTTCAAAAGTTTTTATTTTTCAAGCAAGTTTTCACAAAATAATAAAAGTTCTTCATTTAAGGCATCGATATCCATATTGTCATCACCTGAAGAATTAGCGTTATCATCTAGTTGAGTATCTTAATGTACCTCAAGGGAGTCATTCCCTTGGACCATATAATAAGCTTCGTCGGACTCATCTCCACTAGATTCTTTCTCCACATAGTTTGTCATTTGTAACTTAGGAGAGGTCAATGTATTTCACACTGCAAAAGCGGAATCACAATGAGAAACTATACACAAATATTCTTTACAAAGTGTATGCTTAAGTGTCACTAAGGCTTGTGCATTGGCCTCATATACTTGTCATTACCAAGGTAAGATTTTTTGGTAGTGACAAGGTAAACATGCATCCCTAGGGTTTTATGGTATATACTCATCTTATACTTCCACATATCAATGTTGGTAACATCATACATAGGAGGGGTCATGAAATCTATGTGTGTATAAACAATATGTGTGGAAATGCAAATCTAGATTAGCAATCCAAGATCTCACTCCT
Organism: Agave tequilana; assembly: GCA_038442645.1. Lineage (NCBI taxonomy): Eukaryota > Viridiplantae > Streptophyta > Magnoliopsida > Asparagales > Asparagaceae > Agave > Agave tequilana. Next base: position 193,238 of record JAVJIF010031105.1, read on the forward strand.
AGGTCATAAAACCTAATATCAGGAGCGTAGGCTCTGATACTAATTGAAAATACACCTAGAAGGGGGGTGAATTGGTGTAGTATCTAATCTAATGACAAATGATGCAGAATTAAAACTTAATTATAGCACACTATGCTTAACCAATGAGTGTAGCTGAATTTCCCGTGAAGGGCCCTGGATTATCTCCTCGAGATTTCTCTAACTAAGAGTTGAGGTGCTGTATAAAGCTCTCTTGATCCAACACAAGTATGGGCACACAAACAATCCCAAGCACGTATGAGATATGAACAATATAAAGTAATGCAAGATATAAGAGAGATAGAGTTTAGAGATAGTGGATCAAACGCAAATACCAAGATATGTTTCGAGGTTTGAGCCATTGCTCTACGTCCCCGCCTTCACACAGAAGGATTTTCACTACGTCCACACAAGGCCTCCCACAAATGGAACCTCCACCGAGGAATTTGCAATTACAAAGTTAGAGTATACAACTCCTCTCATCAACACAACCATCTCTACACAAGAGGCATCACCTCTACACAAGAGGGATGGGCACAAAGCTAAAACAACAATCACCTCTACACAAGAAGGATGGGCACAAAGCCAAAACAACAATCACCTCTACACAAGAGGGATAAGGCACAAAGTCAAACAACAATCACAATCACCTCTACACAAGAGGGATAACCACAAACCCAAAGCACAACCACCTCTACACTTAAGGAATAGGCCAAAGCCAAAGTATAAAAAAAATTACAACTTGGTGATCACAATAGACCACAAACAACTCTTGGTGATCACAATAGACCACAAACAATTTCCTCACAAAATAAGATTCTATAGATAGGATTAGATATGATAACTCAAGTGTGAGAAAATAAGGTGTTTGAAAAACAAATCACAAAGAAAAATACTTGAGAAAAATACTAAATAGAGATAAGAATAAAGTTCTAAAAACCAATTTCTCAAAGACTCTATTTTTCTTTAATTTTTTCAACCCTTGAAAATAAAATAAAAGTAAATCTTTTTGGCACACAAATCTTTAAAAACTTACTACAAAACACTTGTAAAATGGGAAGAGAAGCTCTCAAAAATCTTATACAAAACAGCCCAAGAGAAGGCCTATTTATAGCCTTTCAAATAATATAGCCTTGGCAACCTGAAAGGCCAAAATTGACCCTCCGATCGATCGGCCGGTTGACCAACCCAACAGTCATATTTCTGACCGTTGGCGATCCGGTCGACCAGCTACAACCTGGCGGTCGATCGCCCGGTCGACCGGTAGTACCCGAGAGTGGGGTACTTTCAGTCAGTCGACCGGCCTTCTTGGCTGGCCATGTGCACGTATCTTGTGCACATCGATCGACCGACCGGTCGACCGTCCGATCGACCGCTAGCAGTTCTAGCAGATAATTAGGAACTTGAAACTTGGTCAATTTAACTTCTATAAAATCCTATAAATTCTCATAAATTTCACAAAAATAAATTCCTTATTAATATTTGAAGAACAAATATGTGTGACCAAAAATCAACACATATTACGGCCTTAAACAAAAACCTTATTTTTCAAAACTTGAATTTTGAAATGGAAATCCGATTTTTCCCGAACTTGTATAATTACAAAAACAAGATATTTAAACTATTTTGAAGCATATTGTGTATGAATAGAATCCAATACACATGTAATTGATATATCTATGTTTTTGACATAAAATCCAAAATAAGTTTTGTTTAAATACAAAACTCCAAACACATGAAATAGAACATCAAAATAAGTTTTTCCAAATATGTGAAGCACAGATATATATAGATGAAATTCAATATACATTAAACCATGTAAACTTGTTTTGATTCTATCTATTCATGAAAACTGTATATATACATATTTGAAATCCAAAACCGGTTAAATCGAATATAAAAAAATCATACATATTGAACTTGTGTGTGAACTTGAGCATATCAACACTAGTCTATCTTTACACAAGATCTAAACAAAAACACAAATCAAAGTCTTCTTGTAGAACTCCTTCTCTAAGCCGACTCGATCCAGGCCCGGCCCAGATGCGGTTCATCCGGTGCTGCTGCACAGGGCCCCCAAGTTTGGGGGGCCCCTGGAGTCAACATCTCGACCCACTAGTAAAAAAAAAATTAGAGCAAATTATAGGGTGTTAAAAAAAACTGAAAATTAAAGTCCTGCGTCTCTTCGTCTTCACAACGCGGCCTTCACTTTTCGTCTCTTCGGCTTCGCCTACTACCAACCAGAATCAATCATGAATCATGCAAATCCTCAGTCCCCACCTCTCTTTCTTTATTTCTTCTCTGTCTCTCTCTCAAGTCCCAGACTCTCAAGTCTTCTCTCCTATTCTGAATCTGGCCTTTCTTCTTCACTACCCCCTCTCTCTCTCTCAAGTCTCAACTCTCAAGTCTTAAACTACACCTCTTTGTTTTTCCTCAAAGAATCGAAGCATAAAACAAAAGAGAAGATCAACAAGGTAGCAACCCCTTTAGGTCTTTTATTTTGATGTAATCATGTAATCCTTGAGAATTTCTCTCTATTTGCTTGTTAATTTTGATTTTAGTTTTTGTTTTTTTTCATTATCCTGTATCAGATTATCACTGTCTCTCTATCATAATATGACTATGCTGATTTTTCATCCGATTAGCTTGATTTTGCTTGGCATGTTTCTGCAATCACAATATGGATGTTAAACAAGAAGCATTAAACATCAGACTTATATTAATTTTCTCTCTTTTCTTCTCAGGATTTTCTTTCATATTCAACTCATTTTCTTCACCAAGCAGCTCACCATTCAAAGCTTCAAATCAGGTTATATTGTTTTGAATCTTTTAAACTTCTTTCAATTTAATTATAATAATACTTGTTTTATTATAAAAATGCCTCCTAGAAAGTACCCTTCTGGATCTGATAAACGCAATAAAAAAAGAAAAATTGAGCAATTTGTCCAATCTCAGAGTGGAGCTCTTGATAAATTCATTGTTAAAGAAACACAAAATTAGTTGAAAATTCAATTGAAAATGAAAACATTAATGATTTAGGCCAGAATGAGACTGAGAATGAAAATGTTAATGATTTAGGACAGAATGTGAATGAAAATGAGAATGAGAATGTGAATGAAAATGATAATGAAAATGAAAATATTTTATGCAATGAACAACAAGATCATTCCATTCTCATGAATTTGAATATTTATGATCCAAGAACTTGGGCTAATCTTGACACAAATTCTAGAGATCTATTAGTGGAAAATGGTCCTATAAGAGACATATTAGTCCAAAAAGGCCCCAAAGATAAATTAGGAAGATGTTTCTCTTCGACATTTTACACTCGACAGTTATCGAATGGAGAGAAACATGATAGGGAATGGTTAGTTTATTCAAAAGATATCGATAAAGTATTTTGTTTCTGTTGTAAATTATTTAAAAATGGTTTTCAAAAAAGTCAGTTAGTAAATGAAGGATTTAATGATTGGATACATCTTAGTTCTAGGCTTAAAGAACATGAAACAACTAATGAGCACATCACTAACATGAGCACTTGGCTAGATTTACGCATAAGATTAAAGAAAAATGAAACAATCGATAAATATATTCAAGAGCAAATTAATAAAGAGAAGGAACATTGGAAAAAAGTATTACAAAAAATAATTTCTGTTGTGAAATATCTTGCTAAACATAACTTGGCATTTCGAGGAACTAATGAGAGAATTTATCAAAATAATAATGAAAATTTTTTAGGCCTAATTGAAATGATTGCAGAGTGGGATTCAGTAATGAAAGAACACGTTCGATGTATTAACCATGATGAAATTCATTATCATTATCTTGGTCATAACATCCAAAATGAATTGATAAATATGTTAGCTTCTAAAATCAAAAGTGCAATAATTCAAAAAATTAAAAAAGCTAAATATTTTTCAATAATACTTGATTGTACTCCGGATGCAAGTCATCAAGAACAAATGACTTTAATATTACGATGTGTCGATGTTTTTACAAACCCGATAAAAATAGAAGAATTTTTTATAGAATTTTTAAAAGTTAATGATACATCCGGACAAGGACTTTTTGAAGAATTGCTAGATGTACTAAAAACTCTTAATCTTGATATTGATGATGTACGAGGTCAAGGATACGATAATGGGTCTAATATGAGAGGGAGAAATCAAGGTGTACAAAAAAAATTACTTGATATAAATCCTAGAGCATTGTACACACCTTGTGGTTGTCATAGTCTTAATTTAACACTTTGTGATATTGCAAATTGTTGTGGTAAAGCAAAAGATTTTTTTGAAGTGGTACAACGTATTTATACATTATTTTCTCACTCTACAAAGCGATGGCAAATTTTAATAAACAATGTAAAAGGTTTAACTATGAAGCCATTGTCAGCGACACGTTGGGAAAGTCACGTCGAAAGCGTTAAAGCAATTAGATTTCAAGTACTTGAAATAAGAGAAGCTTTACTTCAGTTAGCAGAAACTGATAATGACTCCAAAATAAGAAGTGAAGATGATTCTTTAGCAACACATGAACTTGGAAATTTTGAATTTTTATTAGGCATGATTATTTGGTATGAGAAATTGTTCGCTGTTAATTTAGTTAGCAAATCTTTACAATCTAAAGATACGCTTATTGATATTGCGATAGATCAAGTAAAAGATTTGATTAGTTTTTTTGAGAATTATAGAGAAATTGGGTTCACACAAGCTATGATTACTGCTAAAGAAATTGCTATTGAAATGGAAATGATCCCGTATTTCAAGTAAAACGTCAAATTCGTAGAAAAAGACATTTTGACGAGAATGTTAATGAAGAGACAACGCAACCAGTTGAAGAATCTTTTAGAATAAATTATTTCTTATATATTGTAGATCAAGCTATTGGTGCGCTTAAGAAAAGATTTGAGCAATATAAAGCATATGAAGATATTTTGGATTTTTGTTTAGTTCAGAGAAGTTAAATTCATTGGACGATAATCATTTGAAAGATTGCTGTGATCATCTTGAAATTATTTTAAAACATGAAATGTTTTCTGATCTTGATGGGAAAGATTTATTTGGAGAACTAAAAATCTTACGAGAGGTTTTACCAAAAGAAACAAAGACGACTATTGATATACTAAATTTCTTAAAAATACGAAATTGTTTTCCAAATGCATGTATTGCTTATAGAATATTATTGACTATACCTGTTACAGTCGCGTCTGCAGAAAGAAGTTTTTCAAAATTAAAATTATTAAAATCTTATATGAGAACGACCATGTCACAAGAAAGACTAAATGGACTAGCTTTGATATCTATTGAAAATGATTTTATAGATAAAATTGATGTTAAAGACTTAGTGAATTTGCAGCTAAAAATGCGAGGAGGACAATTTTTCGATGATACTTTTTGACGCTAGTGTTGATTGATATTTTTTATAAGTATATAAAAAAAGGCTCTGTGTAGGGGGGCAATTCGGAGACTCAACCGCCAGCTGAGAGAGACTCTCTCAACTGGCGCAATGTGGCTGAATTTTAACCACAATTTTAGGTACTGGTACCATGATCGCAGTTTTTTATGAGGACTGTGATTAAGTCGCAGTGTTTTTATGAAGACTGCTGTCATGGTCGCAGTCTTTTCTAAGGACTGCGACCAAGGTCGCAGTCTTTTTCTGAGGACTGCTACCATGGTCGCAGTTTTTCTAAGGACTGCGACAAAGGTCGCAGCCTTTTTCTGAGAACTGCTATCATGGTCGCAGTCTTTTCTGAGGACTGCTACCATGGTCGCAGTCTTAATTATACTAAAAATATATGATTTTACCATCTCACATGCATAATTTAATTATTATTTTCTTATGTTTCAATAGTATAGAACTTTGACTCATTTGAGAGTCAGGCATTTGTCACCCACAAAATACCAGATCGGGTTTGAGTTTGAATTTTTGACCCGAGGTCGGGTTGACCCGACCCGATTATGGGTCGACCCGTATAAGACCTGACCCAATTAGACCCGACCCAATCCAATTGCCACCCTTAATTCTTTGTTCACTTTTCGCACAGGGCCCCTTAAATCTCAGAACGGCCCTGACTCGATACAAACACGATCCAACGAGCTTGACTCCGTATGAGTGCTAGATGCGATCTTGAAGCGCAAGCTCTTGAATCTACATGAGTAATTCCAAAACTCTTTTGTTGAAGCTAAACACCTACTAATATCTTGATCAATAACTGAAACTATATAAACACATGATCATTAGTAAACTAACCTTCATAAGTTAGTCATCATCAAAACTAAGGTGAAAGGCCTCTGGGCTAACAACATCTATTTGCTTTCTAACGGTAAGGGGTTCTTTGCAAATATTTTCCATGTGTTTTATTATTACTTAACACTGTATCAAGATTTGAGATTGTGCCACGTGGGTGACTCCTCAGATTGCACTTAACAAAGCACACTAGATACTTTTAACCAATGTGTTTGTGGGCTTGTGAGTGCATAAAAAAAAGAGGGGTAAAACATATTTACATACCAAACCATGCAATTATATCATAACTCCTGATGCTCTTTCATTTACTAAAGTTCAGTAATATTTTCTTCACAAAACAAATGACTCAACCAAAAATGCTAGGTTCAGAAAACATCGCGAAACTAATAGAAGATCGAAGATATCTCACATTCATATCGCCACAACAAAGTTTGCCTTTAAATCACCGTTCTTTTTAATATTTACATTGATCTTTTTTTACTTTAACTAATACTTGTGTGAAAATGAAAATGAAAAAAATATGTAATTTGACTGGCATGATCCACTTATACGCATAAAAAAGTAGCACAACACCGGGAAAAAGGCACTAAACTTGCAATTCAAAACACACCACTCTTAGAATATTTGTATTTAAGTATATTCAACGGATTAATGAATGGATTAATTATTCGGATTAAAATGAAACATTTCATCTATTGAATAGGTAAACTGTTGATTATAGTGGAGACCAAAGTAGTTGATACCCTGTCCCAACCAAGCATCAAGTTTAATCAACTCACTACTTTCGGCCATCCATTTGTGCCGCTTGATGAATAGGCAAAAAGTATTCAAAACATTTGATTTTTTATTTTTAGTTACTTTAAATAATATAGATCAACTTCAACGGAGTGGATCTTGTTTTTGAATGTCGGATGTTGGTATTTGAGTGGAAAGGATTCGGGCTTGAATCCTTCGGAATGACTTGTGTCATTCCGAAAGAATTTGAGCCTAAATCCTTCCTAATAAAAAACAAACCTACGACATTCGACTATCAGATCCACTCCGTTAAATTAATCTACATTATTTCAAGTAATTAAAATAAAAAATCATATATTTTGAATATTTTTGCCCATCCATCAAGTAAGCACAAAATGAACGGTCGAAATAATGAGTTGACTAATTTAACGATGTATAATATTTGAAACCTAACAAAAATGGGTGCGTGGGTTTTTTTTAAATGTTTAGATGATGATCAAATGGTCAAATCGAGAATTTATATATCTAAAGTCATAGATCTAAATAAAATGTTATTTTCGACCGTCCATTTTACGCCTATTTGATGGATGGGCAAAAGTATTCAAGATGTTTGATTTTTTTTGTTTTTAATTACTGTAAACAATGTACATCAACGTCAATGGAGAACGTCAATGGAGTGGACCTTGTATTTAAATATCGTGGGATTGAGTTTGAGTGGGAAAGATTCAGTGGATTGAGTTTGAGTGGGAAGGATTCGAGGCCAAATCTTTCCCACTCAAATACAATCCATCGACATCCGAATGCAAGATCCACTCCGGTAAGGTTAATGTACATTATTTCAAGTACCTAAAAATAAAAAATCAGTTATTTTGAATACTTTTTTTTCCATCCATCAAGCGGCCGAAAATAGAAAATTGCTTAGATTTACATTTTTAGACAAACAAATTCTTGATCCGATCATTTCATCATGATCTAAACACTTAAAAATCCTCACACACTAATTTTTTTTAGATTTCAAATATTCTACACTGTTTAACTCATTATTTCGCCCATCCATTTTGCGCCTACATGATGGATGAGCAAAAGTATTCAAAATTCATGATTTTTAGTTACCTGAAATAATATAGATCAACATTAACGGAATAAATTTTGCAATCAGATATTGTAAGGTTGTATTTGAGTGGGAAGGATTTGGCCTCGAATCCTTTCGAAATTACACAAGTCTCCCCCCCCCCCCCCGAATCTCGCGGCCTCGAATCCTTTCGGGGGGGGGGGGGGGGGGGAGAGAGAGAGAAGAGAGAGAGAGAGAGAGAGAGAGAGAGAGAGAGAGAGAGAGAGACTTGGCTACTTTGAAAAGATTTGAGTGTTGAATTATTCTCACTCAAATTCAATACTACGATATTCAAGTACAAGATCCACTCTGTTGAAATTGATCTATATTATCTATAGTAATTAAAAATAAAAAATTAAATATTCGCAACTTTCTTATCTATACATCTAGTAAACACAAAATGAACGATAAAAAATAGCATATTATTTAGATCTATGACTTTAGACATACAAATTCTCAGTCCAATCGTTTCATCCTGATTTAAACATTTAAAAACTTTCACACACCAACTTTTATTAGGGTTCAAATATTCTACACCGTTAACTAACCAACTCACTATTTTCACCATTCATTTTGCGCCCACTTGATGAATAAAAGAAAAATATTCAAAACATTTGATTTTTTATTTTTAATTACTTTAAACAATATAGATCAACTTCAAATGAAGTGGATCTTGTATTTTAATGGCGTAGCATTGAATTTGAGTAGGAAGATTCATGAACAGAAACCCAGTAGGATTTTGTTAGCAAAAAAAGGAAACTTGAAACCTAATAAAACTAGACTTCCTATATTTGAATATATATTCAATTAGTCTAACCATAGAAATCCACAAGGATTAGAAGAGAAAGCAATTAAGTAATTGACAAGCTAATTAGTGTAGCACTAGGTTACATCCCAGACCCAGAAACAAACCAATAAGCATAAACTTCGACTTCACATTTATAGTGTATTGCACAGTTGACAAATCCAATATGCAAGCAATCAATTAGAGTTGAATTGAGTACATTCGTAAGTGTCACTGTAACACAGATAAAACATCTTTGCAGTTGTCAAGAGATTTGGGGTTCAAATCTCACTTGCATCATCAGGCTAGGGCTGATCCCCCACCCCCGCGACAAAAAGAAAAGAAAAAAGACAAGAAAATAAAAGAAAAAAAAACAGCTCTGGTACCTTCCAGACCATAAAACAAAATCTCTGTCAAAGTGAAAAGGAGGGATAGAATAGAGACCTTACACAGAAAACATGTGAAGCAATTTCAATGTTTCACTTCTTCAGCTACCGCGAAAGATAAACAATAGAGTAAAAATCCTTCAATTTTAGGCTGCCTTTACTCCGGGAATGCCATAAACATGCAGCATCTACTGAGTTCGAAACTGGAACCGGAATGAACTTAGATATTGTACAGTTCTTCATGCCAAACGGCTATCAGAAACGATTCCTAATACACAGCAAGGGAAACATTATAAATTAGTAGAGCTACGAAGTTCTGCTCAATTCAATCTTGGGGGGGACAGAGTAGCTTGTAAAATGCTGCCGTGTCTCTAATGACGCCGTTGATGCATCAGCCAAAGAAAGCATTGGATGTCAGCATTTAAACATGGAAACACCATCTTCACACATGATTTGATGCTGATACATCAGTTGTCAGGTTGTATCCACTTCTCTAGTAACCAAAAAATATGATATGGAACCAGAACACAGTGCAGAGTTGGATCACCCCCTGCACATGAATCAAAGTCATGGTATCACAGCTTTGCTTATGACACAGCCCAAGTATTGCATAAATAATTGACAGTAAGCACATGTAAAGTTACGTTGATATGAATGTCTTGTAAGATTCTGAATATGGCAAATACTAATACTAGAAGGGGGTAGGGGGTGGGTTTGAATAGTGTATGAAAGCTTAATCAAGAAATATAAGTAACCTAAAAAGATTAATAACAATCACAGTAAAGAAATATCAAACCAGTCAGAGAACAAAAGCCAATCACAAGAGATTTTATCCTGGTTCGGTCCTCCAAACCTACGTCCACTCCCCCAGCCAATCCCACTTGAGATTTCCACTATCTTTTGATCTTGAAAACCACAAGACCACCTTTGTACAACCTATTGACAAGTCCTATGTCAATCTGTACACAAACCCTAAAAAACCTGAGAGTTTCATTTCTTTGGAATCAAATACAAAGATCCTATAAGCCTTGATGTGATTGTAGAAGTGTATCTAATAGTGGCTTACTCTCAGATTTTCTGCACAAAATTTGAGTTGGTTGAAGAAAAGAAGCAATGAAAGAGAGTTTTGGTTCTTGATAGAAATTTGAAATTTTGAAGTCAAGAAAATAATTGGAATGTTGTGAAAAATGAGAGGTCTATTTATAGTTAGAGAATATTGGCTGTTGGTCAGTTATTCTAGTTTGAATTGAATGAAAAGTTGATAAAAACATTCAGAATTACAAAATTCATACAACTGTTTAACAGTCAGAAACTGACTGATAAGTCGACTTATATAATGGGATAGTCGACTAATCAGAGAAGACATAAGGTTATAAGTCGACTATCAATGATAATTAGTCAACTGACCTAAGTAACAGACTGTATTCGTATTTTTGTTGAACAATTATAAGTCGACTTTACTAAAAGTCAACTAATGAAAGTCAACTTTGAATCCCAAGTCTGTAAGGACAATAGTCGACTAGACTGAGAATATAAGGATATTATGACTTTCTATTGTGAACTATAAGTCGACTATACTGACTCATGTATCAGTGTATAAATCTATAAGTCGACTAGAAAGAATTATGAGTTGACTAATTGAGTTGTATATGAGTGTATCAAGGTTTTTAACAAATTTTCTAAAAATAGAGGGAAAATACAAGAAATAAATATATGCCTTCTCAACTCCTTGTCTTCCTTTATCTTCAAGTATAAGCCTTACCTTCAGCAGTATTTGTCCATAAGTTGCTGCAAAATACATTAGAGTACAAATACACACAAATATACATAATATATGTTTGATATCATCAAAACACTAATCATGTTATATGTAGGGCAAGAATTCATGGTCCAACAATTCTCTCCTTTTGATGATGACAAACAATTGAATAATATAAAAGAATAGTTACCTATACTCCTGCATTAAAGCACTAAGGAAGTTAGTTAAATTATATGTTATTTTATTTTCTCCCCCTTTGTCATTAACAAAAAGGGACAAAAAGGAAAGAAGCATAGAATATATTACATAGATAACACTGAACGGAAATAGTTAGGCCTGTTTGTTTCGCTGCAAAACATCGCAAGTCGTAAGTCGTAAAATGAGAATGTGAAAGTGAACTGTAGCAGAGAAAATATATTGTGTTTGTGTTTGGTTGATAAAGTGAAAGTGTAAATGGGAAAGTGTATTGTGTTTTAAGGTGTTTGGTTGGTAAAGTGAAAGTGTGAATGAGAAAGTATATTGTGTTTTACGGTATTTGATTGATAATGTAAAAGTGTAAGTGAAAAAGTTGACCACAAAATTAACATTAGCAGTGATTTAAATATTATAAATATTATTCAATTAAATCTACTATTGTAAATTAAATTGTATTAATAAATTTAAGATAAAATATTAATAATCTTAATATTTTATTTATAACAATAATATTAATAAAATATTAGTTTAATTAGTAAAATATTACTAAAATATTAACTAAATAAATAATATAAAATTAAAATTTAAAAATATTAATTAAAATTTAAGAATACTAATAAAACATAAATATTAAAAAATCCTATGAAAAATAATAAAATATAGTTATAATATTATAAAATACATAATAATTATTATAATATTAAATTTTATTTTAACATTATAAAAATATTATAAAAATATAAAATTAATAAAGTAAAATATAATTATAATTTTAATAATAAATTATTATTATAATATTATTATAATGAAGTCTTATTACAATATTAACATAATAAAATATTAATATAATAATAAGGTAAATTATAATATTAATAAAGTAATTATTTATATTAAAAAATAAATAATTAAATATATATGAATTTTATATTAAAGTATAATATTGTTATATTAATAAAATATTAACTCTAAATAAAATATTAAAAAAATGGTATAAGTATTAATAAAATAAGAAAGTATTAAATAACAATATTAAATAAAAATATTAAATTAAAATAGTAAAATATTAAATATTAAAACAATATTACAAATAATAAAAACTAAAGATTAAAAATATAAAATAATTAACTAATTAAATAAGAAATTGAATACTATTAAAAATAGTAAAAAATATTAAATATTTAATAATATTAAATTATATATTGATTATTAAGTAACTGTTTTGAACTGCAAGTGTACTAAAAGTGAAATTTACATGACCACAAAATTAACTGTAACAACTGCAAGTGAAAAAATATGAGTGTAAAAGTGAGATTTATATGACCACAAAATTAACTGTAGCAACTGCAAGTGAGAAAATGAGAGTTGTATTTTACAAGTTATTTTTCAGCGAAACAAACATCAGAAAATGGAAAAGAAGTTTTACGACTTACGATTTGCGGCGTTTTGCGGCGAAACAAATAGGCCCTTAACATAGATAGTACTGAACTGAAACACAAAGTCTATTACAAACTAAGTCTTAAAACAAAGTCGTAAAACATAATTACTTAACAAACTGCAAAAAGTAAAACAAGGTGCTAAAGACAAAAGTTTCTAGAACAAAGTGTTTGAAACTAAACAAACTGCACACGCACATGCATCTAGCATCAATTTTGACTTCACAATTGGATCCGGATGGAGGTGGTGGTGGAAATTGGTTCCTTTCCAGCAGCAAGTCATAAACAACATGAATCTTGATAGTTAAGGATTGAAGAGAATCAATGATCTCAGTTTGATTCTTCAAAAGTTGCTCTTGTCCAGATTGAAAATTGAGAACTTGGGCATTCAATAAGTTATAGTATGCATCATCAAAGTGGGAAGTGGAAGATTGGGAATCTTTCGAAGGCTAGGATTTCTTTGTGGAAGGAGGTGGTTGAGTGGGAGGATCATTAAGGAGTTTCATGCGTACAAGTACATAATGATCAAATAACTCAAATGTTAAAAGTTTTGACATTGGACATGGAGGAAAGATCAACTTTGAACTTCTTAAAGATAGGAGTGAGATATGCACCACAGGGAAAAAATAGTGTGTACTTTCACAAGATTATCACATGACTTGAGCCCAATTAACTTCAAGATTGCCCATGATAGCATAGACAAAAGAAGATAATTCACGAGAAAATAGTGAGCTATCCGTTTTGGGGCAAATGTTATAAGCAAGAATTCTCCCTATTAGTGTAGGAATAGGCTGAAGCTTGGTATTTATCATAGGAGGACCTTGACCGAGAAGAAAAATCTTAGAAAATATTTTTTCATCCATCGTGTTGATTTCATTTAGGGGGTGTTTGGTTGCAAGGAAGTGAGCGGAAGTAAGGAAATGGGAAGTATAATTGCTCACTTCCCTATCTATCCAAACACCGGAAAAGAAAAATAAGAAAACCCCTTTTCTTTTTCTTTTTTCTCTTTTACACAACCATTTCCTCACTTTCAAAGTGCTACAGTTAATTTCGTGGTCATGTAAATCTCATTTGTAATAAGTTGTAACATAAAACAGTTAATTTTTTGATCATGTAAATCTAACTTGCATTATAATTACAGTCTATTTTTTATTTTTCTTAATTAATTTTTATTTTAATATTATTTTGCGGTCAACTTGTGGTCAACTTTTCCACTTCCACTTCCACATTACCATCCAAACACCAGAAAAGACATAACATTTTTCAAATCACACTTCCCAACAACATCCAAACACCAGAAAACTTACTAACCAATTCCCAAGTTTCAAAGGGAACTATTACCACTTCCTTACTTCTTCACTTCCTCACTTCCACCCGTAACCAAACAGGCTCTTAGTGTAAGACCATGATAGGGAATGTGAAGAGCTTTAAATATTGATTTTGTAGTCAACTCAATATCCACATTCTTGACAAGAGTTTTGATATACTCATTATCAGAATCCATTTCATAAGTCAGATTTGTGTAGAATAAGTGGACAAGTGATGGATAATAGGCTTGTTTTGAGTCCAAAGAAAACAAATCGTAGAGTTCAGCTTCTTGTAAATAGGATGCAATGTCATGAATAAGAAAATGTGAAAAATTGACAAATTTTCCAGGAATAATTTCTAACTTAGCGAGTCTTAGAAAATCAGGTTCCACTTGGCTGTTTTTCAGATAATGTCTATAGTCTTCAGAGGAAGATGACGATGGATTTAATTTGAATTTCTTAGCTCTACACATGATGAATTGAAGAACTAGACTTGCTAGAGAAGACTTACAAGAAATCAAGAAGCACACTGGTCGACTGGAGAGTAGATCTGGTCGACTGGGAAAGAGGAAATGGCAGGTGTTGGTCGACTGGAGAAGGCTGCTGATGAGAAAAGGGGAATTTCTAAGGTTTTGAGAGAGTTTGAGAGAGAAAATGAGGCATATAGGTGATAAGATGTAAGATCAAGGGTCCAGATTATTTCACTTAAGTTGTGGATCCAAATGGGTAGGGTTTATAAGTGAAATCCAATAAGAAACAATCTGGTTCTGATATATTAGTCGACTGCAATAGCAGATTAATCGACTAACTTGTCTTATGAGTTGACTAATCTGTTGTGCTCAGAACACAATAATCTCTGTTAAATCTATAAGTCGACATCATATTCATAAGTCGACTAATGATACTTAAAAGTGCATGTATGATATGCACAGAATATATATGCAAAAATCAAATATCTGAAATAGAACAAATGCCTAATTCTCTTCTAAATTTAATATAAACATTATCTTTAAGAGGTTCTGTTAGAATATCAACGATTTGTTTATCTTTAAATATAAAATTTAAAGAGATATTACCTTTTAGAGCATAATCATGTAAGAAATGATGTCTAATATCAATATGTTTTGTTTGTGAATATTGAATAGGATTTTTAAATAGATAGGTAGGACTATCATTATCAAACATGATAGGGGATGAGGAACATGTAATGTCATAGTCAATCAAAATTTGTTTTATCCACAATATCTGTACACATGTAACACTAGCAATTATATATTCTGCCTCAGTTGTAGATAATGAAACTGAATTTTGCTTTTTACTGAATCAAGATACTAGTGAATGTCTCAAAAAGTGACAAGTACCACTAGTACTTTTTTTTTATCAGATTTGCATCTGGGCAAATCAACATTACTATATGAAATCAAGTCAAATGAGCACGTTTTTGGATAAAATAAACCATAATCAATAGTATGTTTGATATATCTAAGATCCTCTTAACTGCCATAAAATGAGACCTTTTAGGATTAGATTGATGTCTATCTCACAAACAAACACTGAACAAGATATCAGATCTACTAGCAATAATATATAAGACTAATCCCATTATACCCAGTGGCGGAACCATGAATAAATTTGGGATGGGCTGCAATTTTTTATAACATATGCTTGTGAATTATATGAATTTGTCAAAACAATAAAACAATATTCTCCCCTAAATCAGAAGCGGAACCAGAAATAAATTTGTCAAAAGAAAACCAAAATAGAAGAGGGGTCTAAGATAATATATGAAAAAAAACCAAAATAAAGGGAGTCTAAGGCAATATATAAAAAAGCGAGGCGGGTTGTAGCCCAGCCCAGCCAACTCCTAGGCCCGCCCCTGATTATACCTCTGTATAATTTTTGATCCACACTCTTATCATATTCATTTTTGTTCAACATTATAGTAGTGCTCATAAGAGTCATCTTACTTCTAAAATTTTTCATTCCAAATCGCTTGAGAAGATCGTTTGCGTATTTACTTTGGTTGATGAATATAACTTATTTCATTTGCTTAATTTGTAACCCCATAAAGAAATTGAGTTCACTCATGTGACTCATTTTAAATTCACTCTGCATTGTCTTAAAAAATTCTTGGCAAAGATCATAATTAGTAAAACCAAATATGATATCATCATCATGTATTTGTACAATTAATATATCAAAATTTGATCTTTTAATAAATAAAATAGTATCAACCTTACCTATAGAAAAATTTGAATCCAAAAGAAAATCTTTGAGTCTATCATACCAAGTACGGGGTGCTTGTTTAAGATAATATAAAGCCTTCTTAAGTTTAAAAACAGGATCTGAAATTCTTTTATGCTCAAAATTGAGAGGTTGTTCAACATAAACTTCTTTAATAAAATCCTTCAAAAACGCACTTTAACATCCATTTGATATAATTTAAAATCCATATAATATGCAAAAGTAAGCAAAATGTGAATAGATTCTCATCCAACAGAAGCATATGTTTCATCATAGTCAATAGCTTCTTTTTAATTATAAGCTTGTGCAACCAATCTAACTTTATTTTTAATAACTCATCCAGATTCATCCACTTTATTTTTAAATGCCCATTTAGTGCAAATAATAGGATGATCATGAGGTTGAGAAACAAGATTCCAAACATCATTTTTAATAAACTGATTCAATTCTTCTTGCATAACAATAAACCAAGAATCATCAACACATGCTTCTTTAATATTTTTGAGTTTTATAGAAAAAATAAAGCAACACAAATTATGAAATTCAATTTAGATTTAGTTTGAACACCTTGCGTGATATCTCAAATAACTAAATCATGAAGATGATTTCTAACTTTCACAAAAACTTTTGGTAAATCAGAATGAACTTCAATTTTAGGGATATCAGCTGAACAGGAGATTCATCTACCATATCATCATCAATATCATTATCATAAGTATATTTAGAAAAAGATTCATCAAATTTAACATGAATCGATTTTTCAATAGTAGAAGTTCTTTTATTATAAATACAAAAAGCTTTACTTCGATTAAAATATCCAACAAAAATATCTTCATCAGAGCTGGAATCAAATTATTCAAATCATCTTTAGTATTTAAAATAAAGAATTTGCAACCAAAAACTTTAAAATATGAAACTTGTGGAATCTTTTCAAAAATAATTCATAACAAGTCTTGTTTGAAAAAGATCTAATAAGAACTCTATTCAAAACATAACATACAATAGCAATTGATTCAACCCAAAAATTATTTGATAAGTTACTATCAATAAGCATGCAAAGTCCTATTTTTCTTCTCAACAACACCGTTTTAAGAAGCAACAGGAAAAGCAAAATTATGAGAAATATCAAGTTTATCACAAAAATTGCAAAATTCTCATTTTCAAATTCTCCTACATGATCACTTCCAATGGTGTAATGGTTAAAGATACTTTGTTTTGAATTTTCTTACAAAAACTAGAAAACTCATAAAAAACGTCATTTTTACGTTTAAGAAACAAAACCCATATAAATCGAGAAAAATCATCTTTAATAACAAATACATACATACTCTTATTCAAAGAAGAAACTCTACTAGGACCAAATAAATTCATATGAAGCAATTCCAATGGTCTACTTATAGAAATCAAATCCTTTGGTTTAAAAGAAAATTCTACTTATTTTCCAAATTGATATGCATCACATAAATGATTTTTCTTAAAAGAAATGTTTGGAAGACCTTTCACCAAATCATGCTTTGAAATTCTTGAAATCGTTTTGTTAACATGACCAAAACGTTTATGCTAAAGCCATGCATCATTATATGACGTTACTAAACAAAGATCATCAGACGATGGCATGAAATTCATGTATAGTTCATAAATATTATATCTGCGAATATCTTTAAAAATGACATCATATTTGAATCATAAATAAGTTATGTATCATTTTTCAAAAATAATTTGTATCCCCTATCACGTAATAACTGATACTTAATAAATTATGATTTAAACTATTAACTAAGAGAATATTCTTAATAATGGGTTTAGTAAGGTCACCAACAGTGCCGATTCTAACAACATATGCTATTGTCTCCAAATGTAACCGCTCCTTCATCTTTGTTTTAAATAGATGATAACATTTGAATTCTTCTCGTCATGTGTTTGGAACAAGCACTATCAAGTATCTATCTTTTCTTTTAGGGTACCTGAAAGGTATAAACAAATTTATTTGGTACCCATATCTAGTTTGGTCCGAAGGAATTAGCCTTTAAGAACCTAAATCCATTTGAAATTTGGTTTTCATTTATTGACATAAATATAATCTCTAGAAATGTAAACAACATTCATATAAGATGCAATATAATTATTCTTATCATGAGAATTCAAAATCTTTAGGAACCCATATATATATATATATATATATATATATATATATATATATATATATATATATATATATATATATATTTAGGCTTTCCTGAATGATCATGAAAACTTCTTTTAGCATATGAATGATATTTAACATGATTATTCTTAACATATGCAAGAGAAGTATTATCAACTTTTTCTTTGGTAAAACCAATACCAAATCTATTATTAGAAACATGTTGATAAGTGATGAGGACATTACTAGTGCTAGTTATCTTTTTATGCCTTAGTCTATTTTTAATTTTAGTTGTTTCTTTTATTTTATTTTAGTATCACATCGGTTATAACCGGGAACTAGACTCTTTGTAAAACCTATAAATAAGCCTCAATACTTCTTTATTCGGTAAACAATAAATAATTAAAATTTTTTCAGTTAAATTTTTTGAGCCCTTTTGAGTTCTTGAGATTGTGGTGTGAAGCCTGTGGTGTAAAGGGTATGAAGCCTGTAGTATAAGGGGTGCGAAGCCCGCGTAAGGGGTGCGAAGCCCAAAATTTATCCTGATTATTTATCTTAAACCCTACTTTCTAATTTGTTTCTTCTTTCAAAATCCTAATTCCCAAATTTTAGTTGAAGGTGATTGCGATCCTACCCGTATTACATCAATTTGATATCAGAGCTTCTGGTTTCAATCCCCTTAAAAAAACATTATTCTTCCAGTCTTTTTGCATCTCTATTCATATTTACTGTTCATAAAAACCTGAAAATTTTCAAATCACACTATTCCTCCATACTATTCATCTCTTCCTCTAAAAATTAAAAAAAATTCAAAAAACCGTACCTCTTCCATCTCTGCAACCCTCTTCTCCTCTACCACATCCATCATTCCCCACCAAATCATAGAATCCAAAATTCAAGACCTGCCACCACTCACCGCAAGAACCATCTCGGCCAATATCTTCACCATCTCCATGGACCTCCTTCCACCGCCTCTACCGCTGTGCCACCTCAACCACTACAAACACCTCAACCACGACGGATCACCCCTGCCTCTCAGCAACCACGACGAATCCCTTATTCTCAAGAAAATCCACGCTGATAACAACAGATCCTCATCACCGCTGACCCCGTCCTCACCATCGAATCAACTCCACACCATCAATCTTCGCCGGCGACTTCGTCTTCAACATCCCCGAGCCCCTCCGCCTTTCTCCAAATGCTAGCAGCGCCTGATCTGAGTCATCGATGCCTTCTCTCGTCGAGTTCTCCACGTTGCCGCCCACGTCGAGTCGAGTTGCGACCTCGCCGCCATTGAGATTATCGCAAGTCCTCCGAGGTCGAGATCCTCTCTCAAATCTCTCGCTGACAACTATGCCTCCTATTCCTTAGATGACCACCATCCGCTTCCATCAGAACACCATCTCCGTCTTCACCGCTGAGATCAAAGCCCTCCTTCACCCGCTGCCTTGACGTCGCCACCAAAATCAACCGAGATCTTCACCAGGCAACCACGCTGGTAGTCTTCTCATATCGGGTCCTTGAGAGTGACGCCACGTCGCAGCCGACAGTGCTTCCACCGCATCACCGCCTCGCCTCCGTCGTCGCCATCCTCTCAGAGAGGCACTGCCATCGCCTGTACCCTAGCTTGATCGGGTGGAAGATATAAAGAGCAGTGGGTGAGATTTAAATGGGTTCTATTTGAGTTTGATTTTAAAACCCGACCCGTCCCAATCTCCTGCAAAACGGGTTTGGGTTTGATATTCTTAAACCCGATTGAAATCCAATTGGCTGAACGGATTGGTCACGGGTCGGATCTACATTACTAACTCGACCCGGACCGACCCACTACCTGCTTACGTCACTGAGTCAACTCAGTCGAGTCAACTGAGCCAACTCAGTTCAGATTCAGTTCAGTGCTTCTGAAGGCATTTTGAGCTCGTTTCAAACCCGAATCGAGTCATTTTTAAAACAACAGATTCGTGGAGAGCAACACTACATATCTACAGCCTTCACATCCAGGTTTGAGATTCAGTCGCCCACCAGATCCAGCTCAGCAGATAGTGCACAGCAGTCTGAAGCTTGTTTCTGGTCTGATTCGCGCCGGATTTGCACCATTCTCGAGGCAGCCATCTTCCTCTTTCTATTATCACTGTCCAGAAATCTTGTGGGTGATTTCAGCTCTTCGATGTGGGGTACCTTTCCTTCGATTCTGAGAGAAATCTTGCGTTTGGGCATGAACGACTCATCCCTCAGGTGATATCCTAACTTGAGTTAAATTACTTGCAACTACTATTTGGATTGCGATAATTTGTTGGTTGAAATACTATTTGCTTCCATTTAGTTGTTGCATTCTTTGCTTCTAGAACTTAAATTTTTGGATGTTTTGTTTTCACTTAGGACATGCACTTAGTTTACTTGAGTCTAAGATTCTCCACCGTATCTGCTTGGTTTCTTGATTTTGCATTTGTAGCATCATGAGTAGTCAAAACATTATAGGAACCACCTTTTAGACCAGCTGCACAATCTTCGTCAAGGTCATATGTTCGTTCAGAATTACATAATCATATTTGAGGACTTAACCCGTCGTTGTGAAGTGAGAGAGCACCATTCTGAGACCGTAACTCGGTTTGTTTGGGGTCTAAGGTCTAAAATAAGATGTGCTATGATTACTGGCCTCCATGATCTAGAAACTGTTGAAGAGGCCTTTGATGTTGCATTAAAGTTAAACTTGATTTTTAAAACGCTAGTCAATGCCAAGACTCGGTGTTTTAAGTGCGAGGGATATGGATATTACGATTATCAGTGTTCCTCGGAGAGCCAACATGTTAGAACTGTGTCTAATGATGAAGTTGACCACTCGAAGGTTGTTCAGGATGTCCATGTTACTTCTAAGACTGTTAGTATAATTGTAGATACAGCAGTTTGTTCCGACACGCCGATCAGTGATGAAATCCACGTATATTTTAATAGTACCAGTGATGACGTGGATAAGGTAGTTGAGCCTAATATACCCACAATTCCTAGTAAGCCATTCGAGTTCTCTTGTGCTGAATACAGTTTTATGGTCGTTCTTACTGAGTCATATTCTAGTGAGTCACCTGAGTTTCTTATCAAGATCCAGCAAATGGTTCCTAGTGCTTCTTTTTCTGGTTGTTTGGAGTCGTGTCTGAGTCCAATGTACATCCATCTGTGGGATTAGACGTGTGTCCTTTTAGGCATCCCATATATCTTTCTCTCATCGTTAAGAATTATGCCTAGAGTTTCCACTGTATTGTATTTGACTGTTGCATATATTGATGATATCACTAGGCCGATAACAATTCACAATGACACCTACAAATTTGTTGTATACTCATATAGTATTTTGTAAGAATTTGTAGTTAATAGTAAGGTGATGATTACGAGTCACGCTGAGGTTATAAGGAAGTTGCGCACTTTGCGTACATATTTTGATAAGATTCTAAAGAAAAGTGCTTCTATCGCTTATGAGTTAAATACTCTATGGGATTCTGGTATTAGTTTCATCTTTAGCAGGAATGATGCACCTCAGTCTACTCTCTGTGTCTTGGTCGAGCTGCATCTTTCACAGCTGATCCATTACGGGGACCAGTTCCACCGCTACTACCGTGGTCTTGACGTGATATACTAGTGCTACTGCACGGCCACCACCTTGGCTTAATTGAGATGCTTCGTGAGGGGCGCCTCCCTTGACAGAGGCGAGTTTCTCCCAGCCCAGGGGAAACAATGAGAACATTACTAGTGCTGTTATCTTTTTATATTTTAGTCTATTTTTGAGTTTAGTTGTTTTTTTATTTTGTTTTAGTACCACATCAGTTATAACCGGGACTAGACTCTTTGTAAAGCCTATAAATGACCTTAGTACTTCTTTATTCAGTAGACAATGAATAATTAAAATTTTTTCACTTAAATTTCTTGTGCCCTTTTGAGTTCTTGAGATTAGGGTGTGAAGCCCGTGGTATAAGGGGTGTAAAGCCCGTGTAAGGAATGCGAAGCCCAAATATATTGGTTCTTTATCTTAAATCCTAATTTCTATTTTGTTTCTTCTTTCAAAACCCTAATTCCTAAATTTTAGTTGAAGGTGATTGCGATCATACTCGTATTACATCAATAAGATAATAAACTATTTAAGCTCTCTTTTCCTTTGTTAAATTTTGTGACATTTTTCAAGATCTCTTCATATTTGCCTTTGAAAGAAGATTTTTTTTTTCTAAATCAAAATTTCTAAAATTCAAAGATGATGTTTTTGATTTGAGCAAAATATTTTTTTAATCAAATTATCATTTTCCTTTTTCAGATCTTTATTCTTAGCACAAATCTTTTTGAACTCTATGAATAATTCATTAAAAGCATCAAGTAATTCATCATTATTCATAAATTCGCATACCTTATCTTCTTGAGCCATGAAACACATATTGGCTGATTCTGTGATTTTTTTCTCAGAGGAAGATGAGTCATTATCATCTCATGTAGCTTGAAAAATCTTCTTCTTGAATTTGTTGAATCTTCTTCATCACAGTCATTATCATCCCATGTAACCTGAAAAGCCTACTTCTTCTAGAATTTGTTGAATTTGTTAAAGTTGACTTTAAGCTTTAGTAGTGGACATCCTTCTTTATATGATCTAGTTTGTTGCACTTGAAACATAAAAGAGTATCATTAGTTTTCTTATTTTTCTTATATATACCTTCTCTTAAGAATTTTCTGAATTTTCTTGACATCATTGCAATGTCATCTTCTTCATTATCTGATTCTTCTGTGTCTGATGATATATTGAAGGCAAAAACTTTCTTCTTTGGTTATTTATCCTTCTTTCTCTTTTGAAGTTGTACTTCATATGCCATTAGATTCCTAAGCAGGTTCTCCAAAGTGAGTGTTGAAAGATCATTTGCTTCTATGGCGGTGATTTTCTTCTCTCATTCCGGTGTGAGTGCACATAATACTTTTCTCACTATTTCTACTTGAGTATATTCCTTTTCAAGTGCTACTAGAGAATTTGTGATGTCGGTGAATCTAGTTATCATTTCTGCAGTTGTCTCATTCTCCTTCATTTGGAAAAGTTCAAATCTATGCACAAGAACAGGATATTTAGTTTTTTAACTTTATTTGTGCCTTCATGTGTTACTTGTAAAGTGCACCAAATTTGATAAGCAGATGTGGCTGTTGACACACGATTGAACTCCTTGTTTAGTGCACAAAATAAAGCATTCATCGCCTTCGCATTCAATTTGACATATTTCTTTTGATCGTATGTCTGTTGATTGTAGTTAGTGTGTTGCTTCTCGTATGCTGTCTCAACGATGTTTAAAGTTCATAGCTGATGGATTGCAAGTAAATTTTCATTCTGCACTTTCAGTAGTTGTAGTTGAAACTATCGAACAATTTTGGGTGGAATATCCTTTGAACTGTGAAGATGAAAAGTCCATTGCCATTTTTTCAATCTCGCTCTGTTACCAAATGTGGGATCCTGAATATGGTAATACTAACACTAGGAGGGGTGAATAGTGTTTGGAAACTTAATCAAGAAATATAAGTAACTTGAAAAAGATTAACAACAATCACAATAAAAAAAATATAAAACTAGTCAGAGAACACAAGCCAATCGCAAACACAAAGATTTTATCATTGTTCAGTTCTCCAGACCTATGTCCAATCCCCAAGCCAATTCCGCTTGAGATTTTCACTATTCTTTGATCTCGAAAACCACCAGACCACCCTTGTACAATCTATTGACAAGTCCTATGTCAATCTGTACACAAAACCCTAAAACATCGGAGAGTTTCCTTTCTTTGGAATCAAATACAAAGATCCTATAAGCTTTGATGTGATTGTGGATGTGTATCTAATAGTGGCTTACAGATTACTCTCAGACTTTCTTCACAAAATTTGAGTTAGGTGAAGAAAAGAAGCAATGGAAGAGAGAGTTCTGGTTCTTGACAGAAATCTGAATTTTTGAAGTCAAGAAAACAATTGGAATGGTGTGAAAATGAGAGGAATAGGCCTCTATTTATAGTTATAGAACATTAATTGTTGGTCAGTTATTCTACTTTGAATTTTGAATGAAAAGTTGTTAAATATGTTCAGAATTTCAAAATTCACACAACTATTTAACAGTCAGAAACCGACAGATAAGTCGACTTACATAACAAGTTAATCAACTGATCAGAGAAGAAATAAGGTTATAAGTGGACTATCAATAATAATTAGTTGACCGATATAAGCAATAGACTATATGAGTGTTTCTGTTGAATACTTATAAGTCGACTATATTAAAATATAAGTCGACCGATGAAAGTCAATTTTGAATCCTTAGTCTGTAAGCGACAGCAGTTGACTAGAAGGAGCTATAAGTCGACTAGACTGAGAATATAAGGATATTGTGACTTTTTGTTGTGAACTATAAGTCGACTCTACTGATACAAGTCGACTATGCGGACTCATGTATCAGTGTGTCATTCTATATATCAGTGTATCAATTTATAAGTTGACTAGAAAGAATTATAAGTCAACTAATTGAGTTGTGTGTGTGTATCAAGGTTTTTAACAAATTTTCTAAAAATAAATAAAAATACAAGAAATAAATATATGTTCTTGTATTCCTTTATCTTCAAGTATAAGCCTTATCTTCAACAGTATTTGTCCATGAGTTGCTGCAAGATACATTAAAGTACAAATCCACACAAGTATACACAATATCTTTTCGTTCAAAACACTAATCAAGTAATATGTAGGGCAAGAATTCATGGTCCAACACATCTCAGGATTGATGCAATATTAAACTTTAACATACATGAATTTTATCTGAAAAGGTGCAATGTTGCATTTAACTTTACACTGACGATTTACTTTTTCTAATATGAAAGTTGTTGTAGGCCAAGCCCTTGAAAATAAACTCCTGACACGTAAGAATCTACATGATCTCAATGACAAGGACTAATGGCATTTACCAACTAATTACTCGATATATAACCCTTCACCCAAATGGATGGGTGCAAAAAAGTGGTGACTGTCAACATCCTGTTAACTTGAATCAATATGGGCAAGTATTTATGACAAAACTAAAAAACATTGTTCAGTGTCCCATGCTTGATCATGAATTCCCATTGGCGTATTTAGAAAGGGTAAGAAAAAAGGATTTGATCTCCTTGGAAATTGGCTAATTTCTGCCTTGGATACCAAACACTAACAAAATGTTAAACACTGTATCATATTTATACATGCTTCCATGATTTTCCTAATTACCATTGATGAAGAAGAATGATAGAATGACTCACCAAAGGTGGAAATGCCGGGGGGATGTGTTTGTCTCACTCATGTCCAGCAAGCAATATGAAAAGTTCTTCATCCGTTATTGATCCTAGCTCCATGGCTCTTTCCAAAGCAGTTAGGCCTCCACCATCTGTCACTGATGTGCGTGAACCTCTGAATGATAACAAAATTAGTCAATGAATAGTAAAACTAACTTTTAGATAATAGATCATTCCATTACCAGTTCAATCCTAGAACTTGTCAATAAATTACTTGGGAAAGTTTTGGGCTTTGGAACTTTTTCTTTTTTTCCAAAGAAAAGCAATTTGCCAAATCAAAATAAAACCTATTAAGCCGTTAATCATTTCTGCCAGCCCACAGCCTTCCACATTATTTCTCTGGCATTAAAGTTGATTTGACTGTTTCCAGCTGGATTGAAGTTATTCAGAAAAATCAAGATGACAGAGGAATGAATCATGACAATATTTCTCTACGATACGCATTTCGACATGTTTCCAGCCAAGCATGCTGGTTGCAAAATCATTGTAAAAATAACACTACAATGCCAAATTGAGTATAACTTTGATCACCACACAAAGCTTCCTCCTACAATACGAACTATGTACATCTCTATGTCTGATTTTAGCTCACAGTTTTCAACGATCATCACACTCATATGGCTTCTATTCATCACTTACAGCAGTGCTTCACACACCTGACACCTAACCTCTTCTAAAATCCTCATCCATTATTTTCAAGTTATCCTTGTTTAGTTTTGAAGCTACACATATTTGTTTATTTCTCAGTGGATCTGTAATATATATGGCTGTTTGTTTAGTAAACTCTACCATTTTATGAATTGTCAAGGAACTATAAATGCAATAGAGAAAAATGTATCTGTATTCTGTGCCCCTATTTTTTTTTTCAGAATTGTTACTTTTTACCCCCGCCTTAACTTTTCTTCATTATTTTCCCTTCCATTCTATTTTATTATCCTATCATTCCCTTCTATCAGTTAACATGTTTTTGCTCTGGTTTACCCTTATTCATTTTTCATGGATACCCAAATAGAAAAAGGTTTTGTGTGCGCGCGTGCACGCTTACATGCTAGTTAGGCAGTTGCAAAGCCTAACATTGCAGGCCTTGATTTATGCTTTTGACAATTGTACTGAGCATCATCAGATTCTCTTCAGTTCACAAAAATGCTTCTGCTATACTGAAAGGTGGCGAATGATGAAGAAAAAAGTGTGACAAAAATATTCAATCTTCAACAGAGAAAAATAGGACATGGTAGGATGATAAATAGAAAAGAGAGGCAAATGATGAAGAAAAAGTTGTGACAAATAGATTCAACTTTCAATAAAAATGAATATGATAGAAGGACATGGTAGGATATTAATAGAAAGGAGGGGCAAATGATGAAGAGAAGTGAAGGCACGGTATAATAGTAGTAGTAGTAGTAATAAAAGAACAGGAGTGTAAACACACTTTTCTCAATGCAATAATATATTATCATGTTGCATTGTGCTCTTCACTGGTATCCTTTCTTTCTTATAAATAAGATGCTATATGGACGATGTAAATTGTAATTGAAAACCTAGGTCTGCATACTACTTATAGCTGTGATCCTGTGATTTTTATGTATTACTATGAGACTGGCATATTCACTATCATTTTTGAAAAATAGATTCAACCTTCAATAGAAGATACACAAAACATTGAGAGAAAACACCACAAAAGTAACAAGATATAGGGTAGACTTCTGCTATATATATTTGACTAAAAACTAGCTGACTGAACTGGCTAGAGATAAAATCAATAAAGATTGATTTTTTAACTAGGGTCCTAAGATCAAATACACAAGTCATGCCATTGTTTGATGTGTTACAAAAATTACAAAAATTGGATAGTGTATTATTTGTAAGAATTTGTTTTCTCATTTTTCCTTGGCTTAGGTTGTGCAATGAAAATAAATGCAGCTCATAGCAACTCAAATCATCTTCCTCCACTGAGTATTTCAGACAATTGTCCCTTGGTTAAGTAAGCTTAATCTGCATAATCAATAGAGGTAGATTCCCCACAAGCAAACTGGTCTTCCAGGTTTAGGGGCCCATTGTCTCCTCACCCCAGCATACACCAGTAAGTTGGAGGGTCATCTACGGTTGATAGCTGATCATAAATTTGGTCCATCTTCCTATAGAGGCAACACAGTCACAATACAGAACCAGACACCTTTTTATGAGAAAAAGCAAAGAAATTGATAACTATCAGTTTATGGTGATTATTAGCTTACTCCAATGTTTCGACTAAAGAACATATAGAACCAAGATCGATTTAAGCAGTTTCTTAATGGTCATATTCTTACCTCCTAAGGAGATACTTGGCAAGGGCATCATTCTTCTTTAAAATACAGTGGTGGAGAGGAGTCCTTCCATGGTAGTCCTGTCTGTTGATATCAGCTCCAAACTGTAATAACAGCTCCAGCATCACAGGATCACCAACATGACATGCTACATGCAATAGGGTACAACCTTGCAAACAACTTTCTGGTTCACCAGAAACTTTAATTCTCTCACATGACTCAGGATCCATGTGGTTCCTCTCTTTGGAGATACTATCTTTTGCCGTTGGAGTATCTTCTGCCCTTGGAGTATCTTCAAGATGATATACTTCACCATTGACCACATCATATTCGGTGTTGGGATCTACATCTGATGCCACAATGAGACGATATGTGGCTTGTACATTATTAGTTTTAACTGCCTCCCAGAAACGGACAGCGAGAAGTGGGAGATCTGGCTGAGAAGTTTCTTTAACAATTAACATTTTATCCACATACTGCAAAGCCAAGAGCAAGTGTGAGAATAAATAATGTAGACTAGACTTAAAAATAATGTCATAATGTAATGATATGATTCTGGACAAGAGAAAAATGAACCGGTGTGAACTGGGACCTGGTAAATCCAAATACAACAACAACAACAACAACAACTAAGTCATTTGTCCCAAGTATTTGGGGTAGGCTACATGAACCAAAAGAGAATTATGCCGGATCGAGCACATGGATCAGCTTTCTCCATTCATTCCTATCGAGCAATATGCCTTCATTAAGACCTTTAGCTTCTATATCTTGTCGTATTACCTCCATCTATGTTTTCTTCGGTCTCCCCTGCGCTCTTTTAACTTGCCCTAATTTGATACGCTCTACTCGCCGGACTGACGCATCTGTAGGTCTACGTCCGCACTTATAAAAAAAATAGAGATTTTGTAGCATCACTCACTCACAAAATAATTACTCAAAAAGTAACCTGTATTATTCAAATCTTTGCCTTCTGCACCACATGAGTTTAATCCTTAGTAATACATTTTAGCAAATGGAATACTGGCTGCTAGGAAACATCGTTTTTTTTCCCCGAGGGAAACATTTATTCTGCACTATACAAAAAGTACACATGGCGAACATTAATACTGCACTATACCGAATATAACAACTTTGTTGCTGGTCATGCTCACAGAATGGAAGAGTCAAGACTTGAGATGGAAATCCACACTTCACACTTTACTTCTATAGATGAAAGAGAAAGATCTAAGAAGAAAAGATTAAACAAAACAGAGGATGGAACAAAAAAGAGGCAACAAAGAAAGGGAAAGAAATATGGTAATCAAATATAATTTGAATGGGACATGAATTATTAATTCTTATCAATGATTCAAGAAATGAAATAAAGGGATTCATTTTGCAGCATCTTTTCTTTCCAATAAATTTTTATTGGAGCGTCTACCTTTCCTATGATCGGGCATAATATTGTGAACCAGACTTTAATGAGTTCTAATATGCAAAGCCGCACAAAAATATTACTTTTTTATTTTATCACTTCAATTTACAGTGTGTGTGTGTGTGTGTGTGTGTGTGTGTGTGTGTGTAAAGAGAGAAAGACTTGGATCCTTTGGGAAGGATTTGAGCATGAATCCTTCCCACTCAAATTTAATGCTACGACATTCAAATACAATATGTATTTCATTGAAATTGATCTATATTATTTAAAGTAACTAAACCCCAAAAAGCAAGTGTTTTGAATACTTCTTGCATATTCATCAAGTAGACACAAAATGAACAGTAAAAATAGTGACTTGGTTAGTTTAACGGTGTATAATACTTAAAACCTAAAAAAAGTTGGCGTGAGGGTTTTTAAATATTTAGATTATAATCAAATGGTTAGATCGAGAATTTATATGTCTAAAGTCATAGATCTAAGTAATACACTATTTTAGGCCATTCAGTTTGCGCCTACTTGATGAATAGGAAAAATGTATTGAAAACACTTGATTTTTTTTGATTTTAAGTACTTTAAATAATGTATATCAACTTCAACCGTGTCTCTTATATTTGAATGTCGTAGATTGAATTTGAATTGGAAACATTAATGCTCAAATCCTTCCGAAAATACCCATATATATATTGTATGTGAGTGTAAGTTGAGCTGGACTGCTTTCAGAAGCATTACGAATACAGATATTCTCACTTTGTTTTGGTTGATATACCACCCAAATTCAAAATCCACGTCGTTGGATGTGATCTACTAAATTAGAAGCAAATTTTCAAAGATTTTCGTTGTGATTTTATGAGATGACACCTCATTTAGTAAAATGAGATATCAAGAGATAGCAGTGAGGCCCACCTACTAATCTCATTAACCAGGTGGACCTCACCACTTCTCTATCTCATAGTAGCTCATTTTGCAAAATTTGTTACCTGCTCATAAACAACATCTCCTGTATGTGTGTGTATACACATAAAGAGGGAGAGAGTTAGCACTCGGGTCCTTTGGGAAGGATTCCAAATTCTCTCCATTCAAACTCGTTTCATAACATGAAGATCCACTCTATTCAAATTAATCTATATTACTAGTGAGTGCCCAAAAAATATTAAGTGTTTTAAATGTTTTTATCCTATGCACCAAGTAGACACAAAATGTATAACCTAAATAGTGAGTTAGTTTAATGGTGCAGAATATTTGAAACCTAACAATATTTAGTCTGAGTTTTTAATTGTGCAGATTATTATCATATAGTTAGACAAAAAAATTGGTATGTCTAAAGTCATAAACCTACGCAATTACAACTTTAGGCCGTCCACTTGTTGCCTTGTAGATGAATGAGCAAAAAACTTTTAAACACTTCATTTTTTTTATTTTTAGTCACTTTAAATGATGTAGATCGGCTTCAACAAAGTGGATCTTCAATTTGAATAATTTAACATTGAATTTGAAAGAAAATTTTGACCTTAATCCTTCAGAAAATAAGCAAGTCTCTCTCTCTCTCTCTATATATATATATTTATATATAGAGAGAGACTTTGTTATTCCGGAAGGATTCGAGGCCAAATCATTCCCACTCGAATACAACCCTAAGACACCGAAGGTAAGATTCACTCCGTTGAAGTTAGTCTACATTATTTCAAGTAGCTAAAAATTAAAAAATCATGCATTTTAAATACTTTTTGCCCATCCATAACGTATGTGCAAAATAGATGGCCGAAATAATGAGTTGGTCAGTGTAACAATGTAGAATAATTGAAATCTAATAAAAATTAATGTGTGAGGATTTTTAAGTGTTTTAAATCCTGATGAAATTGTCGGATCGAGAATTTGTATGTCTAAACGTAGATCTAAGCAATATGCTATTTTCGGCCGTCAATTTTGCGCCTACTTGATGGTGGGCAAAAAGTATTCAAAATATATGATTTTTGATTTTTAGTTACTTGAAATAATGTAGATCAACTTCAACAGAATGGATCTTGCATTCGGATGTCGTATGGTTGTATTTGAGTGGGAAAGATTCGGCCTCGAATCCTTTCAGAATGACACAAATCTATCTATATATATGGGGGGAGAGGTTTTAATACTCTAGGATATAACTAAGTTAGTTATGCTCACTTATAAAAGTGTATGATATGCAAAGAAAATGGATGAACCACTCCATTCATCTTGATCTAGAAGTTCTAAAAAGTTTATAAACAAAATTCATATGTTTTGAGGACCCATGGTCATGCATCAAGTTGTTCTAAAATGAACAGTTTCTAATTGTCAAAAAACCGTTCATTTTTTTCACCACTTAAAATGTGAGTAAATGATCTTCAAAACGCATAATTTTTTATGTATAAAGTTTTCAAGATATGAATATTAAAATCAATGGAATGGATCTTCTAATTTATTATATAATATGTATTTTTGTAGGTGGGCATAACTAAGTTAGTTATGCCCTAGGAGTATTAAAGTCTCTTCCTCTGTGTGCATGCATGCATGTTTGCGTATAGATAGTCTTGGCTCCTTTGGGAAGGATTTGGAGCTAAATCCTTTCCTCATCCAAATTCGATGTTATGAAAACCAAGTTTAAGATCTATCATGTTCAAGTTTATCCACATTTTTTAGAGTCTATAAATCAAAAATCAATTGCTTTCAAGTTTTGTTATTTATGCATAAGCAAGTACGAAATGAACGACCTATATAGCACGTTGCTTAGTTTAACGATGTAAAATATTTGCAATTTAACAAAACATGGTGAATAAGAATTTTTAAGCATTTAGATTATTCTCAAATGATTGTATCAAGAATTCATATGCTAAATATCATAGATCTAAACAACATGCTAGTATCTACTGCCATTTTGTACCTATGGATGCAACAAACAAACTTCAAAATAGTTTTTACTTTTATCCCTTTTGATAATATAGATCAATTTTAGCAGAATGGATTTTCCATTTGATTCGCCTAATGACGAATTTTAGTGAAAAGGTTTTGGCTCTACATTCTTCCTGAAGGGGCCAAGTACACACACACACACACAAAAACTTGGGTCCTTCCAAAAGGATTTAGAAAGATATCCTTCCCGATTCATAGCCATTGGATCAATAGATGAAACGTTGTGAGATGCGTGTAAAGCAAATAGAACTGTAGACTCTTTTGACTGGACACTTTTTTCTGGCAAGTACAAAAGTTATGGCTTGTCATTTCAAATACAAAATCTCTCCTCAACAATAATAATAAAAAAAATTCTTATTCTTGCTTTGCTGACACCGCATATTTCCTCTCTCCACAAATCTTTCTTACTAGCAAACCCACCCCCCCCCCCCCCCCCCCCCCCCCCCCCCCCCCCCCAAAAAAAAAAAAAAAAAAAAAAAAAAAGCGAGCAGACCTACTGTTTTTCTTTCTTCCTCCAACAATTAGACCTCCGACTCTCTCTCTCTCTCCCTCCAGCGACTCGTCCTCCCAAAGAGGATGTTTCATACGACAAAGAAATGTGAGATGGCATTCAACAATTACCACCACCGATGTTATTCATTTGTTCCAAGCATCATGTATAATATGTTCTTTTTTTCCCCTCTTATTGAATGGAATCCTACAAATAGAACATCAAAATAACAGAAAAAATTGTTCGCTGATTCTTCTCCATCTTTGTTTTTTTCAAACTTCAGTTTAAGGTCAACTTTCAGCAACCCAAATTCTCGGTGATCATGCTAAGTCTTGTTGTTTTAATTAAACTTAGTTTTCATCAAATTAGTAGTTTTATGTTTTTACTGTTGCTATCCATTGCATGCTAATTGCTTTAAAGGAGGATGGTTCAAAGATTGGCTTGAGTGCTCTGCCCTGGTTCAGTTTCTAATGATGGGTAATTTGCTAAGGACAAGGCGCTCATGATTTTTTTTTTTTTTAAAACAAAGAAGGAATCATGATTTTATTCCACTTCTTTCCCCTCCAAGCTCCTAATTCTTTTATTCTACTAGTTTTACTAAGAATTGACCTTGTAGAGAAAAAAATGAGTTTCAAGATAATTTAGTCTTTTGTTATACGTTGGCAATTTTGTTTATATATTCTGCACAGATTCATTTGTCATTCAGATTCTCTACTTGATATTTAGTTCAGGCAACATCAGTCAAGTTTTTACATTTTCATTGGTCTTCATGTTCAGTTCTCATGATTTTCTTAAATATTTTTTCTTTTGTTTTCAGTTCTGTCCTGCATATGTTCTAATAGTTTCTAAATTAAATGCTAGATGGAAGAAGGAGACATCTTGGAGAAGTCTAATGGTGAAACTAACGGTGATGGTTCATGTTCCATGGATATGGAAAATTCTGAAGATATCATGACGATGGAAATAAACGGTTTAGATTTAGTAGATTTAAGATTTTTATTTAAATTAGATTTGGATAGACTTGGTTGAGATTTTGGAGTTATTTGAAATTAGATGTGGTTAGATTTGATTAGATTTGGTGTGATTTGATGTTATCAATAATTGCACGTATAGTGCACGTCGTACGATATATATAGCCATGTAGTGATCTTTGAAAATTATTGAATGATTTTGATATAAAATGAAGCTATTTGCTTTAGGTATTGATTTTGATCCCTATGAATTTAATCATTGAACCCAGATCCGGTTGCGATCCGTAATCATATCTTTCTTTTCTTCTCTTGTCCTTCCTCAATTTTACAAAATGCCCACCACAAACTCTAAATCTCCCTCCATCCCACATCAATTTGGTATCAGAGCCGAATTTTCTACTTTTTCCTTCCACAATATCCACTTCACCAAAAAAAGTTATTATTCTGTGAACAGTAAATTTACTGTTCCGTGATAAAGAAGTGAATTGGTTAGTTTAACGGTGTATAATATAGTGAATTAGTTAGTTTAACGGTGTATAATATTTGAAATCTAACAAAAATTGGTGTTTGCGATTTTTTAAATGTTTAGATCATGGTCAAATGGTCGGATCGAGAATTTATATGAAAAGTCATAAATTTAAGTAGAATGCTATTTTCGACTGTCCATTTTGCGCCTACTTGATAGATAGGCAAAAAATATTCAAAACATATGATTTTTTGATGTTTAGTTAGTTTAAATAATGTATATCAACTTCAATGGAGTTGATCTTGTATTTGAATGTTGTGGGATTAAGTTTGAGTGGGAAGGATTCGACCTCAAATCCTTCCGCATGTACCCAAGTCTTTATATATACATAGACCTGTGTCATTCCGGAAGGATTCAAGGTCGAATCCTTCACTCAAATATAAACCTATGGCATCCAAATGCAAAATCCACTCTATTTAAGTTGATCTACATTATTTCAAGTATTAAAAATAAATAATTATGTATTTTGAATACATTTTGCCCATCCATCAAGTAGGCGCAAAATGGACGGCCGAAATAGTGAGTTTGTTTAACAGTGTAAAATATTTGAAATCTAACAAAAATTAGTGTGTGAGGGTTTTTAAGTATTTAGATCATGATGAAATGGCCGAATCGAGAATTTTTGTATGTCTAAAAATGTAGATTTAAGTAATATGTTATTTTCGGCTGTCCATTTTGCGCCTACTTGATAGATGAGCAAAAAGTATTCAAAATATATGATTTTTTATTTTTAGTTACTTAAAATAATGTAGATCAACTTCAATGGAATTGATCTTGAATTCAGATGTCGTAGGTTGTATTTGAGTAGGAAGGAGTCTGTCTCGAATTCATCCGAAATGACACAAGTGTGTGTGTGTATTAACTTGGCTCCCTCTCCCTATTATTTCACATCGGTCGAGTGTTACTGCTTTGCTTTCTATTATCAGGTGAGCTATGTCCATCTAGATGAGTATCAAACAAGGTATCTTTCTACCGCTTGTGAAAGCATTCCTTCAAGGTGTGAAGAAAACATTCCTAGCTCGTGAGTTGTTCTGCCACATTGATTGAGTTTTGGCACCCTTTGTCACCATTAGACGAGAGAGAGAGATGAGATGTGGGTGGGTGGGTGAGCGGTCAATACTCCTAGGCCATTACTAATACAATGTTAGTAATGCTCACCTATAAAAATACACACCTATAAAGTTACATGTTGTGCAAGAAAAATAGGCGATCCATTTCATTAATTTTAATCTTTATATTTTGAAAGTTTTGTAAAAAAAAATCATTCATTTTGAAGGTCACGATCTATATTTTAATTGTGATAGAATAAACAATATTTTACAATTAGAAATCATTCATTTTCTAATCACTTAATGCACGAACAATTATCTCCAAACTTCAAACCACATCATTTTTTATCTATAAACCTTCAATCAAGATCAAGGTGAAGGGAGTAGATCATTCAAATTCTTTGTATATCAAATAATTTTATATGTGGAATATAGTTATGCCTTGGGAATATTATAACCTCACCCCATATATATAAACGGGTAAAGTGTTTCTAGTATGTCTCCTCAAATAAACCATCTAAGGAAAAAAAAAAATCTCACCATGGACCATCCTGAGGAATGATCCATGCTATCCACCTTAATCTACATGTCCTAAGATGATTGTGTATAAAAAATCATGTAATTTGAATATTTTTTCACCATTGATCAAATGATGTCATTTGATCTTTTATTGAAAGACCGTTCATTTTGTAACTGTTTGATGCATGGTTAAAAAGTTTCAAAAGTGCAAAAATTTTGATACATAATCATCCTAGGACGTTATAGAATAAGATGGGTAGAATGGATCATCCCTGGAGATGGCCTATGGTGATAATTTGGTCGACTCGACACACTAGGAACATTTTACCATATATAAATACATATATATAAAGAGAGACTTAGTCCTCTCAAAAGAATATGGAGAAGAATTCTTCCCATTCAAATTCAGTGTTAAGTCATTCAAATTGAATATCCACTTCATTAGATTTGATCTACATTGTTAAGAGTGCTTAAAAATAAAAATTTAAGTGTTTTGAATTCTTTTTGCTAATTCATCAAATAGGTACAAAATGAATGACCGAAATAGTGAGTTAATTAGTTTAACGGTGTAGAATATTTAACACCTAACAAAAGTTAGTTTGTGAGGATTTTTAAATATTTAGACCATGATAAATGGTCATATCGAGAATTTGTATGTCTAAAGTTATATATCCAAGTAATATGCTACTTTTGGTCGTCAAATTTGAGTCTACTTGATGAAGGTCAAAAAAACTACAAAATATTTTAAATTTTAAATTTTAGTTACTTTAAATAATGTAGAATGTTGTAGAATTGAATTTGAGTGAGAATAATTCATGCTCAAATCCTTCCGGTAATAGCTAAATCTCTCTCTCTCTCTCTCTATATCTATATATATATATATATATATATATATATATATATATATTATATATATATATATATATATCCTTCAGAAAGGATTTGGCTCTAAATCCTTATGATCCAAATCCGATGTTAGGCAGTTCAAATGGAAGATTTATTCTGCTAAAGTTAATGTATATCATTTAAATGAAATAAAAAATTAATTATTTTAAAGTTTGTTTGCTCATGCACTCATAAGTACAAAACAGACGGTAAAAACTGGGATGTTGTTTAGATCTATGATTTTTAACATACAAATTATCAGTCTAATCATTTATGCATGATCTGCACACTTAAAAACTCTTACCATTTTTTGTTAGATTTCAAATCCTTTACACCGTTAAACTAAGCAACTCTCTCTATATATAGGTCATTCATTTTCTACCCGCATGATAGATAAGTAATAAAACTTAAAAGCACTTGATTTTTTGTTTATAGACCCTCTAATTGATGTATATCAACTTGAATGGGATGGACCTTAAAATTGGTTTTCCTAGAATCAAATTTGGATGGGAAGGATTTGGCTCCAAATCCTTCCCGAAGAAACCAAGTCTGTATATATATAAGAAACCAAGTGCGTGTGTGCATGTGTGTGTGTATATAAATGTATTATATATATATATATATGTATATAAATAATCCTATGAGAACGGTTCTCAAATTAACCTTCGTGAGAACTTCACGACGAGCCACCCTATGAATGATCTGAACCGTTCATCTTGATCTACACACTCTAATTTGGCTAATAATGAAAAATCAAGTAATTCAAGCCTTTTTACTCATACATTTAGTGATTATAAAAAATATGTTATATTAGCCGTAGAAAAAAGATATCATGTGATACATAGGTAAAAAGCTTGAAATCGCTTAATTCTTCATGATTAGCCTAATTAGTTTATGTAGATCAAGGTGAACGGTTCGAATCATCCATGGGGTGGCCACCATGGAGTTCTACGAAGCCTAATTTGAGAAATGTTCTCTTAAGATCATTTCCCTATATATACACACATAGAGAGAGAAGAGAAGGAAAAGGGAAAAACAGCTGACACAGGAGAGACTCCCTCCTATATCGCTGATGTGGCCAGATCATAGCCTCAGATATGAAACTGAGTAATAACAATAAATGAGTCAGTTTTGCTTAAAAAAACCCTTACTTTTCAAAAGGACAGATCAATTGATTTAGCTTCCCCCCAACCTCTCTCTCTCTCTCTCTCTCTCTCTCTCTCTCTCTCTCTCTCTTTGCTTGATCCCCAACACATCCCCCTCTTTCCCCTCCCCCTCTCGATGTGACCGAACCAACATCTCTTCCCCCCCCCCCCCCCCCCCCAAAACAAACCCCCTCGATGCACTGGCGGTAGAAGCAGCGAGGACCTGCCACACCCGGCCTCTGCTCCCCCCGCCGCATGAATCAACCCATGATCTGGTTTGGGCTAATGAAAAAGCTGCCTGCCATTTCTCACCTCCGCCCATGAATTCCAAAGCAGCAAAGACAGTGAAAGTGTCATCATCATAAAAGAAAATGGACTTAAATTAAGAAGTTAAAGAAAAACTTACAACACTCTCTTACCAAAAGAACGAAACCCAATGGACAGTTTTTTACTATCTTAAAAAGCATATGAAGGTATGATGACAGGTGGTACTCTTTGCAGTAGCAAGAAAAGCCCTAGAATACATTTTAAAGCTATGTGCAAAGTTTCGAGACAACATGTGCATGACATCTAAGACTCTAAGAGTATGATCTCCTATCGTTTGATCATGTTTTAATATCTTCAGGATCATAAGAAAAGTTATTTTTTATATATCATAAGAAATTATATGTGAGCACTTAATTCTAAGATTTGAATCCTAATCCTTTTGCCCATTGTATCATCCACACTTGCACTGGTAAAGTGCATTGACGATCTCCCTGTAACTATAAATGGCCGGTTGAATTAACCCAAGGCCAACAATGCAGCTAAAGATTGACAGACATCGAGCAGCAAAAATGACAAGCAGCTCCGGTGACTCCTCTGTCCAATATCCTTCTCTCGCCTTTGCGGTTAACATCAGCCTCCTATCAATGGCTTGTACATCAATCAATGGCTTCTCCTGAGTCAATACCTCAACTACAGCAGTTACTATTTCATCATGCAAACCTACTGCAATTTGGTTCATTCTCTCTTTGATGATATGTTTTGTTTTATGCATTTGTAAGAGATTAAGTGCCATAATTGTTTCTTCAAGAATAAGTTGGACACTAATAGAAAAACCACGCATTACATTTCATCATTTACAAGGTATTTACAATTTTTGAGCTACATTGACAATTTCAGAACACAACATATACCGTAGATCTTAAATTACATCAATATGAAAACATTTCAGATACAAAAAAGTTGTTCAATTACATAGAACAAAAACCAAATTCTTCTTAGGCATCCAATTTAAATTTTCACACGCAAGCACAACAATTGCATCCTTGCTAATTAATTAATCATCGAATTTCATGGAAACATCTCTCTTCGGCATCATCAAGAACAGCTTTTGTACACCCAGCCCACTATCCAAGTTCTAACTAAACCAAATCTCTCTTTTACACATTTCATCAAAAAGCTACCTTGCAGCCTTCTGTACTTACACATTTCATTGAACATCCTTCAGCCCACAGCTTGCTGGCCGGCTGTTTTAGCTACAAGCTGAATCTGAAGGGGGAGGAAAGGATGAGGGAGGGAGGAAGGAGAATGAAGAAGAACAAGGATGCGGTGGCTCCCAAATAGAAGGAAGAAGTAATTTGCAGAAACCCCACTTGCTATCATGGTTTCATAAAAAAAAAAACCTATACTACTGAAATGGATAGAAAACCCCTTGTACTATCAAATTTAGCTATAAACAGTCATGTACTATTATAAGATTTGAAAATAATTTTGCTTGTTATATTAAATTTAGAGAAAATTATACTTGTACTAAGGTATGGTAAAAAATCCCCATCCATTATCTGAATATTGATAGAAATCACAAAATATTAGAATAGTACATGAGTGTTTTCTGCTGATTTTGATAGTACAAGGTGTCCATTTCAATAGTACATGATTTTTTTTTATTGAAACCAAGATAGTGCAGGGGGTTTATGCAATTTACCCTTTTAATTTTTAATAAATTTTGTAATTTTACATTTTCTTTTTGAAAATAATTTTTTCATGAAAAATTATCTATAATATGATTTTTTTTCTTTTTCAAATATGATTTCTGAACAGATTCAGAGTTCTAGAGTACGCTAGAAAGGATAAATTTTGCATGTAGACAATATATAATTAAATAAAATTATGTGTATTATGTTTATATCAAGTCAATGTGTTGGGTTTTAAACTACATCACAATACATATTTGGGTGTATAAAACATAAAAGAAAATAAGTATTAGAATATTAAGAAAATTAAGCTGAACATGTGGCTATATGAATAAAGAAAGACAAAGTTTGGGCACATAGATAATTTTTTGTACACAATAATAAATTTGTACGTATTCTAGGTACAATAAAAAAAATTGTGTACCCATTAAATTTGTGCAACCTCCACTTTTGATGTGAGGACGACGTGAATTAAGAAAAAAGAAAAAACCGCATGTATAGTTGGTCACACAACACACTACACACAGGATCCTAGTTATATATATATATATATATAGGGTTACTGTACCTCAGTCGACAGCTGAGAGAGTTTCTCAGCCGGCATGACGTTGCTTCATATTAGCCGCATGAAGTCAAAAATTTAGGCGATAAAAGGAGACCCTTAACCACTTTTCGTTACCCAATGACTAAAATACCCTCTATTTCACTTTTAACCTGGTTACAACTGTTCCTCTACTAAAAAATTACAGATCTGAAAATTTTGAGTTTTTTCAAACAAAAAAATTACAGATCTTGATTACTAAATTTTAAAAAAAATAAATTATTTTAAAAGAAAGCAACCATGGTCGCATTAATATTCAAGTTTTTTTAAAGATGTTTTAATCACAATAAAAATCTATTACTATGACTTAAAACAGTTTATTTTATTTTTTTGTTTTCTGAAACTGCAATCGGAGTCGCAGTTTCTGAAAAGAAAAATTTTAGATTTAAATTTTTTAATATCATTTTCACTTTTTAGATTTATTTTTGTTTTACATTGCGACCTTTGGTCGCAGTGTTACAGCCTTTTTTTGTCGATTAGGGTCGCAATATTTTTTCGACCTTGCTAAGCTAAAAAGGATATTGCGACCGTGATCGCAGTCTTATGAAAAAAGAGTCGAGTCAATTGAAGCAGTGACAATAATCTCGTAAGTTAATTAATTAAGATGATTAAAAGATTGCGACTTCAGTCCCAGTCTTATGTAACAGCAGTCTCTTTGAGAATATTTTGTTTGATAACAATGCGACCTTGGTCGTAATATTTTTTATTAAGTAATTTAAATAGAATACTGCGACCATGGTCGCATTCTAATGAAACAAGAGACATAATCAATTGAAGCAGTGAACAAGGTATCGAAAGTTAAGTAATTAAGATGGTTAGAAGACTGCGACCGAAGACTGCGACATTGATTGCAGTCTTATGTAATAGTAGTTTTTTTGAAAAAGTTTTGTTTAATAACACTGCGACCTTGGTCGCAGTATTTTGTAACTTATTTTTCATTTTTGCGACCAAAGTCGCAGTCTTTTTATTAATAAATTTTAATTGGACTGCGACATTGGTCGCTGTCTAGTAAAATAAATGATTTGAAGATGAAATTTTATACTGCGACTATGATCACAGAATTCAATTTTATTTGACAATTTATTATTATGAATGTGACCAAAGTCGCAGTCCTGATGAAAAGGATAACTTTTAAAATAATTTTTTTCTTGCGACTTCAGTAGCACCTCTGATAGATTGGTTATATATTTATGTGTATTTTATTTTGTTTTTCAGATTTTAAATCGAATAGCCAATATTTCTGATGATGAAAAATTTCAGATAGGCCTTTCTTTGAAAGAAGAAGAAGAGAAGAATCACGATGAAAATATTGAAGCTGACATCCAGATGGAACATGAACTTGTCAAAATAACGCTGGAGATCTAGGTCTGTAACTAAAAATTAATATCTGATCCCGCTCTCGCTTTTTTAGAACGACATTCTCTACAAGTTAAAAATCTAGATATGACAGCGCGAGGAAACACAGAGAGATAAGACATATAAGAAGGGAGAAAAAATAATAATAAAGAATATAAAACTAATACATCATTTCAAGAAAAAAACAAACGATAGAGACTTTTAGTAATTTCAATTATTTTCAAAAGCGGGGCGTCATTTTAGATTGTCGAATTATGTGGCTCATAATGTGCCACGTCACCGCAGGCTGAGAGGGACTCTCAGCTGTGGCTGATATACATATTTCTATATATATATATATATATATATATATATAGACTTGGGTCCTTTGGAAAGGATATGAAGATGAATTATTCGCATTCAAATTCAATGTTAAATCATTCAAATTGAAGATCCACTTTATTAGAGTTAATCTACATTGTTAAAGAGTTTAAGATAAAATGTATTTTGAATACTTTTTTACTTATTCATCAAGAAGGCGCAAAATGAACGATCGAAACAACGGTTGGTTAGTTTAACGGTATAGAATATTTGAAACCTAACAAAATTAGATGTGTGGGTTTTTAAATGTTTAGATTAGGATTAAATGGTCGGAATGAGAACTTGTGTGTTTAAAGTTATATATCTAAATAATATGTTACTTTCGGCCATCCATTTGGTGCATACTTGATGCATGAACAAGAAAACTATAAAACATTTGATTTTTTTGTTTTAATTACTTTAAATAATGTAGATCAACTTACATAGAGTGAATCATTTATTTGAATGCCGTAGTATTGAATTTAAGTGGAAAGAATTCATGCTCAAATCCTTCCAGAAGTAGCTAAGAGAGAGAGAGAGTGTGTCTATATATATATGTGTGTGTGTGTGTATATATATAGAGAGAGACTTGACTACTTATGAAAGGATTTGGAGCCAAATCCTCCTTATTCAAATCCACTTTTGTTCTTAATCCAACATTTTGATAGAGATCTACACGATTAGAAACCCTTACATACCAATTTTTGTGAGGTTTCAAATATCCTACATCGTTAACCTAACAAACTCACTATTTAGGCCATCCATTTTTTGCCTACTTGAACTATATGATAAAAACATTTAAACTACTTGATTTTTTGTTTTTTGAGCACTTCAATGGTGTAGATCAACTTGAATGGAGTGGATCTTCAATTTATACTTCATAACAATGAGTTTTTCAGAGGACCTACGTATCCATCTCTTATATATATATATATATATATATATATATATATATGTGTGTGTATATGTGTATGCATATATGTGTATGCATATATATGCCATGTCTATATAGAGAAAGAGAGAAATGTACTTTAGACGCCATCTAATGGAACTCCCTCTTTCTCTTTCTCTCCGTCAATTTCTCTCTGTCCCTCACTCTCCCTCCATGTCTCTCTCCCCCTCTCTGTCTTTGTGTCCGTCTTCGTCTCTCCCTCCCACTCTCTCTCTCCGTCGATCTCCCTCCCTCTCTCCCCCTCTGCGTCTCTCTTTGTCTCCCTCTATGTCTCCGTCTCTCTCCTTCTTTGTCTCTGTCTCCGTCCCTCTCTCCCCTTCTCTCTCCGTCGATCTCTCCCCTCTCTCCGTCGATCTCTGTCTCTCTTCCTCTACGTCTCTCCTCAGTTCTTCTCTCTCCCCTCTGTTCCTCTCTTTCCCTTCTGCGTCTTTCCTCTGTTCCTCTCTCTCCCTCAGTCTCTCTCTCCCCCTCTGTTCTTCTATCTCCTCTCTGTTTCTCTCTCACCCTCTGCGTCTTTCCTCTGTTTCTTTCCCCCTCAGTCCCTCTCTCTCTTTCTCAGTCCCTTTC
Organism: Agave tequilana; assembly: GCA_038442645.1. Lineage (NCBI taxonomy): Eukaryota > Viridiplantae > Streptophyta > Magnoliopsida > Asparagales > Asparagaceae > Agave > Agave tequilana. The sequence goes on from JAVJIF010031105.1 coordinate 236,906, forward strand.
TTTCTCTCTTCTCATTCTCTCTGTTTTCAATTATTTGTGTTTAATTTAATTTAAATTAGTTTAGTTTAGTTAAACTTAATTTAGGTTAATTTAATTTAATATAATTTTGTAATTATAATTAAGTTAGGTAATTTAATAATTTTATTAAAGTTAGGTAATTAAGTTAGTTTAGCTTAATCTAGTATAAACTAGTTTAATTTAATTTAGTCAAATTTAATTTTATTTTAATTTAGTTAATCTTAATTTTAATTTAATTTAACAGATTATTTTTTAAATTTCAGTATGACTCTAAAGCAACGCGATATTGGATGGGAACATGGTACCCCTGTTGGTGGAAGTAGAAAACTTGTGAAGTGTAATTATTATGAGAAACAAGTCCATGTTGGTATCACTAAATTGAAGCAACATATAGCACATGTATCCGGTCAGGTGGAAGGATGCTTGCGAGTACCAAAAGACATATCTCAAATAATGAGACATCTTTCTGAAGGTAGCAAAGAAAGAGCGACCATAAAATCTAAGAAAGAACGACTTATGAAATCTTTAAGTGAGGAAGATTTTTATGATGTGACCAATGAAAATTCTGATAATGAAATTGAAAAAGTTTGTGATTTAGAAGTTGAAAGAAGGCAACTAAAACAAGTTATGAAAGAAAATCGTGAAATGGCTTGGAGATAGGCAGAAAGTCATGCAAGAGATATTGGTGGCAGTAGTTCGCAGTCTTCAAGATCAGGGATTAACCGTGGATTGCGTCAGAATATTACTACGAGAGAAGCTAAAATTTTAGCTCGTGGTATTGATCCTTACATGTTCCCAACAAAACAGAAATCAATCAAAAGCATGTTCTTAATTGAGAATATTAAAAAGGTTGAAAAATCTATGGCAAAATTCTTTCGCTACAATGCAATGCCATTAGCTGATAGGGGTCCTTACTAGCAAACCATGATTAATACTATTGCGTGGTACCAGATTGACAATCTTTATTCAGAGGAGAAAATGAAAGAAATTGAAGAATATATTGCTTCAATAAAAACAAAATAGCCGCAGTATGATTGCACGATCATATGTGATGGCTGGAGTTCCCGGAATAGAAAGCCTATTGTTAATTTCATGATTTATTGTGATAGAATCATGATGTACTATACTTCTGTTGATACTACTAATATCTCAAATACTGCTGATTATATATTCTCGCTAATGGATAAAGTTGTTAATTAAGTTAGTTGGTGAAGAAAATATCGTGCAGGTTGTAACAGATAATGAGGCAAGTTTCAAAACAGCTGGTCACATGTTGATGGAGAAGAGAAAATATTTGTTTTGTTCTCCCTGTGCAACACATTATTTTAATTTGATGCTTGAAAATATTGGCTCTGTGAAATCAATCAAGGAGACATTAGATGATGCTAAGATGATCACATCATTTATTTACAATAACCTCAAAGTGGTGAATTTAATGAACCTATTTACTAGAGATAGAGATTTGTTGAGATTAGGTATAACACGGCTTGCCACCAAGTTTATTTCTATTGAAAGCTTTATTTGTTATAAGTAAAATTTGAAAAGAATGTGTACGACTACCGAATGACGTGAATTCAATAAGGAAAGGACTAAAAGAAGTGTACGAGATAAGGTTCCTAATCTCATTCTGACTGACCGGTTTTGGAAGAAGACAAGAGAGGTCCAAAACATTATGAATCCTCTTATTAGAGTCTTGAAGATAGTGGACCAATACAAGAAACCTACATTATTTATTATATATGAAGCTATGGATAGAGCAAAAATGACTATAAAGACATCAAATAAGAAATGAAAGAAATATTGGATATTATTGATAGAAGATGGGGGAACAATTGCATACACTTGCATGCTGCTGGTAATTCATTTGCTTAGAAATTATATTTGTTGACTAAAAATTAAAACTGTCATATCATAACAATCATGTGCTTACATTACTGCAACATATTTTTTAAAACCAGCACTCCAATATGCAAAAAAAACTTTTCTACACATCCAGAAGTGAGAAATGGATTAAAGGAGGTCATTAAAAGATTGGAGCCGAATTTGAATAAACAAGTAAGAGCTAAATGAGGTAATAATAATTTATTTATTTCATCGATATAATGTTATGCAAATATTAACACTTTTGATGTGTATTGTCACAAATAATTATTTGTTGATGGAGTTGGAGAATTTGGAAGCTCACTGACTAGAAGAGCAGTGCAACAATATCTTCCAGCTGATTGGTAGATTAATTATGACGAAGAAGCTCCCAATCTGCAGAAAATTGTCATCAAAGTTTTAAGCTAAACATGTTCTTCATCGGGTTGTGAAAGAAATTGGAGCACGTGGTCGCTAATTCATAGTGCTACTTGCATTCTATATCTATCTACAGTTGAAAGTAAAGGCCATCTCTTCTTTGGCTGCCCTTTCACTCAATATATATAGGATTTGTGAAAATTAAAGCTCGGTTTGAGCTCTTTTGCTAACACTTTAGAGGAAGCTACTGACTTAATTCGGAATTCTTCAAGAACAAGTTCAAATGCTACAAGCTTGCAAGACTGGTTTTTCATCTACTATTTGGCATACCTGGAAAGAAAGAAATAGGAGTGTGTTCCAACAAAAGTCCATGCATAAAATTTTGGTATTTAAAAGACTATATGCAGATGTCAACTGATGCGGACGTCATGAAGTCGAAGCATGAGGATTTTTGAATTGGAAAATTGGGAATGAACCTGATCATCCAGTTATTCTATCAAATTGCGGGATCTCCATGACTGTTATGTAATGATATTGTTAGTGATTCTATGACATCAATGGTGTTTGAGGTTGTTATAGATTACGGCCATGGTCCTCTCTCTATTCAATCCTATTATTCCATGGTATTCATAAAATCTTACAGCAGTTCTATATTTTGTAAAAATGAATCATAAGTTATTAATACAATTACTTACTTTCCAATATATATATATATATATATATATATATATATATATATAGAGAGAGAGAGAGATAGAGAGAGAGAGAGACTTGTGTCTTTCCAAAAGGATTTGAGCTCGAATCTTTCTAACTCAAATACAACTCTCTGACATTCGAATACAAGATCCACTCCGTTGAAGTTGATTTATATTATTTCAAGTATCTATAAACCAAAAATAAAGTGTTTTGAATACTTTTTGCCTATCCATCAAGCGGCGCAAAATGGACGGTTGAAAATAGTGACTGAGTTAGATCTATGTCTTTAGACATACAAATTCTCAATCCGGCCATTCGATTATGATCTAAACATTTAAAAACCCCTACAAACTAATTTTTGCTTGGTTTCAAATGTTCTATACCGTTAAACTAACCAACTCACTATTTAGGCCGTCTGTTTTTTCCCTACTTGATGCATGGGCAAAAAGTATTCAAACCACTTGATTTTTGGTTTATAGATACTCGAAATAATATAGCTCAACTTCAACGGAGTGGATCTTGTATTCGATGTCAGATGTTGGTATCTGAGTGGAAAGGATTCGGGCTCAAATCCTTTTGGAAGGACACAAGTCTATCTACAACAACAACTAAGCCATTTGTCCCAAGTATTTGGGGTAGGCTACATGAACCAAAAGAGAATTACACCGGATCGGGCACATGGATCAGCCTTCACCCATTCCTATCGAGAAATATGCCTTCACTAAGACCTTTAGCCTCTATATCTTGTCGTATTACCTCCATCCATATTTTCTTCGATCTTCCCTGCGCTCTTTTAACTTGCCCTAAATTGATATGTTCTACTCGCCGGATTGGTGCATCTATAGGTCTACGTCGCACATGACCAAACCATTATAGGCGATTTTTTCTCATCATCTCTTCTATAGAGGCTACACCTATCTTAGTACGAATATCCTCATTTCTCACCTTATCTCTTAGCGTGTTACCACACATCCAACGAAACATGCGCATCTCTGCTACACTCATCTTCTAGGCATGATGTCTCTTTAAGCCAACATTCTGTGCCATATAACAAAGCTGGCCTAATAGCAGTCCAATAAAACTTTCCTTTTAGCCATAACAGAATGTTACGATCACATAAAACTCTTGTTGTGCTCCTCCATTTCAACCAGCCGGCTTGGATCCTATGGTTGACATCACTATCGATCTCCCCATCCTTTTAGATAATAGAACCCAAATACTTAAAATGGCTACTCATCGATATTTTTTGTCCATATAATCTCACAATACTATAATCTCGGATTCCCTGTTTACTGAATTTACACTCCATATACTCTGTTTTGACCTTACTTAATCTAAAACCTCGAGATTCTAGAGTTTGCCCCCATAACTCCAATTTAGCATTTACCCCAGCTCTCGTCTCATCGACTAGGACAATATCATCAGCAAATAGCATGCACCATGGTATCTTATCCTAAATAGCTCTAGTAAGCTCATCCATCACTATGGTAAATAAGAATGGACTCAATGCAGATCCTTGATGCAATTCAATTGTGATAGAAAAATCACTTATTATGCCTCCACAAGTTCTGACATTTGCCACTACTCTATCGTACATATCCTTGATTATGTCAATATATTTGATGGGGACTCCCTTTTTCATTAATGTCCACCATAATACCTCTCCTGGCACCTTATCATAAGCTTTTTCTAAATCTATAAAGACCATATGCAAATTTCTCTTCCTCTCTCGAAATCGCTCTATAAGTTGACGAAGCAAATGAATAACCTCTATCGTCGATCGCCCCGGCATGAACCCAAACTGATTCTCTAATATTATAACATTCTGTCTTAACCTGTGTTCAATTACCCTTTCCCAAAACTCATGATGTGACACATGAGTTTTATTCCACGATAGTTTAAACAGCTCTGGATATCACCCTTGTTCTTATACAGAGGTACTAAGATACTCTTCCTCCACTCATTTGTCATCTTTTTACTTAGCCAGATCCTGTTAAAGAGGTTTATCAGACACAAGTGTATCTCTCTCTCTTTATATATATATATATATATATATATATATATATATATATATATATATATATATATATATATATATATATAATTGGGATCATCATCATCAAAACACCGAACCGTATAATGTAAAGACGGTTCTCACTGTTGGTCATCCAGTCACAAAAATGACCCCACAAGCTTGTACTTTTGTCTCTCTAAAATTGTATCATATACCAATATTTTTTGTGTATTAAGATCAAATTTATGGTTAACAATTGATCCTAAGAAATGATTCATGGAAAATGAGCCACCCATCAAATACTGCATAGGTAATTAACTTTCCAACATAATAATTATCTGGTTTACTACATAATTAATCATGTTGCCGACCAAAAAAGTTTGGGGTAAAAGGTTTGTTGTTGTTTGTTACATAAAATCAGATTTCAATTCTAACTTTTATACATAGCTCAAGCCTCTATCTGCAATTAAAAACATGCAAATCCAGGTTATAGAGGAGAAATATATTAGATGAGTTGTCTTTTCAGCTATAAATTAGGAGGAACTAATAGAGCAAGGTTTAAAAAATCAACCTCACCTTCAGTTTCAGTTTTTGAATTGGATTTTTTGTTTAAGCAATAGTTCCAGCAGCTTCTCATGTGATTTTTGGGTTTCAATTTTGGGAATAAGACAAATAGTTTAATAAAAGAAAACTAAAAATTAAATACAAACTTTAGTTCCTCCCTTTAATAAATGTTGTCTTTTTTTTTTCTTTGAACAAATCATAAATATTAATGTCTAAAGTTTGAGATACCAATTAACAAAAACAATCAATATTAAAGTTTTATAATTAAGGATTTATTATTTTTTGCAAAAGGTTGCTTCTAAGCAAATAAATTCTTCTATGGAGAATCTGTGGTCTGCTACAGATCATTTATCTGGAGGACCCTATGTCTCCATTCTACTTCCATTTTACACAACATAATCAATGACAGGTGTAATCCATTTCACATGATCAACTGTACTCTCCAGACAAGTAATAGAGATTCACATTACATATATGGGCTCACATATAGACACTGTGTGCGCATTTGTAGACTTAGCTCCTTTAGCAAGGATTTAGAAGCAAATCTTTTCAATTGAATATCAAATTGACAATCCATTCAATTCAAGTTGATCTACATTTCTACATCATTTAGACTGCCTAAATGAGCTATTTATGAATGTAGTGGTCAGATTTTGACCCTCGTCAAGATCGTGACACGTGTCCCGTCGCATCAGAAGCATCTCAAGCGAACAACAAATCCGATATACCAGCTGGATCATTGCGGGCCCAAGGAGAAAGCCTCGGACCTTGCCCCGAGTCCACACTCGACCCGAGGTCCATCTCTGACATCCGCAACTGTCAGGTCCCCTCTCCGACCCGAGGTCCCTCTCTGACATCCGTAACTGTACCGACATCCGCAAACTGCCGGGTCCCTCTTTGACCGCATCTATTCGGGATCGTTCTCCGGCAGTTGCGGATGTCCGAGAAGACCTCCGGTCGGAGAAGGACCTGACAGTTGCGGATGTCAGAGAGGGATCTCGGGTTGGGTGTGGACTCGGGGCAAGGTCCGAGGCTTTCTTCTTGGACCCGCAATGGTTCAGCTGGTATGTCGAGTTTGTTGTTCACTTGAGATGCTTTTAATGCGGTGGGACATGGTCACGATCTTGATGAGGGTTAAAATTTGACCACTATAGATACCCCCGCTCTTTTGATTATCGACGTCATGGAAGAGGATCAGAAGAACGAAGTTGATAGGAGCTTTAAAGTACTTTTGAGCTCTTCTGAAGTCTATGTAAGTGAGGATCTGGTTCATTATTATGAATACCTGAAATTACGACCGAAGGTTACGCGGTTGGATAACAGTTGGCGTGTAAATTAATTGGATTGGCACGAAATCTTTGATGGGTGCCTTTTCGAATCCTGCCGTCATTATGACTGAGATCGTGTGGCAGAGGCGGTTGATATTCCTGTAGATTTGGTTGACCGATAATATTGGGGTATGGATCGGCTTTTTCGGAGATTGGAGATTTGAATTAGGGACATTTCGACTCCGTCTCCATCTATAAATAGGGTGGAGCCCTATGGTCGAAATCTATCCATATTCAAAAAAATCTTCTTTCTTCCAAGATCCTTGTCCTGGTGGGTTGCGATGTCTTTCTTCTTCTTTGTCTGATGGAGGTGTGGTTGAGATTTTCTGACACAATTGATCGGACAGTCGACCTCACACCACAAGCGAATGAGTCTCTCGATTTTTTTATGATAATTGAAGATTTCAGCACAGTAAACAGATGGAGACAGAAGATCTTTACGTGAAAATCTAAATTGAGAAAAATCACGGAATGAGGGAGAGAATTCACTATGGTCTCAAAATTACAATGAATTCTACAAAATATTCTTGTGTTTATAACTTCTCGTATGCTATCCCTTTTCTCGATGAATGTTCAGGTGCATAAATACCCTGTAGCGGTGTGATTGAGAACGCGAATATTTTAGATCTCCATAATCACATCATTTGCACATTACGATTTCTTCATAATTGCTCAGATAATAGCGCATGATTGTTGGGATTGGTGTGCAGAGATATCCGCTACTATTCATAACTATTCCCACTGAAATAAGGGCGCTAAAATATTTAGAACATGAGGATACTCTGACAGCGTAACTGACTCCATGAGTCGGATAATCCTACCGTTGAATTGTATCCAGCGTGGAGGTGGGAGTCTCCGTGGAGGGCTTTTGTTGTAGTGGTCGGGACTTCTGACAAGTGAGATGGTTTCATCCGAGTTGAATATCTGGATGAATGATCCCGGATAGATATAGTCGGAGAGGGACCTGGCAATTGTGAATGTCAGAGAGGGACCTCAGGTCAGAGAGGGACCTGACAATTGCGGATGTCGGAGAGGGACCTTGGGTCGGAAAGGACCTGTCAGTTGCAAGATGTCAGAGAGGAAGCTCAGGTCGAGTGTGGACTTGGGGCAATGTCAGATGCTTTCTCTTTGGACCCACAATGGTCCAGCTGGTATGTCAAGCTTGTTGTTCGCCTTAAATGCTTCTAATGCAGTGGGGCACGTGTCATGATTTTGACGAGAGTCAAATCTGACCACTACAGATGCCCCCGCTCTTTTGATTGCCGGAGTCGTGGGAGAGGAATCAGAAGAGCGAAGTTGATAGGAGCTCTAAAGTACTGAGCTCTTCTGAAAGTCTATGCAAGTAAGGATATGGTTCATTATTACGAATCCTTAGAATTATGACTAAAGGCCGCACGGTTGGATGATAGTTGGATCACCTGTATTTTTTTTTCAAAAATGTTCACATAGGAATGTGACACAATCTTGTATTGCTCATATTAGATGTAATCAAGTACTGTAATCGGAATGAAAAGACTTGGAATAAATATTTGTATTTAAAATAAAAATATTTGTATGAATCTTGCCTGATTTATTTTACCATCTATTTAGTTTGGAATTGACTGCATCTCCTCGAAGTGCTCGTCTTTGACTCCGAGATATTTGACTTGGCGCATGGATGGCTTGGTATGTTTGTTGTTCTCCTGAGTGGGGGTAGTCCCATCAGCGATACTTAAGTGGGGGTAGTCGCATCAGCGATACTTATAAGTTTTATCCTCCGAGTGGGGCAAATTTCAGCTGCGGAGTTGGGCCTCTGAGAAGGGGAAATCCCTGCTGCAGGTCGGGATCGCATGTGCTTCCGAGGGGAAAATCCCATCAACGGAGTCTCAAAGCCAAAACTCAGGGAGGGGAATCCTTGCAGCGGAGCCCAGACTCTGGGTTGGCGAAATCTCAGAGTAACATGGATGTATGTAGGCGAACCCTTGTTGCTACCTCCAAGTGGGAGAAATCCCATCCCGATTAAAAAAGAGGGGTCAACAGTAATAGTAGATGCACATACAAGCATGCAATATAACATTCTCAAAGAAAGTGTTAGATGCATAAATAATAAGGGGTAAATCAGATTGTATTTACATGGCTTCTATCCCTATGAGACTAGTACGTAAAGGGGATAATCCTAAAAAAAAACCCTCGTAAATATACCTTGTGTCCCATGTAGCCGTTGATCGTGCATACATAATCCGAGTTGGCCCTAGTGAGCATTTAAATTTAAAGCATGGGTAACACTGAATAAAGGTGTTACCCTATGAGGCACGGACACGGCCAGACCCAGGCCGTGTTCATGTCGGGCATGGAAACGTGCCCGACACGACCCCAATACGTGTCGGACACGGTTCACCCGTGTCCGGTCAGCAGATCGGGTTTAACCCGGTCCGGACGCGGGCCAGACACGTAATGGGTCGAGTCGGATCGGGTAAAAAAAAGAAAAAAATCACACTTTGTTTTTTTATTTAACCCCTCCATTTCTCTCTTTCTCTTTCTGTTTCTCTCTATCTTGGATCTTTCTCTCTCACGGCGGTGGCGGAGACGACGACGGAGACGATGACAGAGACGACGATGACGACGACGTCGCACATGTAAGCTTTGATTTTGATTTTAGGTTTTTAGGATTTTTAATTTGGAATTTTCTTTCAATTTGATTTTTTTTACAGACCCGGTCTCCGATCTTCTCCGATTCTCAGGTAAATTCCACCCCTCATCACTCTCGGATCTCTCTCTCTGTCTGTCTCCTCTCTCCTCTGTCCCTCACTCTCTCTGTATCTCTCTCGGTCTCTCAGTCTCAGTCTCTCAGTCTCTCTTTCTCAATCTCTCTTTCTCTCTCTCGGTCTTTCTCAGTCTCTTTCTCTCTATGTATATCTCTGCCAGTCTCTCTCTGTCTCTCACTTTCTCTGTCTCTCTCTCGATCTCTCTCTCTCTATCTCTCCCTCTCAGTCTCTCTCTGTATCTCTTTCTCAATCTCTCTTTGTCTCTCACTCTCTCTGTCTCTCTCTCGGTCTGAGATAGAGGAGAGACTGAGAGAGATAAAGAGAGTGAGAAACTAAAAGAGAGTAAGAGGCAGAGAAAGATTGAGAGAGAGTGAGAACGGCTGAGAGAGAGATACAGAAAGAGTGAGAGGCAGAGAGAGTGAGAGACTGAGAGAGAGAGGGGAAGAGAGCGAGAGATACTGAGAAAGAAAGACATAGAGAGAGTGAAAGGCAGAGAGAGTGATAGACTGAGAGAGAGATACTGAGAGTGAGAGGCAGAGAGAGTGAGAAAGAGTGAGAGACAATATGAATTATTGTGTGTTGTTGCTGACTTTAATTTATGCAATTGAGTTTGATTTATTGTGATATTGTTGTGTATTGTTGTGTATTGAAATTAGATAGAGCAATATGAATTGCATGATTGATGTAGGATTGTGTAGAAATTTGAGTTTAATTGAATTAGAATTTTAATTTTGTTGTATGTTGTTGTGTTTAGAAATTTGAGCAATATAACTTCGATAGAAGGTTCTTCAAGTGTTTCAGTAGATGATCATGCACCTCTTTGAAAATTTGTAACTAAATTGGAAAAAAATTGAAAGGGGAGGAGAAAATTGAAAGTGAAAATGTAGTTATTGCCTTGAATCATTCAATGGATCTTATTCTAGAGTAGGGCCCAACTTATGCGGATAAGCGGATAAGAAATAAAGATGTGTGCAACAGTTAAACCCCACAACATAAGGGATATGACAAAGGAGGCAAAAATGAGATTGAAGGCTTCTATTGCCTAGGGACGTAACATTACCAATATCTTCAACGTCAAGTGTGGCCGGTAAAAGTGCAAGTGGTCCAAGTGCACCGAAGAAGAGAAGGGGGGTCAACACCGTTGATCAAGCATTGAATAAAGAGGCAACGGATGAATTAGATTGCATTATTGTGATGATGTTCTACACGGGTGGATTGTCATTTAATTTGACAAGGAATTCATGGTATGCTAAGGCATTTAAATTTGCCGCAAATAATCCAATCGCTGACTACAAACCTCCCAGCTACAACTCCTTGAGGATCACTCTCTTGCAACGTGAAAAATCTCACATAGAGGGATTGATGGAGCTCATCAGAGCCACATGGAAGCAAAAAGGGGTCTCTCTTTGTAGTGATGGGTGGGCGAATGCGCAAAGAAGACCTCTCATTAATTTCATGGCAGTCAGCGAAAGTGGCTCGATGTTCTTGAACTCCGTAAATACCGAAGGAGAAGTAAAAAACTAACATTATATTGCGGAGAAGGTTAGAGATTGCATTAAAGAAGTTGGTCCTCAAAATGTCATCCAAATCATAACTGATAACGCTTCTGCATGTAAGGCCGCTGGTGCTATTATGGAAAGCAAGTTTTCTCACATCTTTTGGACTCCTTGTGCAGTGCTCACTCTGAATCTTACACTAAAGAATATTTTTGCAGCTAAAAATACGAAGGCAAATGCTCTAGTTTATGCTCAATGTAGTTGGATCATGGAGGTCTTGAATGATGCCTTGATTATAAAGAATTTTATCATGAACCATTCCATGAGGCTTGCCATGTTCAATGACTATTCCAAGATGAAGGTTCTTGCGGTGGCGGATGCTAGATTTGCTTCTTGGATTATCATATTGAAAAGGTTTAAGTCATCAAAAGAAACCTCCAAGATTTGGTCCTTAGTGATCGATGGAACATGTATAGGGATGATGATGTAGGACAAGCACAATTTGTTAAAGAGAAAGTCTTAGATGATTTGTGGTGGGACTAGATAAACTACATCATTGCCTTCACCGAGCCAATTTATGACATGATAAGGGTCATGGATACCGATAAGCTATCTCTTCATTTGGTGTATGACATGTGGGACACAGCAATCGAGAAGGTCAAAAGTGTTATTTATCGGCACAAAGAGAAAAGGGAAAATAAGCAATCACTTTTTTATGATGTGCATCAAATCTTGGAGGATCGATGGAATAAGAGTAACAGCCACTTCAATGTTTGGCACACTCTTTGAAACCAAGATAATATCTAAGTTAATGAATTACTTCATTGTCATTAATGTGGTTATTCTTTAATGCGTTATTATTTATGTTAATAGGTATCATCATGATGTTTGGTTTAATGAGAATATAAGTCGACAAGCTCCCCATCAAGATGAAGAGATCTCTTCCGAAAGAAGTAAGTGTTTGAAGAGATACTATCTCAACCCTGAAGAAAGACGGGCGGTGAGCATGGAATATGCTAGATTTTCGGACACTTTGGGTGCTTTTGCCGATCCAATTTCTCTTCGTGATAGAGGATTTGTGAATCCGAAGTGTTGGTGAGTTCTTTATAGTTCATCAACTCCAAATTTACAAGCATTGGCCTTAAAGCTTCTAGGCCAACCATGTTTCTCCTCTTGTTGTGAAAGGAATTAGAGTACATACTCTTTTATTCACTCCTTAAAAAGAAACAAATTAACCCCGACACGAGCGGAAGATCTAGCGTATGTGCATAACAATATCCGTTTGCTTTCTCGAAATTCAGAAGATTATAATGAAGAGGAAACAAAGATGTGGGATATTGACGGTAATGGCTTTGACTCATTTCGGGGTGTCGGTGTTCTAAATTTTACTACTCTTTCTTTTGATGGACCCACGATGGAGACCGTGTTGTTCGCGAATGATGAAGACGGAGATAATGAGGAAGTCATTGGACTAGCTTCGACTTCATCTTGAGACATGACGACGGTTGTAATTTTGTTTTAAACTTGTGATGTTAAGTGGTTGTAATATTGTTATAAACTTGTGATATTTTATAATTTATGCACGTGTTGATTGGTATTTTAGTTAGTTTGTTGATCACTTGATTTAAATTTTATAAATTTATTTATATATAATAATAATAAAATATTCCTTGTCGTGTCCCCGTATCCTTTTTTTGGATTTTGCCATGTCCCATGTTCGTATCGTGTTCGACACCCGTGTCCATGTTCGCGCTTCATAGGTGCTACCTGAAGTTTTCCTCTCTCTGGAGAGCGTCCAGCCCACAGCCACTCGGGACTAGTATGTTAAGCGATAATCCAAATAAAAAAACACTCATATATATATACACCATATGTCACGAGCAGCTATGATCCCAAATTACCTGCTATAACACCATGTCCCCGGGATACGTACCCAGATACGTGTTCTGATTTTTCAATCGTGTTTTCTATTTTCCCCAGTATTTATTTTTATTTTAAAATTATTTATATTATTATTTGGTATCGGATCCAGATTTTTGGACTCAGAGTCAGCTAAGTCTGAACCCAGCACCCGATCTCAGTGTACTGCTTGATTTAATTTTTTATGTAGTCAGATTTGACCGATTTTAGTTTCAAAATTTTTTTTCAATATTTTAGATTTCTCATGATTTTTTGAATTTTTTTGAATTATTTTGAGTGTTGCCAATTGATTTTAGAATTTTAATTTATAAATAAAATTGAATTTCTGAAATCTGATTTCACCATTTATCTCAGTGTAATATTTTCTATTTTACAGATTTTTTGGGGATTTTTCCGAATTATTTTATTTTTTAGTATTTTCGGTATTTTTATATTTTCCTGAGTCCGGATTTGACCGGATATTTTCCCTCTCCTTCTTTTCTTTCTTTTTCCTCTTGCTTTCCCTTTCCTTTTCTCCTTTTTCTTTTTCTTTTTCTTTTTTCTTTTTTCTCCTCCACAACTTTCGCCAAAATATCCCCATCCACTCACTCTCTCCCCCCCTCAGCCCAAACGCGGGTCTCCCTGGCCAAACGCGGGGGCTCAGCCTATCTCCCTTAAATCTCTCTCTAAAATCTCTCATTTTCTCTCTAATTGCTCTCTTTCTTTACCCAAAGTCACACTCTCTTTCTTTCTTCCTTCTCCATCAACCAACGGCCGGTCCTCCCATCGACCTCCGACGCCGACCCCACACCGCCGGTGACGCCACCTGGCCGGCGGCCCTCCTCAGGCCGCATCTCTTTCCCAAACTCCATCCACTCCATCAATTTCATCACCACCAATCTTCTCCTCCTCTAAAATCACCACCATCTCCTGCAATTCCTCAAAATTCCACCACCTCAAGCCATCACCATTATCACCTTCATCATCTCCAACTCCAATGTAACCCATCACCCTCAAAATCCACCTCCTTCACCATCTTCTCCAACCATCTCCACCACCAAATTCACCTCCAATCACCACCCGCAACCACCAATTCCACCTCCCAACTCCATCACCACAACTCTCATCTCCTCTTCCTCCCATCTCCTTCAATTTCATCAACTCCACCACCCAAATCCAACACCACCACCATTTACATCTCCACCACCCATCAACACCACATCTCCCCCTTCTCCACCGGTTAACCGGCGCCACCCCCGGCCACCTGTGGCCGTCGCCTCCCTGGCGCCGCCTGGGCCACGGTCCGTGGGCCCCCTGTGCGTTGGCTGCGTGAGCATGCCCCCTCTTTTTAATTCATCTTTTCTCTCTTTTTTAGTTCTCTTTCTCTCTCCTTTAATTCTCTCTCTCCTCACTCCTCTCTCCTCTCTAAGTGGTATCTCGTTCGTGTGCATATGTTTCCAGAGTTCGGGGATTTCGTGGTGTATTCTGAGATTTTTAGGCGAGTGATTCTCGCTTTATTTGGTACCCCGTTAAGACGGATGTAATTATAATTATGAGATTGTTGAATTTATTGTGGACTGTGTATTTGTATTGGTGCAATGTGTTTGTATCGGTGTTTGAATTTGTATCGGTATGATGTATTTGTATTCGTATGACGAATATTTATAATAGCATAGTTTAATACTTGTACATGAATACTGCTTGTGACACTACTCTATTACTGTGTTTGGCCGACCCTTCGTGGTCGTTAGCCTTCGGGCTTAATCGCTCTGCGGTTTTATACTTCAGCTTTCGAGCTTAAACCCTCCAGGTTTTCTAGCTTAATCGGAAGTCTAACTACGTCGTGTGGCTGCGAGCAGAACTTAATTGCGACACCTCATCAGGCATGATTTAGCTGTACTCCTGCTTGGCTCAGTCTTCGGACTTAAACCCTTAGGGTTTTACTAACTATACTATGTGGCTATGAGCCGAACTTAATTGCGTAGCCTCGTCAGGCACGATTTAGTTATACTCCCGCTTTGCTCAACTTTCAGGCTCCACCGCTCTACGGGCAGTCTACTTGTTATTTATATGTGTATGTGTGTTTGATACTAACATTTCTGTAGGTACCTACTTAGCCTCCGGGTTTAACCACTTTGTAGTTTTACTATAGCCTCTAGAGCTTAACCTTTTTGAGATTTATTAGTCTTCTGGACTTTCTACATGCTACGCTTAGTAGGCGGACCTCGCGCTCAACGCTTTACTACTAATTCCGTTCGAGCGTAGTTATACCGTGAGCGCGGCTTCGCCACGTGCGGTAGCATAGCGTTCATACGCTCGCTTCGCCGTGTGCGTTTAGTTGTACCGCGAGGGGTAATCACGCCGAGCGTGATGGCGTCTAGTACTGTACGTTAGCTTCGCTCTAGCTTTACTTAGCTCCGCTTGGATGTTCGCTTGCTTGCTTGATAATTTAATTAATTATTTTAATTCTGGTTGTGAAGAGTATGAAATCTTTACTTATATTGTTTTTCAAGAACTGTATTATTTTTCGGTATTTGTACCAATCTTTTGTATCAGTGCTATTTTTTCGTATTGTGTTATATGACAATTAATATTTGTTGTACTAATCACTTGACATGTTATTACCTGACATCTGCATGTTATCACCGGACAGACACCTGCTATGTTATCACTTGATTTATGATTATCACATTACATGAATGTAATAATTGACATCCTGATATGCCCTTATACACTTGTACTTTTGTTACTCTTATACCATGCTCCTGCCCATTCATGTAATAATCGGTAATAAAAAGAACTTATACCGGATCGGGAAAACTAATGAACTTCAATTGTTGATTTTGTTTACAATAGTATTAGGGTTGTTGTGCAACTAAAATTTCAATTCTACCTGTAGGCCTTCAGGTGTTTCGCGGGGTGTGCTGACACCCCGATTACTTCTCCTCCTGAATAGGGCATAGAATATGATCCTTCCCCTTTCCAACGCCTCGCGGTAGATTTCGCATTAGCGACGGAACATCCTGAGCTGTGGTCCCGGGTATGCACGAGACCCATTGTAAACATTAATTTGATCGTTTTCTCATCAGTTTCCAATAACCAACCTCGACTTACTCATATATGGATGTATATGGGTTGGAACGTACGCCAAAACACATACCCGGATATTTGGGTCGGGCGAGTAACAATAAAATATTAATTAATAATTCGCCATGTTGTTTTGCAATTCGGGTAGTATACACTCAGATTATAGTGACATGAGATATAAGGTATATATATGAGGGTTTTTTATTTAGATTATTCATTTGACGTACTAGTCTTATGAAGCCGTAAACTGAGCTTATACAACTGGTTTTACCCGTATTCAGTTTTATCAGTTTTATGTTGCTTTCTTAATTTAAGAGACAACTCGGGTTGTATGAACTTAAGTACGGTGACATAATATATATGAGGATTTTCTTATTTGGATTATTCCTTCAATATAGTAATCTCACGGATCCGCAATTTGAGTTTGTATAACTGGTTTTGTCATATTTACTTTACTTGATGCCTTATTGTCTGCTCATGTGTGTTTGTGCTCGCGACACGATTTTCAATACATGCTTTCCGAGTCGGATTTATCAATACACATATGCCCGTATGTGCAGGCCACTTGACACTCATCTTACCACTTGTTGGGCAGCTTTCTGACTCCTCTGAACCTGGATGTTCAGATTCTAGAGTTTGGATCGGGGTGGACTTTTTGTTGATCAGAGTTGCGCAGCGATAGCGTAGTGGATCAACGGTAGACCGTCCGGATCCTTTCTTCTAGCTCCTCCTGCTCGGCTCTCAAGATTTCTTGTTGTAACTCGTGAGCACATTTTGTACGGTTCATACTTGTACATCTCCTTGTAATTTTCACTTTTGCGTCTATCGATAATGTAACATCCTTATAATGTTATGTTACATCCCGTGGTAACTTTGTAATTATATTCTTATGTTAAAATGTATAATGCACCGCGTACTTCTGCACTCTGATTCTTAAATGTACTGATGCTTAGCGTATATATGCGAGGGTATTTCCGCCTTGTGTATATAATCACAGTAACGTCTCCGTACCCACGAGATCGGGGCGTTTCACCTGCAAAAAAGGTCAGAAGTGGGAATGTCACCCAATGACAGATTGGATGTGTCTACTCCGAGATGAGGCCCCAAATAAATTGGATTGCTGATCTGGTACCTCCAAATAGGAGTAAACCCAGCAATAGAATTGACCTCCGTGTGGGGGGAAATCCCACCACGAAGATGTCTCTCGAGTGGGGATAACCCCATCATCAAAATATGGATGGCAGCTTCCAAGCAGGGTGGTATCACTAGCATCATAATATGGATGGAAGGATCTCGACAGAGAAAAAATACCGGGGGTTCATCTGCCTGTAGGCTCAGATAAGGGGAGCATGTAAGCTAGTGCTTGTGCTTTGAGTGAGAGACAGCAAAATATCAAGCGGGGGCTCTGAGAGGGGAAATCCCTGCAACAGAGTGGGAGACTCTGAGTGGAAAAAATCCCACAGCGAAAGGTTTCGACTCCTGTAGGATAGCTGAGGGAGCGCTCGTAGGCGTGTCTGCTTTGACACTTCCGAGTGGCAGTGGAGTATACAAACAGAGCCCTTCGAGTAGGAGAAATCCCATAAGTGGAAAACTGACTCCGAATTAGGAAATCCCATCAGCGGAGATTGTTTGGCCGCCTCTGAGTAGGGGAAATCCCATCATCGGGTCGTATAGATTAGATGGCTGGCACTAGTTGGATGGACTGCATTAGTTAGATGTACTGCAATAGTTAGGAGCATAAAATAATATTTTATTCATTATCGGGAATGGAATACATGGAATGAGAGTTGAAAGAAAATACACCTTGTTTCTCTGAACTCGTGTGGTCAACCGGTCACCTTGTACTAGGTGATTAATGCTGTGGTTGGGAAGGCTCTGCTCCCCAACGATTCTCCGACTCGAGGTCTCTCTCTGATATCCGCAACTTTCAGGTCCCTCTCCGACTACATCTATTCAGGATTGTTCACCCGAATATTCAACTCAGACGGAACCATTCCATTAGTCGGAAGTTCCGACCCCCGTAGCAAAGGCCTTCCGTGGAGACTCCCACCTCCACGTTGTATACAGCTCAACGGTAGAATTCTTTAATTCACGAAGTCAGTTACACTGTCAGATTATCCCCACGTTATAAATGTTTCAACGCCCCAATTTAAGTGGGGGCAGTTATGGATAGTGACAGATATCTTGCACATCAATCCTAAGAATCAAACGCTATTATCTGAGCAGTAATGAAGAAATCACAACGTGCAAATCATGTGGTTATGGAGATCTGAAATATCTGTGTCCTCAATCACAACGCTACAAGGTATTTATGCACCTATACATCCATCAAGAAAGGGGATCGCAACCAAGAAGTTGTAAAGATGATAATATTCGGTAGAACCATTATAACATTGGGATACCATAGTGAATTCTCTCCCTCATCCTCATGATTTTTGCCAATTTGAGTTCTCACTTAAAAATCTTCTGTCTCCACTTGTTTATTTATTGAAATCTTCAATTATCACAGGAAAATCGAGAGACTCATTCGCTTATGGTGTAAGGTCGACTCTTTGATCAATTGTGTCTGAAAATCTTCACCACAAAGAATTCCTTCATAAAAGATCCTAACATTTGTATCTGGAAAACAATATTGTCACACACAACATGTACATTGATATCTAGTTTTGCATGTCACAGAAACCATAGGTTGATTCATGAAGAATGTGGAGATTTTCTGACACAATTAATCAGACAGTTGACCTCACAACACAAGCGAATGAATTTCTCAATTTTTCTGTAATAATTGAAGATTTCAGCAAAATAAACAGACGGAGACAAAAAAATTTTATGTGGAAACCCAAATTGGGAAAAACCACGGTAAGGAGGGAGAGAATTCACTATGGTTTTAAGGTTACAATAAATTATACGAAATATTCTTGTGTTTACAAATTCTAGATGTGATCCCTTTTCTCGATGAATATCCAAATGCATAAATACTCTGTAGCGTTGTGATTGAATGTAACGATCCGAAATTTCACACGCCAGCGGCCGTCTTGGTGCGAACACTAGGGTCGTTATAATGTGATACATAACTCAGGTAGAGATAAAATCAGTGAATAATCTGAGTAAATCAGATACATCGAAAGCATGAAACGGTTATGGATATATAAATCAAACAAGACTTCTAGATATGAAAGTGAAAGTATACAACCCATATGCATTAGTCTCAGCAGAAGGAAAACCAAGTCGGAAGAAATATATACTGACAACTACACGACACTCGGCCAAGTAGGGATAACAGAACGTAAACAATGCCAAAAGAAAGAATAGGTACACAAAATGAGTGTCTCATCTACGGAGCACTCAATCTCCTTATCAACTGCAACGACGACTTCTTCGAGTCCCCGTTACTCGCATCTCTCCAGACCACCTACGAATAACTTGAAAGTGAGAGTGGACGAATCCACAACGTCAACACGCCAGCAAGTAAAACCCAAAAGATGTCTTCCGACCATGATTCTGAAGCTGACTCCAAACAAGATCGAAGAACAACAGTATATAAAGGTAAATAGATATAAATTGTAGCATGATAAACACCTAGCATGGTACTAAGCTCAGAGCATAAATAACATCTTAATCAATAATTTATATCCACATACATGTACACACAAAACATGCCCATCATACCCGTCTTCATTCACACATGGGGTCAAGTACTCAAGATACATACATCGTATCCATCGCAGTCACAATTCCCACCCTCTATGAATAATATTAACACCAATTTACTGCATTCACAATTCCCACCCTCTAACAATGGTAACAACAATTGGCCGCATTCACACTTTCCACCCTCTATGAATGGTACCATCCACTGAATGAACAAACATCATCTTTGCATACTCGCGAACATCAAATCAATCATTTAATCACATACAAGGAAGAATCACCAAAGGATACAATACATGGTCTATCTGTCATGCATACACATAACGTTCAATATGATATCGATCCTTATGTTTCGCACGTAGGAGGATCTCAGTTCGTACATTACACAACCATGTATCTATCTTAATCAACATGGTATTCATAAGCTCGTAAATCATCCAATTCATGGTAGAGTTGATATTTCTAAAATAGTTATCATTCTAAACATCAAGCTATGGTGGAACTAGGGTTTCTAAACATGGTTAACCTGCGTGATATGTCAATCATCATGGATTTGTCAAATATCAACATCAATATTGTTTAAACATGGTGTCATATTAAAGTTACATCTACTAACGTCCAAATCATGATATAAAAACAATCCTAAACATGGTTTGGGCTCTATACTTCATATAAATGGTAAAAATATCATTTTAAACATGATTAACATTCTTAACTATCAAAACATGGTAACATACAACTAATTAAAGAAGAAAATACACATGGTTAAGATCCTAAGCATAAAATACATAGTAAGAACACAAGGAAGTGAGAAGAAACTTGCGTTTGTGGTGGTTAAAGGTTATAAGAATTGAAGAAAAAACTTGACGAAGATTCTTGCTTTGCACAAGCCTCAAACCATAGGTATAGCCTAAGGTTCCTACTTTTCTCTCTCTTTAGAACTCTTTCTCTTAAGGAATCTCTTTCATATCCCACCATCTACACTAATATATATAGGCAACCACAAGGTATAGGTGGCCAATGACTAAGATAATGACTAGCCATAGCTAGTAGTGACTCATGACATGATTCATTAGCAAGTGTTAAAAAGGAATTTTGCTACTTAAGATGCATGGCATAATTCATGTAAGCTAGAGATGACTAATGACATGCTTCATTAGCAAGTGTTAAAAAGGAATTTTGCTACTTTAGATGCATGGCATATTTCATGTAAACTAGAGATGACTACTGGCATGTTTTATTAGCAAGAGTTAAAAAGGAATTTTGCTACTTAACATGCCACCTTGCATGCCACCTCACACATGCCATCTCACCATGACACATTGCATACATGACAACTCACCCCATGAGGTGTTCAAACAAATAACTGATTAATTATTTAATTAATTAATTAAATAATTAATTATTACATTAAATATTCAAAAATAATTAAGATTAATAAATATCATTTATTAATCCAAAATCAACATAAATCCTAATTAAATTAGAATTTCTACCAAACATTCATAATTAAGTAAATAATGATAATACATAATTTAAATAATAATCCCAACAAATAAATTATGAATTTAAATAAGTTTATAATTTAAAACATACAAATATTCCAAAATTCTTAGGTGCTACAGTGAGATGCAGATATTTCGGATCTCCATAACCGCATTATTTGCATGTTGCGATTTCTTTATAACTGCTCAGATAATAACGCTCGATTGTTGGGATTGATGTGCAGAGATATCCGCCACTACTCATAACTGCCCCCACTGAAATAGGGGAGTTGAAATATTTAGAATGTGATGATAATCTGATAGCGTAACTAACTCCGTGAATCGAGAAATCATGCTGATGAGCTGTATCCAGCGTGGAGGCGGGAGTCTCCGCGGAGGGCCTTTGCTGTGGGGGTCGGGCCTTCCGACTAGTGGGATGGTTCCGTCTGGGTTGAATATTCGGGTGAACGGTCCTGGATAGATGTAATCGGAAAGGGACCTGACAATTGCGGATGTCAGAGAGGGACCTCAGGTCGGAGAGGGACCTGGCAGTTGCGGATATCGGAGAGGGACCTCGGGTCGAGTGTGGACTCGGGGCTGTTGGCCCGGAGGCCTTCCTCTCTAGTTTTGATGATGATTAACTCATGTAGTTATGTTTACTAATAATCTTGTGATTTTAGTTTCAGATCATGTAACAAGATATAGTTGGTGATTGCTTCAAAAAGAAGAGTTTAGAAGCCTCACTTGGTGATTCCCGAGCCCGAGCGTCAAGATCATTCATAGCCTTGCTCGTTGGATCACGGAGTTTTAGATCGAGTCGACTTGAAGATGAAGATCGTCAAGAAGACTTAGGTATCCATAGTTTAGTTTAGTGTGTTTTAGATCCATGTGTAAAGATTAGATAGTTGACATGCTCAAGTGCACAACACACATGGTTTATGTTTGGATATTGGTTTTTCGTTTTGGCTTAACCAATATTTGTTTTCATGAATAGTTTAGATCAAAACAAGTTTAAATGTTTTTTATGTATATTAGATGTGCTCTATATACATACATGCTTACATGACTTATACAAACTTATTTTGACTATCCTATTCATGTATTGAAAAATCCAAGTTTGACAAAATACTAGTTTTGGTAGAAATGATAAAATACAAAAATGATTTCATATGCTTGATATTTGAGTTGAAATATTAATCACAAGTTTATATATCAATGCAAAATGATAAAACTATTTTTGAGAATTTTTATATATTTTACAAGATTTATTAAAGTATTTTTAACCCCAGTTTCTGACCCAGGACAGTGGCTGACAGGCCAGGTCGGTCGACCGTGCGATCGACCGAACCAAGGGCCGGTCGACCAAGCGGTCACCGGTGCCAGAGAGCACGTCGCTCTGGGCCGGTCGACCGGGCGGTCGACCGGACCAGGTTCGCTCTCTGTATCTGGGCGACCGAGTTGCCCCAACGGTCATATTTATGATCGTTGGCGGTCGACTGACCGGTCGACCGCAAGCCTGTCAGGCTGACAGATCAGCCTAACGGCTAGTTTTCTTTTGGGGCTATAAATACCCCATCTCTTTGGGGATTTTAACAGGACTTTTGAAAAAAAATTTGGTGTTTCTCCAGAGTTTATTTTAAGTTTTCAAAAGTGTTTTTGGGCTTTAAACTTCAAATTTGGGTTTGTGTTTTAGGGTTTGGGAAAATCAAAGAAAATAGAAATTTGGGAGATTTGTATTGGTTTTCATTTCTATCTTTTACAAGAGTTTTCCCAAGTGTTTTCTTTGAGTTCTTGTTTTCCAAACACCTAGTGTTTCCACACTTGAGCTATATCTTCTATCCTAATCTATTAGGATCTTGTTTTGTGGAAAAGAGGAAAGAGGAGTTGTTTGTGGTTGAAACATACCACTAGTTGTAAACCCTCATTTGTTTGTTGTATCCCTCTCGGTGAGGTTAATTGGGTCGTTGGTTTGCTC
The DNA here is from genome assembly GCA_038442645.1 of Agave tequilana. NCBI lineage: Eukaryota > Viridiplantae > Streptophyta > Magnoliopsida > Asparagales > Asparagaceae > Agave > Agave tequilana. Next base: position 260,100 of record JAVJIF010031105.1, read on the forward strand.
CCTCTTTGGTAGAGGTTGAGGCTTGTGGTTTGCTCCCTCTAGTGAGAGGTGGAGATAGGTTGTAACCCTCTTCGGTAGAGGTGTTGGTTGTTGGCTTACCCCTCGGTTGTGAGGTAGTTTTTGAGAGAGGAGTTTGGTACTCCTAGTGTTGTAACAAATCCTTCTCGGTGGAGGTTCCCTCGGTGGGAGATAGTGGATTGGAAATCCTTCACGGTGGTGAAGGCGGGGATGTAGAGCTAGGTGCTCGAACCTCGAAACATATCTTGGCTTTGCGTTTGATCCATTGTCTCTCTAACTCTCTCTATTTTATTTTGTGCAAAGCATCATTCATAGCATCATATCTATTTGCTTGCATTTGTGTTGTGCCTTGCATATTTCATATTGCTATATCTTGTATATGCTTGGTTGTTTGTGTGCCTCACTTATACTTAACCAACAAGAGCTTCACATAGCACCTCAACCCATATTTAGGGGAATCAAGAGGAGTTAGTCCAGAGCCCTTCACGGGGAATTCGGCTACACTTATTGGTTGTATTAAGTGTGTTGCAAAATAGTTTTTAGATTAGCATTATCACCTATTCACCCCCCTCTAGGTGATTTCAATTGGTATCAGAGCCTACGCTCCTGATACTTAGGCTTAACATCCTAAGAGTGAGATCCTTGTTTGCTAATCTATTATTTGCATTTTGCTTGTTTGCACACATATAGTTTATACCCATGGACTTCATGACCCCACCTATGTTTGACCCTTCCAACATTGTTGTTTGGAAGACTAGGATGTCCATTTACCTACAAACCCTAGGATATAAGGTTCACCTTGCCATTACCAAGGAATCCTACCTTAGTGATAGCAAGCATGTAGGGGCCAATGCACAAGCCCTTGAGGCCATTAGAAGCACGCTTTCAAAAGATTATCTTATGCATGTTTCTAACCTTGATTCCGCTTTTGTAGTGTGGAACAAGTTGACCACAACCACCACCTCCAAGCTTCAATTGCCAATCCAACCGGAGGAGTCTAGTGGAGAATCCGAGTCACAATGCTTAATGGTCCAAGGGAATGACTCCCTTGAGGTACAATCGGAATCTCAACTAGATAATGATGATGCTAGTTCTTCTAATGATTATGTTGATGCCCATGCTTTAAATGAAGAACTTTCTACTGTGTGTGAAAAATTGATTGAAAAATATAATTTGTTGAAAAAGAAAAGTCTAGGAATTGTTAATGAAAATAAAAGTTTGCATTCTAAACTTAACAATATTTTGCAAGAGAAGGTTGAGATTTATAATGAAAGGGATTCATTAAGATCTCAACTAGACCTTGCTCTAAAGGAAAATGAATTTTTGAAAAATAAAAATGATTGTGATAATGTTTTGAAAAATAATGATGTTTTGTCTTCAAAAGTTGAATTTATTTTAAAAGAAAATGATTCTTTGAAAAGAGAAATTGATTTTATTTCAAAAGAATTAGAAATTTGTTTAAATAAAAAATAAATCCTTGAAAAATGATTTAGATTCACATGTTTGCCATGCTAGTGTAGTATCACACACTTTACCTATTGCATGTGCCACTTCTTCTTTAATTGAACAAGATATATCCATGCTTAAGAAGAGTGTTGTTTGTTTGGGCTCCACTTTGAGCCAATGTGCCAAGAGCCATACACATTTAGAAACTTTGTTTCGAAAGAAACAAGTTCCATATATTATGCATGCACACCCACCACGGCATACACATGCTCCTCACGGACACCATCACACTTTGTATGCTCATGTGTACACTTGTACACATTGTGAACGTAAGGGCCACCTTGCTAGATTTTGCTATGATAGAATACATAATGGAAATTTAGCAAATAATTTTGTTTGGGATAGAGAAGGGACTAACCCCATGGACCCAAAAAGATATGGGTACCAAAAACTACCCCTATTGTATTTGATGTAGGTGTGGGCTCTCACATGATGTGAGAGTAGCAGTACCTTGGAGTCGATGCGTTCCGAGCTTCATGTGGACTATTTGAATGCATCACTTTCAAGGGAAGTTTGGTGGAGATGACCACCATGTTTTTGGAGACTAGAGAGATGCCCTCATCGGTTTTGGTATAAATCTCTTACTCCCAATTATTGTTTACATGCTTTCATAATTAGTGTTTATAGCATGTGTTATTGTTTTTAGATTATTGTGAAAATGCCATGATAATTAGGCTTTTGACATACATGTATAGTATTTGAGACACTCATGTTTAATATGGACTATTCTTTTGTGTTCTCACTATTGGTTTGCTATTGTGTATATCATAGTTCTAATAACATGAGGATTTACATAATAATATGTTTAGATTTATCATGATTTTTATCTTATTTTTATGCTTCATAACTTGAATATGTGTTTAAATATTTGTTTTCATTAAGACTAGGTATATACTTGTGCATATAGTGGGCCACAAATAAATCTATATATGTTTGTTCTTGAATGCTTATTTGTACTCATTAGATGTGCTAGTATAGTCTAGTTTTAATGATTCATACATTTTAAACTTGTATTCCCCATTTTGGATTTGTTTTATGTTTATTAGTTTTCATTTCATGTATATGTTTATTTTGCCAAACTTTAAGATATATATGTATACCCCTTGAGTCATTTGCTTTTCATGCAAATCTTTATGGACTCAATTGTGTTTAGGGATATGTATGTATACTTCTTGTGTTGACAAATCATACATATACCTTGGAATGAAATTTGTTTTAATGAAAATTTAATTTTTCATGTTATCCATGTGTTTATGTTTAAACTTCATGTATATGTCCATCTTGTCCAAACTATTATTATACATATACATCCTTTTGAGCCACGTGCTTTCAATTGCATATATCTTTATGGACTCGTTGTGTTTGGATATGCATGTATACTTTAGTTTGTGTAAGACATACGTATACCTTGAAGATTAAATAGTTTTGATGATTTTCGTGTTTAAGGAATATTGAGCTAAATTGAATACTTTCATGATCATGTTCTTCACATTGTATTAGTACACTCACATTTCTTGTTTACTCATGTTTTGTTTTCATGAGTTATACTTATGCTTCATTGATTATGAGTGTTAGCTATTTTGTGAATTTCATGTTTTTATGAAAAATAATTTGTTTTTATTCCTTACTTGAAGGATTTCGTACTAGTTAACAAAACTTTTTATTTTAACTAGTTCGAATTCTTCATTTTGGTAGAAGTTTTCAAACATACTATATTTTCAAACCTATCTTTGAAAACCCCAACCTTCACGGGCAGTTGGTTGGGAGACCATGCTCATGTATGCTTTATTGTGAAAATCATTTTAAACTTGAACATGATTGAGAGGATAGGAAATATGAGATATACTTTGATATTATTGTTGTTTCAATTGGTTCATTGGATTCAATTTTGACCTTTCTTGTATACTCATATATGTTTGTATGTATGTATGCTTTCAATTCTAATAGTATCAATTTCGATTGGTATTAAATTTTTCATACATATATATTTTGTTTATGCTTAAGCTTGTATGTTTAAATGAATATCATGTTTCAATTGATTAGTTTTCAATTTGTATCCTTAAACAAGCTTATGCATGTGTTTAGTTTGTATTTCTTAAAGGGGAGAAAATTCGATTTTCATATTTCAATTGGTATTTGTATTTCCACTCCCTTACTTTATGATAGAAAATAAAAATTTCAAATTGATATCATATGTTTAAAATGAACAATTATTTTAATTGGTATCAAGATGTTGTTTTCATTTTTTAAATTGGTATCAAGAGGCACTTTATTGACATATTTTTAATTGGTATCATGTTTAATGTCACCCCTTATTGACTTTGTTTTTTGTTTTAGACAAAAAGGGGGAGAACATTGTTTTTATTATTTTGACCCCTTTGTTGATTCTTTGTTTCGAACAAAAAGGGGGAGAAAAATTTATTGTTTTGCTTTTGCTTTTACCCCTTTATTGATGATTGACAAAAAGGGGGAGAATTATTTGAGAGTTTAAACATGCATATAAAGAGAACTCTTCTCTATATATGCATGATTGGTACATATTTTTTATATGCATATTTATGTTTTTGCATATATTAAGTTTAATTGTTATCTAGAGCATGTTTATTTATTTATGATTTTGCATATATTAAGTTTAATTGGTATCTAGAGCATGTTTATTTGTTTTTTGAAAATTTCATTGGTATCTAGAGCCTTTTATTGTTTATGCATATCTATGCATGTTTCATGTTTCATAATTCATTGCATATTTATGTTTATTTGTTTATGCATGTGTTAAGGGGGAGCTTCTTTGAAGCTTAACTTTAATCCATGCATATATAACTCCATGAGTTTTTTCATCATCAAAAAGGGGGAGATTGTTGGCCCGGAGGCCTTCCTCTCTAGTTTTGATGATGATTAACTCATATAGTTATGTTTACTAATAATCTTGTGATTTTAGTTTCAGATCATGTAACAAGATATTAGTTGGTGATTGCTTCAAAAAGAGGAGTTTAGAAGCCTTCACTTGGTGATTCCCGAGCTCGAGCGTCAAGATCATTCATAGCCTTGCTCGTTGGATCACGGAGTTTTGGATCAAGTCGACTTGAAGATGAAGATCGTCAAGAAGACTTAGGTATCCATAGTTTAGTTTAGTGTGTTTTAGATCCATGTGTAAAGATTAGATAGTTGACATGCTCAAGTGCACAACACACACGGTTTATGTTTGGATATTGGTTTTTCGTTTTGGCTTAACCAATATTTGTTTTCATGAATAGTTTAGATCAAAACAAGTTTAAATGTTTTTTATGTATATTAGACGTGCTCTATATACATACATGCTTACATGACTTATACAAACTTATTTTGACTATCCTATTCATGTATTGAAAAATTCAAGTTTGACAAAATACTAGTTTTGGTTTTGTTAGAAGATAAAATACAAAAATGATTTCATATGCTTGATATTTGAGTTGAAATGTTTATCACAAGTTTATATATCAATGCAAAATGATAAAACTATTTTTGGAGATTTTTATATATTTTACAAGATTTATTAAAGTATTTTTAACCCCAGTTTCTGACCCAGGACAGTGGCTGACAGGCCAGGTCGGTCGACCGTGCGATCGACCGAACCAAGGGCCGGTCGACCCAGCGGTCGACCGACGTGCACAGCCTTGTGCACGTCTGGCAGGCAATGGGCCAGTCGACCGAGCAGTCGACCGAGTTGCCCCAATGGTCATATTTATGACCGTTGGCGGTCGACCGGCCGGTCGACCGCAAGCCTGTCAGGCTGACAGATCAGCCTAACGGCTAGTTTTCTTTTGGGGCTATAAGTACCCCATCTCTTTAGGGATTTTAACAAGACTTTTGAAAAAAATTTGGTGTTTCTCCAGAGTTTATTTTAAGTTTTCAAAAGTGTTTTTGGGCTTTAAACTTCAAATTTGGGTTTGTGTTTTATGGTTTGGGAAAATCAAAGAAAATAGAAATTTGGGAGATTTGTATTGGTTTTCATTTCTATCTTTTACAAGAGTTTTCCCAAGTGTTTTTCTTTGAGTTCTTGTTTTCTAAACACCTAGTATTTCCACACTTGAGCTATATCTTCTATCCTAATCTATTAGGATCTTGTTTTGTGGAAAAGAGGAAAGAGGAGTTGTTTGTGGTTGAAACATACCACTAGTTGTAAACCCTCATTTGTTTGTTGTATCCCTCTCGGTGAGGTTGATTGGGTTGTTGGTTTGCTCCCTCTTTGGTAGAGGTTGAGGCTTGTGGTTTGCTCCCTCTAGTGAGAGGTGGAGATAGGTTGTAACCCTCTTCGGTAGAGGTGTTGGTTGTTGGCTTACCCCTCGGTTGTGAGGTGGTTGTTTGAGAGAGGAGTTTGGTACTCCTAGTGTTGTAACAAATCCTTCTCGGTGGAGGTTCCCTCGGTGGGAGATAGTGGATTGGAAATCCTTCACGGCGGTGAAGGCGGGGATGTAGAGCTAGGTGCTCGAACCTCGAAACATATCTTGGCTTTTGCGTTTGATCCATTGTCTCTCTAACTCTCTCTATTTTATTTTGTGCAAAGCATCATTCATAGCATCATATCTATTTGCTTGCATTTGTGTTGTGCCTTGCATATTTCATATTGCTATATCTTATATATTCTTGTTGTTTGTGTGCCTCACTTATACTTAACCAGCAAGAGCTTCACATAGCACCTCAACCTATATTTAGGGAAATCAAGAGGAGTTAGTCCAGAGCCCTTCACGGGGAATTCGGCTACACTTGTTGGTTGTATTAAGTGTGTTGCAAAATAGTTTTTAGCTTCCGCATTTAGTTTTTAGATTAGCACTATCACCTATTCACCCCCCCTCCCCCCTCTAGGTGATTTCAGGGGCAAGGTCCAAGGTTTTTTCCTTGGACCCGCAATGATCCAGCTGGTGCGTCGAGTTTATTATTCGCTTGAGATTTTTCAGATGCGGTGGGACACATGTCACGATCTTGACGAGGGTCAAAATCTAGCCACTGCAAAGAATAATTTAAATTCATAATATGTTCCTTAACTTTCGAAAAGACTATCAAGTGATTTCAGATCAGTAATCTTAATGAAGGTGAGAGATGTTATCAAATATGAATAAATCCTTATATTAGCCAGAAATATCTTATTCATCATAAACTCAAAAATCTATTGTGAGAAAAAGTCAAAAGATAACACAAGAAATATGAAAAACTAATAACAAGTCAGGTATAAGGTATTTACCTTTAAATGGATGTATTTTTCTTTTTTTGTAAAGGCATCTTTAGGGTTAGGCTTTTTGGCGGTCAATTCACCGATACTGCATCAATTTAACATTCTTAGTTGAAGCATAAGATGTAACAATCAATAGCATATATAGAGAACTGAAGTAACATAATAACAGTAACAAATATTAGGACTTAAATGTTTACCTTGGTCTTGGTAAACAGAATTCAGATACTACTTTTCAACTATAACATTTTACTAATATATTATATACGATAAAAAAACATGCGCAAAGGCTTTTTGTGACTGTAGACAACTTCATACACCACAACCGACAACCCTTACTTCTCATGTAATAAATTACATTACCTTATTCACAAATAACTTTCATTCAACTAGAGTGAAGCAATTTAGAACTATTCAGATAAGGTGGACAGATATTAGCATATATGTGATTGCAACATTTTTCATAAATTTTCTTTAATTAAATGTTACAACATGAATGGATAAGATTCACACATAAAAAGTAACAACTAAGAAAAGATTGAAATGTTATACAACAAAGAAGCATGAACACGAACATAAAACATGGATCCAACATGAACATACGAAACTGCACCACGATACTTAAAAAGTAGGAGATAACACCAGACAATACATTTTTTTTGAATATAGGTAATAGCCTTGATCCAACACGAACACACGACACTACATTTTTTTTTTTGAATATAGATCATAGCCTAGTCCAAGTGGATTTGAACCCCAAACCTCTTGCCTACTGCAAAGAGGTTTTACCACTGTCCTATCGTGAAATTTACACCATACATTACATCTGAGTATCCATAAATAATGAAGAGAGTGCATATATACATAAATATGTAGACATAAGCGTGTATCCAAAAGTCCATGGCTGGGTTCTTTTTAATATTAATCACATATCATGATTACATGTACACTAAAAGCATTAACCTACCATATAAATTATGACTTTGCAAAAGGAATAGACCTTGGCTCTTAGACTTTCAATAGAGTAGTTCCATTGCCGTACTTATATGGAAAAAAAATCTGAACTTACCATAGTTTATACAAGTCAATAATATGATGATTTTTTTCACTATATTATAGTTTTTAGTATATAAATTAAGGGAAATAAATATCACAACCATATAATATGAACAAAGAAATGCATGAGAAATTTAGCATATTTATGTGACATTGTACGAGCCAAGGTTGTAGTTTATCTTGAGTTGAACTTATATCTCTTAAAATTTGTTATTAGCACCCCACACTCTTGAAAAGTTTACATCATTAAACTTTTAGTATTAACTTCCAAAAATGCCCTTTTCTTTTGAATTTAAGAATTTCAATGAAAATGTCCACTTTTCTCTCATTTCTCCTCTTTCTCATTTATCTTTATGTTCACTCTTTCATCTTCCTTTTATTGGCATTCCCCTCCCCAAATTGTCGCTCTCAACTTTTGCTCTCTCCCTTGTCTCTTGCCTCCATCTCCTCCCACTTTATCTTCTCCTTCTTTACTATCCCTCGCCTCTCTCATTTTTATCACGCTCCTCTTTTACTATAGTTTCTCCACTCTCGTCTTTAAGACATCTCTCTTCTATCTCCCCTCTTTCCTTTCTTTCTTTCTTTTATCTTTTGTCTGTTTTCTCCTTCTCTCCCATTTCTTTCTTTAATTATCTCTCTATTATGGAGAGAGGAGAGGAAAACGAGAGACAAGAGAGATGGCAAAGAGGAAAGAAGATGGAAGATGAGAAGAAAAAAAGATAGAGGAAAAGGAGGGGGACAAAGTGATAAAGAGAAAGGTCGGCGGAGACAGGAGAGTAGATGAAAGGAGGAGAGGAGAGAGAGATGAGGAAGTTGCAAATAATCTCATTAAAGCACTAAAAACTTAAAAGGGCATTTTTAATTTAATATTAAAATTTTACAAGTGTTAATTGTAATTCCTAAAATTTTGATGATGTAATTAATCTATAATTAGCTACTAATGAGCTTTCTAGTGGTTGTGTTATATTTTGATTGGAAAAGACACATGTCGTGAAGGTTGGATGGACTTGAGCCCGAATTGCAAAATCTATTGAAGATGGAAGGTCAATTAGAGTTCCAACAAATCACAAAAGTATTGATCAAGCTATTTTAGAGCAATTGGAGTCAACCATATAGGATCTTCAATTTACATCTCTCTTAGGATAACTTAATTAGGTAATTGATTCAAAATACAACTAATTGGCACAAAATTGTACCTTATTTCCTATCTTATACTGTCACTTCTAGATATCCTATAAGATTCAAAAGCTTTCACAATTGTCTCAAAATTTCATTCACCAAAATTTTCCTCTGGCATAATTGGTTCTGCCAGCGGTATAATTGGTTCTACCAGCAGCATAGTGGCTGCACTCGACTAAACTAAATCTGAAATATTTTACCTCAGTCAGAATTCATATTTTGAATTGGAGAAAAGATAAACCTTAATATAATATTTCTAGTCTCTCTTTCACTATTCTTCTTATATCTTGTAGAAAGGCAAATGGGCCTTTGGTACGAAACATCAAGTCATGTTCCCTTGACTTTTGAAAGCACCTCTTGTCTCTTATGACTACTTGATTTGATATCTTTTTGTTGACATGTGACCTGCCCGCTTTATAAGAAAGATGAAGCCTTCTCTTTTATTTTATTTTATTGTGTCATATTCTTGAATAAAATTCCCTCTTTCTCCAAGCTTAGGGTTGCTACACCTATCTCTTCCCATTAGTAGAGTTAGCTCATATTGTCACATACCATTTGAACAATAGTTGGGATGGGATTTTGTCCCAACAGGAAGATTAGTTTTCCCTCTTCATATTCCAACTAAAGCTGGGCATTAAAATAACAACAACAATTCCAACAATTCTGAAAAATACTCGAGAGAGAAATATTGAGCCAAAACATTCAAGAGCTTTTTGCTCTCTTCTCCATTCTCTTCAAGTGTGTTATATTTTCTAGGGATCTCACACCTTAAAAGTTATCGAATATTCCTCGTGATCCTCTCTCCAATTCTCTCTTAAACTAATTATTGAAAGAAAATCCTCGCGTCATTATCATAGAGCCTCAAATTGTATTTTCTAGGGGAAAAAAAGATTGTGCTTTTATTGGTTCTCAATTTGTGTGAACAAAAACTACTACTCTTATTTGTTGTTCTTGATATAACCTCTTGGGAGTAGAGGTTGAAATTCAACCTCTTTGGGTGAAAGACGATTTGTGGTTGTATACTATTTGTTTTTGTTGGAAGCGTAAATAGTGAATTTTGAAATCCTAGAGAAGAAGCCTCTAGGTGATGGACGTAAGAGGGAGTGCTCGAATCACCCTAAAATATTGTCTTTACTCGTGTTTGATTTCTATGATATCTACTCTTTTTAATGTTTATTATTTGTTATTATTTGTGCATTTCATTCGCGTCGAGATTTGTTTTTGGCAGAACCCCCTCTGCCAGTTTGGCCCACAACTATATTGCACTATTCAGTTCAAAACATAGTTTTAATTAGTCTTAAACCCTATTCACCCCTATCTAGGGTTCTACATTAACTCCCTGGGGGTGTTTGACGCTAATAACAAAGTTTAGAGAGTACAAACTCAACTCAGGGACAAGGGTGTTTCAGGGAATTTATCCAATTTATTATATAATAGAGCATATGTTTCAGAAGTGTCAGACACATGCTGGACTGCCCAAAAAGTGTTGATGTCTTATATGCATGTCAAAGAGTGACACAGATACAACTTGATGGAGAAGTACCCCTGCTACATATTTATCCACAAAGCCTTTAACATTGTAAATTTCTAAATAATCAATAAACTAATACAACTGGCAAGCTTCATAAGGAATAAGCGTACATACAACTTAACCCAAAAAAAAAAAAAATTCTTCTAGATATCTATATCTCCCATTTTAAGAATTCATCAAAAAAGCAAGAAACTCACATTTTAATTCATTTTAAGAAAAATTACCTTTCTTCTTGAAGTAGAAGCAATTCCTCCCACACAGAATTACAATAAGTATTGCCAAGGGCATGGAATAAATCCAAAATGGTGGGCTCCCAAACCTTAACATCTAATGTTAAAGATCTCACCTATAATGCATAAAGCAAACGTTAGGAAACTATAACTAAATAAATAGAAAATATTCTGGTTAACAATTTTCTTGCGGAAAAAGAACTTTCTTTGTCCAATTAAACAATATTTTTTAAATGGAAAGAATTCAAGGGCATATTTTGAAGCAAGCTCAATATAGTTTGTTTAAAACAAATAGCTACAGTTTTTCTTACCATGGATTTTCCCTCAAATATGATTGTATGGTTAGCTTTTGAGTATATTAGAACTATGATACCACAGATAACATTCACTTAGGGATGTGACATCATTATGGCATCACCACCATCTAAGCGTTTTGCCCTTATAATGAAATTTCTTGTCTGACCTCAATAAAACTCAAAAAATGAATAGTATTTAGGACGTGTTAGGGAAATCCTCCCCTAATTGGTGCCATGTACTAGACCTAGGCAGCTGTGAGAAACAGGCATCACCTGGAAACCTTAGTGGTCATTTGGTAAGATGTTTTTTTATTTTACGTAATATAGTTTAAGCCCATAGATAACAAGGAACAACTCTCCACATTTCCGTAGATTAGGAAAAATTGTAGAAAGTAAAATGAAATAATTTAAAGTGTAAAGGACTATATTCATGTGTAAGCACAAAGTAATTAAGAGTCAAATGGAACCACAAGTGTCATTTCCCCTCTAGCATTTTAACTACATAAATCAAGGGACCATGTTTTCTGCACCCCTACCTATGACTCCACTTTTGGAGAAACCCTTTCATGGTCAGCCTCTATGTATCAGAAAGTGGCAGCTTTATTGAGGAACAAAATGAAAAACATCATTGAATAGCTTAAAACAATTAAAAAGTACTCTAACCTATAGTTTGTTATCCAACTACAATTCAGTCATTCCAGTAAGTTAAGGAATGAAAAATAAGGTCTTTCTTGAGGAATATTTCTTTAGCCAGCTCATGAACAAACTAGCAAAAACAGTGATGGATGGTGAAAAGCAATTAACTAATATGATCTATATTGACATACTGGATCAGTCTAGGGTCGAACCTTTGAAATGTGAACACCAAGATTCCTGTGAACACCAGAGCACTCGATGCATACCAGAATCCCAAGATTAAGTGATGCCCAATCTGGTTCAGGAGCACCACACTCTGCACAAACATCATTTCCAGGTATACTCCTGAGAACTCTAGAAACGGTATCATGTCTTTGTATAGCTGTATTTAGTGAAGACTCATGGCCGCGTGTGTCAGTAAAGCTTTTCCCCTCCATATATATCTTTCCAGAAGAAACCTAATAAATAAATAATTGAAGAATTGTAGATAAGATTAGTTCTCTATTTTATTCCAAATATTTTGCTGGGATTGGAGTTAGAAAGTTAACATGGTAAATCTTAAGGAAAACAGATCTGCAAGATCCAGTCAGATTTTAGATTTAAGTGGGTTAGGATAAGTTGGGTAAACAATACTGTCAATCAGAAGCAACTTGGCAAGAAGAAAAGTAGAGAATAAGACCCAGAAGGAACTAATTATTCTTAAATTTGGATGAGCAATTTAACAAAGAATACCCTAGGAGAAAAAATTTAAGTGATGACCTGACTTACGTAAGGAGAATTTAGTAGTGATGCAATAACTCCTGTAATCTTATCGATCCAGTCTCTCCGATCCGCAGCATTTTCAGCCTAACATATATGAAGGATGTATTGTCAGCAAAATTAGCGTTGAACATGACCTAGGAGGAAAATATAGAAAATTTCATCCTCTTGAGGGGGTGGGGGGTAGTTGTTGGCGGGGGGGTGGGTGGGGGGGGGGGGGGGGGGGACAAAAAATCAATAACCCTTCTAATCAAAGAAATTAGAACACAAATTCTACCAGATATTTATAAAATACCTGCAGTGTGTACGTCTTCATTGGTGATATTATTCTGAAGCAAAACCTCAGGTCTGTCAGCTCTGCATCAATCTTTATAGTTGAAGTTCGAAGATCAACAGTATGGCACCCAAGATTGTCTTCAGCCTGAAACAATATCATTTTGCGTGAGAAACGTAAATGTCTTAAACAACAATAGCATCATTGGATATGCCAGCTAATTGATGTAAACAGAACACTTTGCTTAAAGAATAATTACGAAACAATGTTTAAAAAGAATAAGTTTAACAGTATAAATTGCACACAACACAAAGAAGCTATAATATCCCTAATGTATAATACATGATTTAATATATATAATAATATTTTAACATGTATATATGATTTGTATTAAAAATTATTATTATTTTATGTGGGTTTTAATAAGTAATTGTTATAGATTTCTATTGTTATCAGTAATTATTTTAAATAGTTATTAATATGTAGTTGTTATTGACTATTATTAATGTTTGTATTATCATTATTACTACTATTAGTATTGTCATTATTATTGTGGTTGTTATTTTTATTGTTAATAATTATTATTAATAATATAATTGTTAATATTATTATTATGTATTATTGTTATTGTTATTATTATTTTTATTATTAATGTTATTATTGTTGTGGTTGTTATTTGTAAGGTATTATTATGAGCCCACACATCTTATATTCCTTTTCATCTAAACCAAGCCCTGCCCAATAGCCCACACTCCTCTTTATCCTCTATTTCACTTTCATTTCATTTTCCTAAACCCTGTCCAAACCCATTAACTCAACACACTCCTCATATAATCCTAAGCATCTAATCTTAATATTATCCTAATCCTACCTATATAATCATATCCTAACTCTAATAATCTTTCTTCCTTTCCCTGCATGGCCGCCTCCTCTCTTCTTCCTCCAATGACCCAACCACCTATCGTTGTGGCCCTCCTCTCCGCCGTGAACTCCGTCGGAGCCTATCCCCCAACTTCCCCCTTGTCGGAGCATCTCCTTCACCCACGACACCATCTTACACAATCCATGCCCCACCAACGTCCAGTAGCCCACGCACATCCCCTCCGAGTCGCCGCCTTCATCACCCTCATCCCCCTCCATGGCCGCGCACTATCACCCCCTCCACACGCGCCACCACCTCCTTTCTCACACCCTCGCACCCAACCGAGCTTCCCCCTTTGCAGAGCAACCAGCACCAGCTCCTCCTGCCCATCCTCCGCCTCCATGACCTGCCCCTCCTCTCTGTGGCCAGCCGAACAGCCCCGTGGCCGGGCTCCCACCTCCGCCCTCCGAACTTCTCCTCGAAGCCACGCCGGAACTCTCCTCCCCTTCGACCATGCCCCCTCCTTGCGTGAGACTCCTCCGGCGAGCCGCCATCACCTCCGAGATCCTCTGTCAGAGATCCACCATGCTCCGCCTCGACCATGTGCCACCACCCCCATGGCAGCCCCCTGCGTGAGCTCCTCTCTCTCTCTCTCTCTCTCTATATATATATATATATATATATATATATATATATGTATGTCATGTGTCTATTTATGTATATAAAAGAGTGTGAGTGTGTGTGTTTGGGTGCACGTGTGTGTACACGTGTGGTGGGTTTCTCTCATTTTGTGTGCAAGTGTGCCATGTATGTGTCGTGTATTAGTGTGTGCGTGAGTGTATATTCGTGCATGCATATTCATATGCACGTGTGTATATGTATCGCGTGTGTGCACGTATGTGTGTGTATATTTTTAAACATGTATGTAATTGTATGTGTTATAGTAGTTCGACTGGAGTCGTGTTTATAGAAGACCCAGATTGGTGTTCGCTGTGGACCCGATACGCCATGCGATTCGAAGACCGACACACTAGACGATTCGGAGATCCGGACCGGTTCGTGCAGTGCATACCTGATGGCGATTTGAACCCAAAACCGCGTCATTTCATGTGAGTATTTTTCACTTCCTTTAATAAATTTATTTTTGTCAATTAATTATACATGAGTTGCTATTTAAAATTGTTTAATTAATGTTACGATATTTAGAAAATGCAAATTGATACGGATTAATTGCTAGTATGACAGACCATCACGTAGTTATAATGTTATACTTTGCATCATTGATATGTTGTAATTGAAATCTTACATGTATTTTTTATTGATTGTGTATATGCACACTTAGATGATGTCTATACCAGAGTGGTTGTATTCTGAGAATGGAATGTACTCGATAAATTGTCAACTTGATATTTGGAGGTAGCTATCAGTAGTTGATACTTAGATCTACTAATGAATTATTATTATTGGGAAAGTAAATTATTTTGGTGGTGATAGATCAGATATATCCTCGATGTCAGATGTATTTGGATTCGATATTTTTTTTACTGAGATTAATATTTAAATTGTTATTATTTAGTTTGTTACAGATCCAAATGTGAGGGATTTGGACTAGGATCTTATCGATCTGGAGAATGATTAGCTGATGATTGTACTTAAGTAAATGGATTTTGTGGGAATCATTATCGTACTTAATCTTCATTTATTGATGATAACTTAGATGAGAATTTAACTGGATATTGAGAATTTATTTAAAAAATAATGTAGCCTTATAAAAGATGGGATCTTGGACTTAGACTTGGCAGTAGACTCGATTGGAGTGGAGACCTTGGGTTGAGAAATATATGTTTGTTTAGATTGGTCAAAACCAAATGATTCTACATATGTACAGTTAGGATATTGCCTTGTTTTGGGATCAGTGTTCGAGTTTGATTAAAGTGGGACTTGATCGATGATCTGGATGTAATTGGATAATGGAAAATTAATTAGATATAGCTGAGTATGTATTTCATTGTGTTAGGAATGGGATATATATTGATAGACATAGAGGATTACAATAAATTAATAACATGAGAGAATTACTTATTGGTTTACTGAGCTTGTGGTTTACAGTATCAGATACTTAGATACAGAATTAGGAATTGATGTTCACGATGACTATTGAGACTGTAAGTCGATAGATCAGTTACTATTATATACAGTATGGGTAGATGAGATTTTAATCAGTTCTATATGAGATTGTACATTGACTAGACGGTGAAGACTATTACTGTATATTTCATGTTACTGAAAATTACTGAGAAAGTATTGTTAGACTGTAACACTATGTACAATTTTATTATTTACTGTATACACAGTTACTGTTACTGTTCACTGTTATTGTTATTGTTTACCGTGTATACGATTATTGTTTACTGTTACTGTGCTATTACTGTCACTGTATTGTCCCGGTAACTTAGACAACATAGGCATTATTTGATTTAAAGAATAATGTAAATAGACAACTTACACTGGGATTGAAAAAATTGACGGAGGAGACAACGTCTGTATTTTGTGTTGACCTAAGATATAGGCTGTGCAGTCAAGATAGGGTTCCACTATAGGGATCCCGGGAATGATTGACATCCTATATTGTTACTGTTATACTGTTACTGTAATACCTGGCGGCTGATTCAACGCCAGGAGTTCGGGCTGTGGTCCCGGATATGCTCGAGACCCACCTAAAGCATAGATAATGCCTCCAACCTACCAGTTTCAATAACATAGGACCCCGATTGACATGTGTAGTAAGCGTAATATGGGATGCGTCTATTACAGGTGGCAATTGATATTCGCTGACACAATAAATAATAATGAACTATCTATAATATACTATGACTGATTGTGTTCACCTGATACATATATGCTATGTTGGACACCTGATGATACACATGTCCTGATTGTACACTGGACTCTAACACTGACCGCCTTCATTACTGTTCATATATGTTTATTGCGTTCTTGATAATCTGGTTGCTTTATTATTATGTTGTATTTCATTACATTATATACATGTGCAACTTCTCCTTATTTTATACACTCATTGGGAGTTGACTATCTGGATTTGCATATCCAGGTCTTTGGTTATCTTATTGTTGATCAGGTATTTGGGGAGGATCATACGCCTTACGAGGAGCCAGGAGTCCTCTTTCCTCGATCATCTGATTTGGGTATTATTTTGTATCTTCCATGTTTATTCTTGTTGATTCTTTATATCGTTTAGACTAAGTTTATTCTATTGATTATTAATAGAATAGTGCTATCATGTGTAAAAATTTATATGTTATTGCAGTGATATTTAATACCTTCATAGTTAATTGATATAACTTATTCAGGTTACTTTAAGTTTAGCGTGTATACATGAAATATTTTTCTCGCGTATATATGTCGCTGACTCTCGTCGCGACTTCGTTTTCATGTATTTCGAGAAGAGAGGTGTGATAGAAACAAAATGAGATTGAGAATCCATTGCAGTTTGCAATTAAGTCAAAGAAAGCTCAACACTACATCAACCGTACTTCATCTGATATTTACCTCTTAAAAGATATTAACAAGCATACTTCTTGACCAATTATGGCCCTCACATGGTCAAAGAACATATTAATCATTATCTTCCTCAGTTGTAAAAGGTGCTTCAAAGTAGTACATCCTCTAGCTTTTGGTTTAACACAATCCCCATGTGGCAACAAATTTTTCTCTCCTAAGATCACGAATTTGGATTATTTAATTATTTTTATCTCATTCTTGCACCAGGGATGTACTAGTATTCTTTACATATCATTCATTTTGTTTGAAGTCTCATAAATTAAAAACATGCTACAACAAAATAGTCTTTCAGAACTATTGTACAACGCTTCAAACACAAGCAAGTGGAATCTTATATTTAAAAAAGAAGTACCCAACACATGATATAGGAAATTTTATAACATAAAACCAGATAAACTATGAAAACAAAATGTAAAATTTAAATATTGAGAACAATTTGAGACTGTGAATTTAAAGCTTCAACTTTGCTAACACCCAACTTGGAATGTCCGTGGCTTAAAAAGTCTAGCAACAGTAAACCAACAAGATGGTCCACATGGATATTGGTG
The DNA here is from genome assembly GCA_038442645.1 of Agave tequilana. Taxonomy (NCBI): domain Eukaryota; kingdom Viridiplantae; phylum Streptophyta; class Magnoliopsida; order Asparagales; family Asparagaceae; genus Agave; species Agave tequilana. Next base: position 277,783 of record JAVJIF010031105.1, read on the forward strand.
GGTCTAATATTTTCTATTATTTGATACTTTTATTGAGAGATGTTATGGATAAAAATTGTGTGAAAGAAGTGATGATGGAGTGATTTTATGATTTACAAGTTAGACAGTGCGCAAAGACAATTTCAATTGATCAAGAAACAAAGGGGCAAAAACATGACAGAGTAACTCAAGACAAGGGACAAAGTTCAGAATCTCATTAGGAAAAATTAACGAATAGTTGGAGGCTATGTTGCACAAAAACGACAACATTGAAATGGACACGACACATAAACACGTAACAAATTCTTAAAATACACACAACACGCGTGTCAGACACGATATAAAGGCTAAAGGTCTTAGTGAAGGCATATTGCTCGATAGGAATGAGTGGAGAAAGATGATCCATGTGCCCGATCCGGCGTAATTCTCTTTGGTTCATGTAGCCTACCTCAAATACTTGGGACAAATGGCTTAGTTGTTGTCGTACGCGTGTCAGACAAATTTCAGACACGAAACGGCTCCATGATAGAAGTGTCTGTGCTATAAAAGTTGGCGGACACACAATAACCAAGACAATATCAGTTCAACCAACCCACCTCATTCCAGATCAAAACTGAAAATCAAATCCCAAATTCATAAGCAAATCACAACTAATTCCAGTTCAAGATCAAATCCCAAATCCATAAGCAAATTCCAACCAAATCCAGTTCAAAATCAAATCCCCACAACCCCAAATCTTAGTCACAAACACACAACTGCAGAGTTGGCTGAATTCAGATAACTGAAAAGGGAAGAAGATCCGAAGAGATAAAATCCAAATCCCAACTGAAATTCAGCCGAGTGAACAAACCCGATGTATGGATAAGAGCGTCAGCAAGCTATAAAAGAAGCAGTAATGCTTGTAGAGAGGGGGGTTGATTTCTGAGATCGTATCTGTGAATTTCTGTCGAGAGGAAGAGGCTAAGGCTGCAGAGGAGAAGAAGTCGTACATGGAGTCATAATGCTATAACTTTTTCTCTTTTTGTATTCTCATTTTTATAACGACTTGATTACATTTTACTAAAGATAAAGATTTTTTTTAACATGAGCAGCTAAATTTATATTCTTGAGTTTTGATGATATTTTTGTGAAGTGGCTATGCTTAATGAATAGATTTATGCACTTTTATTCTGTTGATGTGTTTAATTTAGATCCAAAATAGACTATATTTGTGTTTAATTTAGATCCAAAATAGACTATATCTGTGTTTAATTTAGATCCAAAATAGACTATATCTCTAGAATTTATTCAGGAGATAGTTTATATCTGAGACTTAGTTTTTACATCAATTTTATCATTTGCTTTATTATCATTGAGATACTTTATGCCTATTAATACTTTTGGAGTATGACGAGTAGATAAGGTATGCCTAGATGAATAAAGTAATCTGCATGATTTAGAATTCCAAATCACAAAACTTAAATTGTCTTTAAACTCAACAATAATTTAAAAATTGTGATCTCTTCAAATGTTGAATATTTACTTAGACTGATCTGGGATGAAATATTTTACATGTTTGCTTAATAAAAAGGAAATATAAAAAAAGATACTCTACCACCATTTTTAATTAAGAATTTCAATATAAATCTCCCTGAGGATTTGATTTGGTCTTACTGGTTTACTCACTTTATAGTTTAGATTCAATTGTAAATTTGCATTGATTTGCAGATTTAACGACAATTGTTTTCAACCGATCAAATATTCAAAAGACAACATGCTAGACAACATCGAAACAAGATGCACATGTGTTATGTGTGTTAAGGCCATTAAGACTAGTACACCAATCAATTTTAAGTTACATCTCATCCAATAAAAAGATAAGTGACAACAATCAATTGGAAGACATCAGAACAATCATCACATCAAGAATAAATGAAACATAAATAAGACAAATAGCATACCGGGTGTCTGCTTGCTTTATTGTTCCATTTAGTTCGGTAATAGTATAGAGTTCCATGGCTATCAAGTACAAAGAACCTCCGTTTCCAGTCTCCTCTCAGGCTTGAAGAACGCTTGATAAGATAACCTTGCTTAATAGTTTTAACCTGAAAGATAATTGCAAAAGCCTATGCATTATGTACTTAATAAAAACTTAAGGTATAAGGTTCAGGCCCGTAATCAGTTGCTTAACAATGGAGTTTCTCAACATTGACATCACAGGAATAATCCAATCTTAAACATAAAAAGAAGGCTAGAAAATAAGTTTAAAAAATAAAGGTGAATCTCAAAGCCAACATTATGAAGAAGTAAGATGTAAGCTCATCCAATCTCAAAATATATAAGACAGTAATTAAAATATATTAGAAAATCTCAACATGATAACTCATTGATTAAAGCCAAAGTCCCTTGCCTGTGAAGAAAAAGAGGTCCTTTGTGTCCAATATAATCTAAGAAGAAGAAATATTCATATCAAGCATCAGTACCTCTCCATTTGCAGTAGACTGCATAAGTTCTTCTATGTTTTTGTACGACTTAATACCAACAACATGGATACCATCACCACTGGTTGAAGCTTCCGTATGACTCATAGATCTTAAACTGGCTAGTTCAGACTGAGTTCTGAACTCCTGGATTCTCTTTGCAAGGTTGTCTTGTTCAGCATTAGCCATTTCTTTTGATTGTTGTGCGTATGTCAAAACCTTCTCCAGAGCAAGGAAGGACAGTTCGGGTTTAAACTACATTATTAGTCAAGGTCTCATGGCAAATTTATTGAGTGAGCGAGCTACCTGGTGAATGAAAGGCTCCAGCTGGCTTAATAACTCATATCCCTAAACAAAAAGGGAAAGTAATAGTCAATATTCATGTAGACAACAAGTATAGCCAATTTACAAGTGATTATTCGATATAAAGAAAAACAAAAGTGATACCTGCTTAAAATATCTCATATGAGCATCCATTACTGCACTTATAGATTCCAGAAATTCATACTTTCTCTTTGCTTCAATATTTGCAAGAGCACTAGCCTGAACTCCTTACAACCAAGGAAATGGAAATAATGAAAAAATGGATTCAATTGATGACTAAAAGATGTGGTAAAGGATACATACTAGATTGAGTCGGCATCTTTCAAATGATGATTTTGAGTTGTGCAAATCCTGAAAATTGGAATAAGAAGGGCTCCATAAACTCCACCAAGTAAACATATAAGCAAGTGGATAAAACCATCTGAAGAAAGTCTTACTTCTTCTAGTTCAGTAACAACATCTGGACGCGTGCCTTTTTTAAGTGACAAAAACTTTTCACGGGCCTAAGCATAAACACTTCACATCAACATGACTAAAATTCAAAATTAAAGAAACTTAGTACTTCAGCCATAACAACAAGTACATAAACAATCATCCTCATCATGCTTTCTTTTTCTAGAGAACCAGACATTTCAGAAAGAAGCGTAAATGTAGAAAGAATTGCAAGAACTTATTAATGCTAGTCATTTTGAATACAAGAGCATGATGGCATTACACACTTATATCAAATCACGGCTTTAGAAGCAAACGGAATAGAATTTTAGTCCAAAAATAGACAAACCTTAGATAAATTGATTTAAACAGAAAAGCTATCTAAACATTATTACTTTAGATTCTGATATAGTCCATAATACGGTCCTATCTTGAATGTTCAGAAGTGCCCATCTTATTATTAGTAGAGCTATTATATAGACTACAACACCCCCCTCCCCCACCCCCCCCCCCCCCCCCCCACCCCCCCACCAAAAAAAAAAAAAAAAAGGATATGCTCATCATGGTAAGCAAAAGAACGTATATTACTAATTTTATGGATCAGAGTTCAACAATTAATAATATTTAGACAATATAGCAGAATGCGATAAAGAAAGTAAATACCACAAATAAATGTGTTCCTTACGAAGAACTGAGTGGTTTCCCCAATAACAAAAGTCAAGTTGGCCCCAATACCAACTGCAAAGTATAACACATCTGTCCTAAATTTTTTAGCTAACAGCAATCAATGGTACCAAATGTCAGAGAGGCTACAAGAGAAGTCACCAGCCCATCTCAAGAAATATTGCTCCATTGAAAGAGAAACTGGCAAGTGCTTGATCTCCAATATATAATGCATATCCCTTCAGTGGGTGGTGGGTTTCTTATTTTATACTTTATTTTTTTATTTGGTCTTTTTTTTTTTCCTTCTTTGCCTTTTTGGTCGTGTTGGTTTGGGTTTTGAGGTCTCTACTATCATTAGATTTCCAAACAATTATTGTTTCCATGGTGACAGTGCATATGTGGTGATAGTAGAGACAATGCATATAATCTATGCAGTGTCGACCTCTCTTGGTCAACACAATTTTAAAACGAGAATAGCCTATTCTTATGTATCTCATCTCGAGTGAGTGAAAAGAAGAAATCAATACTCGGTATCTTGATTGCCTTAGAGCTCGTGCTTCCGCTATTCTGGCAGATGTAAAAAGCAAGGGGGCGGTTTGGAAGGAAGATCCTTCCCATTGGAATCTAGCTATATAGCACAAACACTTCAACCATGAAGCTATACCTGTGTCAGACACCAACATTTCTTAGACATTCACTTTCCAAAAATGTCCTCGATTACATATTACATTTTTAAATTTAAGACACCTGTCGCACACTTCTTTGACAAATTTTTTTCACGAGCAATTGGAATTCCATACATACATAATTACATAAATACATACATGTGTGTGTGCGCGTGTGTTTGCAAACAAATTGCCTTTATAACGCATGCCAGCATGCGCATAAGCTCATATGCATACTTCGAGATCACTTCAAAAGAAAATATCAAAAAAAGTGTGAGCTTTAGAGAATAAAAACTTAGTAAAAATGATACCTGATCATATCCTTGTGTAGCTTTGTCAAAACGGCGACGAGCATCCTGCATATTCATGACATATAGTTAAACCATATATATGAACACATGTATATTTACAACTTTTTTACCTCCTTTTCGGGTGTTTGTTATATGTGCTATATTCAAGTACCGTCGGAAAAGCCACTATCTAATCTAGTTGTTTTAAAGTCCTTAGCCCCACGGTCATCATGCAATCAACTAGGGGTATCAATGGGTAGGATCTGACCTAAACCCAACACATCCCAAAGCAAAAACCCAGGCTTTCGATTCATACTTTCGAAGACCCAAATGGTTTCGGCTTCAATGTGTTACATATTTATCTTTGGATAGAGTTTGGGTGTCACAGTTTAATCCTCCCCAACCTGACACATATCCACCCGATATATGTAAGTGAGGAGAGGAAGTTAATTCCTTCTATTCATTTAAAAATGAGAGATTACAAATCAATGATCAAGAGTCAAGGGGGCCGAATCCTCATCTTACCTCGGAATGCGGGCTACAATTTGGTTGCAATGCAATCTCTACTCAGTCCTATATCTGATCCCAATAAATAAGTTTCCTCTCATTGAATTCTGGCATACATTTAGCTAAAACACTTCTGTAACTTTCAAAATAATGATTGCATTATTTGTTCTTTTTCAATCCCAGTTATCACTCAAGGTTGTTTGTATTTTTATGAGATTTATGCTATCATTGTGGAACTATGTTCTTAATATCTTTAGACAAATTTTTTCAATAATTGTGGAACTGTATTCTTTTACATTATGCCGTTGAGGGATTGTATCCTTACATTGTATCTCTGGAGTAGTCTGACACCAAAGTGTTGCCAGAAACCCTATAAAACCGCTCGTACTAGAGCCCACTTGAATCAAGCCAACTAAACCCGAAATACCTACAGTAAGGTTTGGGTAGAATAGCTTTTCTACCTATTATGTTGCAGGATGGTCAAGGATGAGACCTCAAAATCGTGTTTGAATATACATTGCTCCAAAACCCACTGAACCCCACCCATTCACACCCTTAAAAACAAATATCTGAACTGTCTCCTGGTTTGAAGCTTTCTTAACAACCTGAATATTCAACTTGTGAGAGAGCCCTACATAATTTAACCTCAAATGTTCAGCATGTCAAATCAATAAAAAAATTTCTAAACAAATTCACCAAGTGTTTTAATACTTCAAGCTTTTGTAATTTGGGTTGTCAGAATTTAGAAACACATGTGGAATGGGTTTCAGGCCATTTAGGGTAAGGGTGTTCAAAAGATTTAGTACCAAAGGAATTTATACTGGTTAAATCTACTTAAGTTTCTCTAGGATTTTGTAGCAAGCAATTAGATAGGAAGAGATGGAAGAAGGATAAAGGGAATAAAGGGAGAAGCTTCACGCTTCTTTGGCTTCATGCCATTGCCGCATCACAGAGTAAATCATCAACAAAGAAAATTGTGAGAGACAAAGCTTAATATTGCATAACATCAAAGAAGCAATCCTAATACATATATATAGGGTTATCTTTTAACCTTCAGAAATATTGGACTACAAGCTCCAAAGGCTTGGAGACACCATCATATCTCCCTCTCTCAGTAAACCTTATTGTCCCCTTAATTGCAGTTTTAGTCTGGTAATGGAAGTTGATCAGTCACCATCTGACCAGATGATACTGGCACTTCAGCCACTAATTTATTTTTGTAGGGTCAAAAATTGCACCCTAAAGGGGTTACCCTTTAGAATGAATAGAACTGGTAGAAGTTTGTTTTGAGTGTATCCCTAAGATTCTCTCTACAGAAATAGAGGTTTATTATTTGTGGAGTTCGATATCTCCAATAAGCTCAAGAGTTTATTGTCTTACCTTGGAATGAAGTATCTTAGATTAACCGGTTACATAATTTGATATGAACTCAAATATAGAAGTTGAATTGAATATTTGAAGGAAGTCTTGATTTTAAGTGGTTTTTAGAGTAAAGTGGGACTCTCATCACCGAACAGTAAGTTTTGGTATGAGAATGGAGAGACAAAAATGACTCTTGGTATTTTTGATTGAGGAGAGGATTTCATCAGAGAGGAGAGGACTTTCCTACTAGAAGAATTTAATATTTTAATAAGAAGATTTTTTCTAACAGGGAGAGGACTTTCTCACTAGAAGAAATGTTTTGGACTTCCTAATATGGAGAGGACTTTCATAGAAGATACTTGGATTATTTTGATGTATTTCTGATAAAGAGAAGACTTTCCTATCAAATGAGATTTTTGAATTTGGAGCTTATAAAGGTTTCAGTTTAGTGATGTCGTGGTTGATTTTAGATTTTGGCCCAGTTTGGTGACGTAGTGGTCAATTTTAATATGGGTCTGATTCATGACGTAGTAATCGATTTTAATTTGTAGATTTTAGTCCGTGACGTGGGGTCGATTTTAATATGGTGATTCCAGTTTAGTGACATGGAGATCGATTTCAATTAGATGCCAGTTCAGTAATGTGTGGGTTAATTTTAAGTTTGATCTAGTCTCGATTTAATGACATGATGGTCAATATTCGTAATGGTCAAGATTTGAGTTTTAGATCTCTTTAGTGACAAGGTGGTCATTTTTTTCTCTTGACTAATTCAAATAGTTAGGTTTCAAATTTTTATCATAATGTTCTTAATAATGAACCCCTACAAGTGACTGATTGTGTCATAAATTTATGGGTCTGATAAACATGGTCCAAAGTCACGATCCCGGCCGCCGACTCAGCAGGTACTGAGACGGATCGATCGCAGTGTCTCGGATTGGTCTCGAGTGACACACAAAACGCTACATACAAAGCTCAAAATTTCTAAAAAAAATCATGATAAATTTAAAAAAAAATGTAAACATCAATATTTATGTATCACATATCCAAAACATATCACCTAGCATACTGAACATAGAGAAAACATAAATGCATGAGTCATTGATAGAAACATATCAAAATGCATGCATAATATAGTCAATTCCACCAAATACATTCATAAATAACTATATAATGTAGTCATTTTCACATTAAATTGCGATGAGACACAAAATCACCATCGTAATCATCCCTGTGATAAATAAAGACACCGGTACTAGTATTCACAGATCTCTCAAGTTGTGGTTTGTGGTCATAGTCATATCCCACACCATAATGTTAACCTGATATCAAACCCAACCCCTACATATGACCTTCAAGACTAAAAATTAATATCTTAAATTAAATTAAAATTTAAACCTACATCTATACCTTTAAATTAATTAAATTAAATTTTAAAGTTAAATTAAATATCTACTTAATATATTATATTATATTATAATATCTATATAATAAATAAATATCTAATATTATATTAAATATATAAAGAGGGGGAGTAAACAAAGAGAGATTAGGAGAGATTAAAAAGAGGAAAGGGAGAGAGGTAGAGGAAAAGAGATCGGGAGAGAGGAGAAAGGGGGAGAGATTGGAGGGAAGAGGGGGAGAGATCGGAGGGGACCGAGGGAAGAAGGAGAGAAACTGAGAGAGATCAGAGGGGGAGAGATCGGAGGGGGAGAGGGGGGAGAAAGTACTTGCGAGATCAAGGTCAGGATCGACGGCGGTAGCGAGTCGGCGAAGCAAGAGAGGAAGACGACCTCGCCGACGAAGCAAAGAGGCAAACGACAACGGGGGCTCATGGGCGAGGCAAAGGAAGAGAGGAAATAGGAAGACGAGATCTGGATCTCATTTTTTTCTTTTATCTCGCCGAATCACGGGTCATAGTGACCACGACTCGGGGCCGACTTGGCCTCGACTCGGTCAAATCGGCCAAGTCGACCCGAGTCGTATCAGGACTCAGTTGATTTGACCGAGTCGAGGTCGAGTCGGTCTAAAATGCGAAGCCACTGATGACTCGGGACTCGGTATTGTCGCGGCGCCCGCCGAGTCGTCTCCGACTCGACCAATACATCGAACCTTGCTGAAAAATTCATTGGGTTTCATTCACTTCTTTCTTTTCTTTTCTTTTCTTTCCTTGGCTTTTTTCTTTTTTTTTTTTGCTTCCCTTTGTCACTTGTATAATTGAGCCTTTTTAAAGATAGTGAAGCTTGGGGGTCAGGTAGCAGACAAAATGAGGGAAGTTTGATATTTAGTGGAGTGGTTGAGAAGGATTAGTGGAGAGTTTAGGGGTTTTTAAGGGTTGTGGATGAGCATCTAGTCAATTAAGCTTATTAAGCATAAGTCAAAGTAGGTTGCTACACCAATTTGTGGTATACACGCTGGCTGGAATGACTTAACTGATGGAGTAATATCTGAATTTCAAATTCCATTGGACATTTTCATCAATTCATACTGCTTAATCATATGTGTCCCCAATATATGTAGAAAAAGAATGAGTCCCTAATATAACTTAGTTCTAAAGAGACCTTTCCATGAATGTTTTCATTTTTCTCCTTTTTCTTCTTTTGCATGGGAGCAACCTTGTGGACTCTCCCAATTAGTCTCTAGTATTATAAGTCTCAAGGCCTATGAACACTACGCATCTTGTCTTTATCACGAGTTATTTCCCTTGGTTAACAATACTTGTAGTTTTGCCGATATTCGCGGCTTCTTCCATTTTTTTCCTCCCTCATAAGGGGAATAAGGTATTTCGGTGGTATACTATATGTATATGTTTATTAGAGCTCCTTCTAACAACCTATGTGTTCTATTATCATTTCCAATTGGACGATCCATTAATTCAACTGGAGGAGGACTTTAAATGGATAAATATTTTTTATTTTCACTGGAGACTAGGAATCAACGGACTTTCCATAGGACCTATTTTACTGACAGGATTTATCACTACTTTAGCGACTTTGCAGCTTGGCCTGTTACTCGAAATTCGCGATTGTTCTATTTCCTGATGTTAGCAATGTACAGTGGTCAAATAGGATTATTTTCTTCTCGAGACCTTTTACATTTTTTATATCATGTGGGAGTTAGAATTAATTCCTGTTTACTTACTTTTATCCACGTGGGCAAGGCTCACATAACTTTCAAATCTTTCGGTTGTTAATAAACAAAAAATGAGTGGAAAGTTTTACTAGTTTTATTATTAAATTGTGCATGGCTCACTCCTGTTTTTTGAATAAAGGGGGTTGGAAAGCAGCCTTCATTCTTTGGAAAAGCCTGGTTCTCTTTGTCTTCGAGCTTTCATTCCTCTGTCCACTTATTCGTTCTTTCATATACCTATCCACCAATAGATAGAGACAAATGGGAATACTGGTCGGGCAACAATTCTGGTTGAAGCAAATACATCCTATACCCTAAATTTTACATGAGAACTAGACTTTAGTCCCGGCATGGTAGGTTGAATTTCTCCCTTGCTTCTTCCGTCTGAACGCATGTTTCATGTATTCAAACTCATACAAGTTTTTTTTTTATTGTCTGGATTATGACTTGTCGATAAATTACGTATGCAAGTGACCACACATGTTAAAATTTGAATCACTCTTAATGTCTAGGAACAAATGGGATTAAGTCATGTCAGATTAATCAGATTGAAAGAATGAGTCTCTTAATAAGTTAATATTGAACCTGATGAGTCAATTGGGACCAAAAGCTTCTCCTAGCCTTATTAAGTTAGGTTAGACTATGATATAGTTTGCCTTATTAAATTAAGTCTGACTTCTTATTTTTAATGTGACCCCCACTCAAGCTTGGTTCAATGATGGGCAGACAGTGTCTGTTTTTTCAACATCTATTAATGGGCTGCTAGTGCATTCGACAATTCTCTGATTGAGAATGTTCTTTTGAGGCCTCATGATACAGATGTGCAAGTTGTCATAGAATCATTTGTTTAGTGAAATCATAAATAATAATGTGCCAGATATTCCAACTGATGACAATGACATAACAAAAAATGATTTTTGAGGCAATCCTGAAAGCCTTCGACAGATTGGAATGACATCAGTTTTTTAAAGGCGGGAAGAAAAACAAAAGTAAAACAACCATCTAGGCTGGCTCCTTAAGTGCCTAAGCAGCTGGTCAAGGTGGTGCAGCCTACTAAGACTTCCCGTGAGCCACATGAGCCACATGTTTTTTGATTGAAATAATCATTTTTAAGTGTAGTTGTGTCTAACTGTTTCTATGTCTCTTTCTCTTTAGACAATTGGTGAAGATTTTAAAATCGTTAACATCTTTTAGATGTTTGCTTGTGGCTTTGCATAGATACTACCGCTAGTACTCCTAGTACAATAAAGGCCTTAAACGACCAGTCAGGTATGATGTCATTTGCAATTGTTTATATAAAATTGAGAAAGAAACAGAGAAAACAGAGAGAAAATAGTTCATATAGCCATATAGGTTAAACATTGAAAGAAAACTCAAAAGATGTAAAAAGAACTGAGAAAAAATAGGTTATATAGGCAAAGATTAAAAGAAAACAGAAACTATTAAAAAAAACTGAGAAAATTTTGAGAAAACAGAACATATAGGTAGGAAATTGAAAGACACCATAAACTATAACTATAAAGAAAACTGAGAAAACATGTAGGAAATAAAAAGAAAAACTGAAAACAGGGGGAAAATAGAAAGAGCAAAAGAAATTAAAATAAGAAAAAAATAAATAAGAAGATAAAAAAGCCGTAGCAAATACTATGGTCGGAATTTTATCGAAGCCGTTGGAGTTTGTTGGAGCCTTTGATCACCTTTGAAGCCGTCGCAGTTCGCAAGTCAGCCACTCCTACTTTCTCTCTCTCAAGGTTGGGACTTGGGAATGGCGAGAGAAAGGAGAAAAGTTTCTAAGATTTCAATCTAAGTTAGAATTTGATCTCTTTAATCCATATAAGTCAACATTCACTCATCATAAGTCTACTTGTAATATATAACTACAAGAAAATGGGTGTTAGAACAAAGTTTGATGATGTCACCCACAGTAAACTTGGAATATACCTTTTAAAAGAGAGAGATAAGAGTGCGCATTTAAGTAAATATAAGAAGAATAAATAGTTGCTTAAGCGGGACCAAGTGAATCAGCCACTACCCCTCAAACTGCCGATGCAACCCGCTTAAATGCCTAAGCAGCTGCTTTTTAGAACACTAGATGACATGTCAAGTCGCTCATTGCCAAAAAGGGTTTTTCAATGCAATGTGATTTTGAATAACTGCCTTTTGTGCGTCTTAATTTTGTTAATGAACAAAGATGGGAGGTTTAACAGACATTTAGAAAAAAGTAAATAAATATATACATACATACAAACATGCATATATATATATATATATATATATATATATATATATATATATATATATATATATATATATATATATATATATATATATAGAGAGAGAGAGAGAGAGAGAGAGAGAGAGAGACTTGTGTCATTTCAGAAGGATTCGATGTTGAATCTTTCTCACTCAAATACAACCATACGACATCCGAATGCAAGACTCATTCGTTGAAGTTCATCTACATTATTTCAAGTAATTAAAAATCAAAAATCATGTAGTTTGAATTTTTTTTTCCCCATCCATCAAGTAGGTGCGAAATGGTTGCTGAAAATAGCATATTGCTTAGATCTACGTCTTTAGACATACAAATTCTCGATCTGATCATTTCATCATGACCTAAACACTTAAAAGCCCTCACACACCAATTTTTGTTAGATTTCAAATATCCTACACCGTTAAACTAACCAACTCACTATTTCAGCCGTTCATTTTGTGCCTACTTGATGGATGAAAAAAAGTATTCAAAATACGTGATTTTTTTTTATTTACTTGAAATATTGTAGATCAACTTCAATAGAGTGGATCTTGCATTCGAATTTCGTAGGGTTGTATTTGAGTGGGAAGGATTCAGCTTCGAATCCTCCCAGAATGACCCAAACCTCTCTCTCTCTTATATATGTATATATGTATATATGTGTGTGTATATATATATGAAGAATATGTTAACTCAAATGTCATTTAACGGAACTCCGTCAGATGGCACATTAAAACTCTAATCTCTCTATTATTTTTTAACGATCCATGATCCAATCGTACATCTTAATCTTTATGTCTTAAGACGTATACAAATAAAAAATTACATGAATTGGAGTTTATTTGATCATTGAACTAATGGTTCTATTTATTTTATAGTTGAAAGATCGTTAAATTTTTAATCATTTGATACATGAGTAAACGAACTCGAAACCATGTCATTTTTTATATGGGTAAGTCTTGGAACATGAAGATCATAATATGCGGTAAGATCATAAAAAAATGATAGAGAGATTAGAGCTTTGATGCGTCATCTGACAGAGTTCCATTATATGATATCTACGGTACATTTCTCTATATATGCGTATGAGTGTGTGCGTAGAGAGAGAGAGAGAGAGAGAGAGAGAGAGAGAGAACGGGAAAACAACTGACATAAGAGGGACTCTATCCTATGTTGCTGATGTGGCTGAATCTCAACGCAAGATCTGAGACTAATTGATAATAAGAGAAGAGTGGTAAATTTTACAAAAGATACCTTGCTTTTGGAAAGAGGCAGCTAATTAAGTCTGATGTCTCCATCCTCTTTCCTCTCCTTTCTTTTCTCTCGATCCCCTCTCTCTCCCCCTTCTTCCCCTATCCATCTCTCAATCCAACCCACCCATCCCGCCCCCCCCCCCCCCCCCCCCCCAAAAAAAAAAAAAAAAAAAAAAAACATATCTCGCCCCTTGATCCTTGAGAGGCGGCGACAGCAAGGACCTACCATCACCTCCAGCAGAACGGTGGTGGCAGCAATGGTAACAAGATCGGCCACCGCCCTGCCCCAACTCTCCAACAATCAAAATTGTTGAATGGGGCATTGTCCCTCCTTTAGTCAATGTCCTCACCAAGGGCATCTCGGAAATCAGTGCAAAAGCTGCAAGATCCATGAACAACTTGGCCATCAAGAAGAGAACAAGAAGCTATTGGAGCTTCAGATGTAATGCCCGCAATTCTTGATAGATTCTGCTCTGCCAATGTCCCCTCCAGATAAGAAGCAGGGTTAGCGCTCTGCTACCTCATCCTCTGTTCAGACAATCTGTTCATTTTTGCAAATTGTCGCATCGTTATCGGTTTAGGCGCTTGCATGATTTTATGGGGTTTAGGCACTTCTCAATTGAAGAAAGAGTGGAGAAGGTGTTAGCAGAGATGAAGGAAGCTGGGAAACCATTAAAGGCGACTATAAGCAGAGGAAACCGATGAAAAAGTTTTGAGAAGGATCTGTAGTAGAAAGAGAAGTTAGAGATATTGGTTAGGAGCAGAAGGATGCTGGGATTTTGGCAGTTAAATTGGATGTTATGCTCTTTATTACTGAATACTGCCGAGTGCATATGCATACAGATTTCTTTTTAGAGGGGAAAGAAGCAGTGCTCGAATCTGGAAACTTGGATTTTTTTTTATGACAATCTTGATTTTGTTATCAGCAGTTGTTGTACAGGATTGATAAATTTGTTACAGTTTATAATCCAGATTCGCTGCAAATGCATGCATGTCCATAATCATCCTCCTTTCTTTATCCAATTGGTGAACGAATGTAACAAAGAATTCATGTGATTTATGATGCTTTCAGACCTATAAAATGTATATGTGATAAGTATCACTAAATGTGTTAGCTGCTTTATTTCTTCTTCTTTATTAGGCGGTTACAGGAATTACAGCCACTGGTAGATTCTTTTTGTTACAGGAATTACAGTCATGGCTCTTTTTCTTGATTCATAATGTGAAAAGAAAACATGAGATTGATTTATTTAATCAAACATTAAGATACTACCAAGTATTTCAGAGTATTTGTTGCCACCAAAGCTTGGATACAAGTGTTCAGAGCCTATGTTGTAACCAGAGCCTGGATGAGAATATAGGGAACTTGCTAAGTAATGATTTTAAATTTTAGATAAGTAAAATAACAATTGATCAATATAAGAAAAAGAAAACTATTAAAAGAAGTCATATTTGACTCTTAATGAAGAAGTCATATTTGACTCTTAATGAACTAGTAGAAAGAGATTTACGTGGTTCAACCGGTAGGGTCGGTTAGAGCACAAGCTCCCCACGAGTCTCCGGTTCGAACCCTACAATGCGGATATTTGTTCTCCCCGACGTGGCCCTGGTCAGGCTCCGGGTTTGCTCCTCGGAGGTCGTCGGTGAATCCCGTTGGCGGTTGAGTTAATTAGCCAAAAAAATCAAAATTGTTTAGACAAAACCATGTCAATCAAGCCTGCACATAAATGTCATTGCTCTTGATGGCTAGCAAGAAACGAGAAGGAGGGGGAGGGGAAGGGGTGGTGGCCGACCTTGTTGTCGTCGTCGTCGCCGCATCTGCCACTGGTTTGTGGACAGCAATGGCGGGTCCTTGTTGCCTCTGCCACTCAGGGATTGAGGGGCGAAAAATGTTGAGGGGGGAGAGAGAATAGTCCGATCTAATCGAGAGATGGTGAGGAGGAAGAATGGGAAGAGGGAGGGGATTGAAAGAAAAAGGAAATGGGAGTACAATAGACTTAAATAGTTGCCCCTCCCAAAAGTAGGGTGTTTTTTTATTTTGTAAACTTTACCACTCTTCTCTTATTATTAATCACTCTCAGATCTGAGGCCGGGATTCAACCACATCAGTGACCTAGGAGGGAGTAGAGGTGTCAATTGGGTTGGGTTTGACCCGAACCCAACCTAACTCACCCCGAAAAATCAGGGTTCAATTAATGGTCCGGGTTTGGGTATCACACCCTAAGCCAAAACCCGATCCATACCCACCCATATATATATATATATATATATATATATATATATATATATATATATATATATATATATATATGAGAGAGAGAAATGTAAATCAGCTGACACAGGAGGCAACTCCTCCTATGTCGCACTCAAAAATCATATTTCCGGAATGAATTTTCAAGATCCGACCACACATTATCATCTTCATATTCTATGATATATGCATATAAAAAATCAAGTGATTTGAAGTTTGTTTACTACATTTTTTTTGGGTTCAAACATTAACGATTTTTTAACAATAGAACAAAATAGAACATTTAGATCAATGAGTA
The DNA here is from genome assembly GCA_038442645.1 of Agave tequilana. Taxonomy (NCBI): domain Eukaryota; kingdom Viridiplantae; phylum Streptophyta; class Magnoliopsida; order Asparagales; family Asparagaceae; genus Agave; species Agave tequilana. The sequence goes on from JAVJIF010031105.1 coordinate 293,646, forward strand.
AACGAAATTCAAATCACTTGATTTTTTATATGTGTATATCTTAGAATATGAAGATGATAATGTACGGTCGGATCTTGAAAATTCATTCGGGAAATATGATTTTTGAGTGCGACATAGGACGAATTTACCTCCTGTGTCAGCTGATTTACATTTCTCTCATATATATATATATATATATATATATGTATATATATATATGTATATGTATATATATATATATGGATCAATGTTCAAAATAACGATAACGTAATGATAACGTTTTTCTTCTATTATGTTAACATAGGTTATAACGTAACGCATAACGTAGGTTACGTGATTTAACATTTATTTAATAAAAATAAATATATATGCTATATTAAAAAAATTATAAATAGAAAAATAATTTTAAAAAATTAAAAAATATCAAAACAATATACAACACATTTAGCAAGTTCACAACAACTTTAGCAAGTATCACAATAATTTTTCGCATGCACAAGTTATAATTCATAATTTCATTTACATAAACAATAATATGATCCGCATATTTCATTATAATTAATAATTTTTATCATGCTATTCAATAGTTTTATCATGCTATTCATAATTTTTCACATTCACAAGTTATAATTCATAATTCCATCTACATAAATAATATGATCCGTATATTTCATTATAATTCATAATTTTTATCATGCTATTCAATCTACACAAAGATTCAAAATTCAATCATAATTCATAATTTCTTAGTCACTCTATTCATTATAATTCAATTTATAATATGCTATTTAATTATCCCCCTGTGTCCTTCACTCTCTCCGATATTTTACCCCTGATCTCTCTGCTCTCCCCTCATCACTCTCTCTACTCTCTCCCTCCGATCTCTCTTCCTCTCCCGATCTCTCTCGGCTCTCTGCTCTCTCCCTCAGGAGAGAAAGCAGAGAGTGATCGGGAAGGAGAGATCCGGGAGGGAGACTGAAGAGAGAGAAGAGAGAGCTTATATGTGCTTGGAGACGGAGAACCACCGCTTGGAGATGACGCCGGCGAGAACCAACACGACAGAGAACCACCAGAGGTAGTTCGTCTTTTGTTGTCAACCAAAGAGAGGTATGTCTTCTTTTTCTTCTCGACGCCAAACGAGGAGACGACGGCGAGATTGCAGAGAGGACGACGAGCGAGCGAATTTGTGGAGATTTTTTTTTGCCATAACTGGGAGAATATGGGAGCTTTATAAAAAGTTGACTTGCACCATAACGTAGATTACAGTGTGTTACACATTAATAACGTAACGTAACGTAAGTTACGGGCAAAATAACCATACTTATCAAACATTGCGTTTTTTAGACCTGTTACATAACAATTGGTCGACGTTACGTTATATAATGAGTTATAACGGGTTACATAACGGGTTTTTTAAAACACTGATATGGATTTGAGAATAGAAAAAGCTTTTAGTTTCTTATCTTGTTCAGTAATTCATGATAATTTTATTAGTTTATTGGTTCTATTTCATTTGATTTCATTTCTCACTATTGGTGTTCCAAATCTTTTTGAAACAACTTAATAAAAGTATAGTTGTTAGATTTGAAGAATTTAAGAAATTAAATTTAGCTTTTTGACTCTGTATTTGCATATGATACTGTTATGGTCTATTTTGAGCTATAAGTAACCTTCTAACTCTTAGTATGACCAATGATGTGATAATAGTGTCATTGCATCCTGTTGTTGCTGCTCTGATGCACTATTTTATAATTTTTCTTTTTTTCTTTTTTGTTCTTTCTTTTAATAAAACTATACTTAATATTATAATTCACATTTGTAATGTTATTAAGATTTTTGTAATAACCTATATATTTAACAAATAATTATATGATATAACATTTAAATAGTTTTATTGTATGATGATAATTAAAAAAACAAGTATCATGATCAACACAGAGCAAACCCAAATCATAAGAAAAGAAACCTGCCCATACTCGACCAACACAAAGCAAACCCAAATCACAAGAAAGGAAACTTGCCCATACCCGACTTGACTCGAGCAAACCCGAATACCCGCGGGTAGGGTTTGGGTAGGCTAGTTTATTAGACACAAGTCTTCTCTTGGAGGTCTTCTTCTTTTTGACTTGGTCCAAACCTTAATCCAATGAACTAAACTCCTCTTGAGTACTTGATGTGGTCTTGATGCAAAAACTCTTGAATCAACACGTGCTAGCTTCAAAACTTGACTTTAAATTCTTTATTGAAGCTAAACATAAACTAAGATCTTGATCAAATATCTGAGACTAATTGAACACAAGATCCTTAATACTATAACTACATGAGTTAATCATTATCAAAACTAGAGTGATGGGACTTTGGGCCAACAGAACATCCAATACCGTTGTATATTACACACTTTTAGAGGTGGACATAACTAAGCTTTAGTTATTCCTTGGTAGTATTAAAGCTTCTCCCAATACACACACATATCTGTGTTTGTGTGGGGGGTAGGGGGAGTAAAGTGTTACTAGTGTGTCCCCTTAGGTTATTATCTAAAGAGGCAACCTGAAATCCCACAATGAAGCATCCATGTGGATGATCCACTCAATTCATTTTAATCTACATATCCTAAAATGACTGTGTATAAAAAATCATGCACTCTCGATTTTACTCATGCATTAAATCATTATAAAATGAATGATTTTTAAATAATAAAACAGATGACACCATTTGATTGATTGTTAAAAAATGTTCAAGTTGCATGATTTTCTATATACAGGCATTTTATGACATGAAAATCATGAAGAATAGAGTGGATCATCCACATGAATGCTCCATGATGGGGTTTTAACTCCCTCCTTAGATTGTAATGTAAGAAAACACACTAGGAACACTTTACACTATAAATATAATATTTCTCTTAAATGATAAAATTATTTTCATTAATCAAAAAAAGAGTATAAAATATTACATTCAATCCAACCTCCCTAATAACTCTCACATGAGATCAATCACTCAAATATAGCCCGAAAACTCATCACAAAATAGTCATTAACATGCTAAAAATAGTTTCGAGACTTGCCTTGAAGAAGCACTATCCAATTCGTCATATTTACTACTTCAAAGAAAATATAGGACAAATAAAATATTTGATCTCTTTGTAGATTCAATTTAGAGACCTGAATTAACTAGATCCACTGATCGAAACAAAATCGATCCTCTCATAGTTCTCAGATTGATTGAATCTACTCATCGGGGCAAGATTAAAGAAAAGATGATGGTCAACCTTCTTATAGATACAAATCCTAAATGGGTATCGAGTATCTCGATCACTCTCAAACAATTCGGCAAAGTTATTAATCTTCTAATAGCAAATCTAAACATAACACACTACTATGGATAATCCACAGTAGTCTCACAGTAACCCCACATGAGAAAAAGCGAGATCATAAGAGAAAATCGAGATGGGTAGGATCACAAGCCACCTCGAACAGTTGAGATCACACAAAGTCTCGTGCGCGCATCCTCTCTCAACTGTGAAGATGAATGACGAAAATTAACCCTTGCCACGATCAATTCCCAAATATATGAGAAAATTGAGATTGTTAAAATCGCAAGCCAGCCACAGTAATTGAGATCGCACAAAATCCTATGTGTACCCCTCCCAACTGAGAAGATGAACGACGAGAATAACCCTTACCGCAATCAATCCCCAGATCTCATGAAACTCTCTCTAGCACGTTTCACAACTAGAGGAGAGAGCCCTAGCCGGAGGAATAAAGGGGTTGAGGGGGGAAGCCGTGCACAGCGACTCCCCCCAGGGTTTCTAGGGTTCGTGTATGCACACAGTCAAGTTGCAATATAACACACACACACACACACACACATTTCTCATGTTCTTTTGGGCCTATGTATCTAGTATCCGTGTGAAGTTCGTGTTCCACTTTCTTTTACCAACCTGGTATGAACCGAAGGCATGAAAAAGCACGTACGGAATTGTCTGCTGCTACATTGAATTTCAGGATAATAGCCAGCTTACCCGTTAACCCTTTCATCACTTTCAATAGCTCCCTACACATAGGGAGCTACACAGAACTGAAAACCATGGGAGAGAAGGACTTTCGAGAAGAAGGGGAAAAAACGCTAAAGAAAGGCTTAAAAGGCAGTAGTTTTATCTACAGAAGGTTCTAATACCCACTGATTCTGACTTCTTGTATGTTTGCATACATATGAACCTATGTGCATAGTTGCAACAAGGGTTCTTAAAGGATCTTATTTACTATTTCCCAAATCACTTCTAAGATGCTATGTAAACTTTGAAACAAAAACGCATATACTTCAAAAGAGTAGAGGCTGTATCAATCAGACTACTCTGGCACTCAACATACAGGTTGGCATTTCAGACGTACCAAATAGTCTAGTATGTGAGTAAAATATTAGGCGCTCTTTTTTAATATCGTGCAGAAAAGTCATATGCTTATCATTCGAACAGTTATGAGACAATTAGAAAACGCACTTCCTAAGAAATAGATCAACTCGGAGATGACAAAGTCTTCACATCTTTATGGTGAGGATCAACTCTCTCAGAACTTGGTGCCATTACACAAAATAAATATAATTAGGATGTCACTGACCATAGGTGGCCTATTAGACTATAAGTTCAATAGGCTTTGTTAACATATTCAAATTGAGAAAAAATTATAATCTTCTGTGATTCAATAGAGTATGTATGCATGATAACCAAGACAAATCTTTTTACCTTTACATTCTGTAGATCAGTACTCAAGAACTGCATTAGACGATCACTGAGCATGTGTTCTACCTGTAAGAATGTCATGGATAAAACTTGCATAAAACCATATCCATTAAATCATAAGCATATTAGCACCCCCAATGTTTAATCAACATCTCTCATTGTTTTACATATTTACTTGCACCTCAATAACAGCATATGAACATAGCAAAACTAAAAGAAGGTATAACAAGCTCTCTTTCTTTCTTTTTTTGAGGGGAAAGGTATGACGAGCTTTGTTCTATCAGATATTAGTGTCATGCATCAAACTAACCCACTTTCAGATATCACTGTCATGCATCAAAATTGAAGAGTTATACTGACAAGTAGGACAACCAAAAAGAAGAAGATAAAAAGAATTTGCTTTCTTCTGTCTGATGCATTGTTTCCTGTGACAGTGAACTGAAACCAAAAGCCATTATCAGATGTTAACATTACAAAAATAGCTGCTTATAAAAATATTGTCACTTTTGCACATTATGGCATTGTAATGGCTCGTACATAACAGAATAGTAGCCACTGTGGAGCACTCCTCTTATTTCAAAACTATATAGATCTTTGAAAGACTATTGTATTGTTATTTTATAAATAAGTGTTATTAACATGAAATTATCAATTCCTATAAGTTTATTATCATTGCTATCATCCATTTTGCTGCAAAAGCTAATCCTATGAAATTTATGTTTTAGAGATTTTCTCATGCTTTGCTCCGAGAACCATTCCTTCTGTTATAACATCTAATAACAGTTTGGCCCAGGTTACATTCGCAATACTGGTATGCTCCCGATGGATAGACTAATAAGCTAAAAGATATGGTTATCATTTCAAATAGCCATTTAATGATGTTTACCGATAGACATTAAGCATATATGTCCTTACGTTTTTGTGAAATTTGGTATTTCACCTAGCTTTTTGCATTTACCATATAACAGTGTCTTTGAATTGTTTTGCAAATATACCCTTCTGTCAACAAATATTTAATGTGAGGGAAGACCATGTGTACAAAAAAAACCCAAAACATATGGTTGTAGAGATATGTACTCCTTCGACATCAGACTATATAAGCTAAAAACTCCAAATAGATTCCCAAACTATTATTGAAAGGCTTGACAAATTCAAGGTACCCTGTCACAAAAATGCTCAGTAAGGACTTTGTACAAGATAAAAATATTGCAACAAAAGCAATCCTTTTGACTGTTCTGTGTTCATTAAGAAGTTGCGGTTGGAATGGTGAAGTTTAACGTGATAACAGGAGAGGACTAGGTTGTAAGTGATGACTTCTTCGTCCGTAACTATCACTAATAACTACATATCAAATTGAGCTTCTGGGAGGAAAATTTCACCTTGTTAATCACACACATGTATTGTAGCAAGACTGATAACTCCAGTGTTTGCTTGATTGCAATAAAAAAAATGATAGGCTCAGAATTTGGGAATAACTTCGTGCATCAAGCTTACATTATTTTGTTAAGCTCCACTCCCTCTCTCATAACATTAACAATAAGGGTTAGGTTTGAACATTGATCGCACGTGTATGTCATGCGCGCGTGCACGCCTATGATGCTGTACTGACCTCATTGTCCTTCCATGGAATGAATTCGATTATCCAAAAAAACTGAGGAGAAAGAAGAATTGATGAAAAATGTTAAAAGATGAGTTTGGTGTCCCTCCCCCCCCCCCCCCCCCCGACACACCCACCCCACCAAAAGTATTATAATAATTGTAGTGGTCAATTTCTGACCTACATCAAGACAGGACACGTGTCCCTCCTCATTAGAACTTTCCGAAGGCGAATGACAAGATAAGCTGACCGAACACCTCTCTGAAGAGCACAATCCGGCTGCTCCCGAGATCGCTCCTCCCCCGAGGGAACAACTGCCTCGAGGACGCTCCTCCTTTCGAGAGCATCGCCGTCCCGAGACCAGTTCTTCTGTCCCAAGAAAGGTGACTGTTGCAACCGACTCCATTGATATCCGCCTATATTTATGGAATCCGTTACACCGCCAGATCATCCCATGTTTCAAATGTTGCAACGATCCTTACTCCAACGCGGACTGTTACAGAAGATAGCAGAAATTGCTCCCACCATCAAGGACAGAATCCAAGCCGTTACAGAAGAATCACAACGTGCAGATCATATAGTTATTGAAATTTGCATGACCCACACTGCTAATGAAACCTCCCCGGCTATATATACATTGGGGGATGGACAAGACGAAAGGGGAAGAAGAAAAAGAAAAAGGGAAAAACTAATACTTCCCTTCCATCGGAGAGAAGAGACCTCCCCAAACTATTATTCCATTGTATTCAGAGATTAGATCAGAGTTTTTGCGCTGCTGAGTTTACTATAACCTTTTGAAAATGGTGAATTCTCTTCCCCTTCCCCGTGGTTTTTTTTTTTCAAAATTGGGTTTTACATAAAAATTTATGTCTTTGTATTGTCTTTGTATTGTCTTTGTTACTCTTTTTAATCCTTGTTACAAATTGAAGTGTAAATAAATTCCCTTTAGGAATTTATCCCTACATTTTGGTGCTTTCATCGAGATGTGAGTCCCTACGCTCAAGATCTCTCCTTCAGCTTTCCTCAAAAAGCCTCTTCCAGATCAGCAATGGCACCACACAAGCAAGTTACTAACGGCACGACCTACGAGGACAAGGCCAAAGCAACTATCGGGGGCACAACCTCCAAACTAACCAGCAATCAACCGATCGCCAAGGGTACTCCCTCCTCGTTGCAGGAACCGTCCGCCATCTCTCACTCTTCTAAACAACAAGAAAACCAACTGTTTCAGATGCTCCGCGAAATGAAAGAGCAGATGAAAGAACAACTGCAGTCAGATTGTGAGCGGGAATAGATGACGCTCGAACGTGACAACTCTTCCGTGAACAAGAAGAATTGAAGTTGCTCAACCAGCAGCTCCTGACTTGGGTCATCACCCTCCAGAACAACTCTATGCACACAAAAGGCGACACCGAGAGTGGAAGGACACCAAATCTCCACGCCCTCGACGAGCTGACACAGAAGCGGATCGTGGAGGTCAAGTTGCCTCAACACCTGATCCCACCACCTGCCTCTACGACTCCCCGCTTTCCAAGGGCATCCAAAAGTGTGAGCTTCCAAGGAAGTTTCGACTTTCACCTTTGACAACTACACCGGAGCAAGTAATTCAATTCAACACCGATATTTTCAAGACAAGATGATGCTCTCCTCCCGCAATAACTGGTAATGTGCCTTACCTTCCCTTCAAGTCTGAGGGGCACGATGTCGGAGTGGTTCTACTTCTACCATCTCACTCTCTTCACAACTTCTCGGAAGTCACTGAGACCTTCCTCACACAATACGTCACTCGTCAAAAAATCAAGAGTAGTCACCACCCCCTCTCCGTCAAGATAAGGCCGTGAGAGCGTCAAATCCTTACATCAATTACTTACGGAGTTAGCTCACCTAGGTCTCCAACTGCAGTAAGAAGGTAACGGCACTCGCATTCATCAGCGGGCTGCAGGTCATACACCCTCTATACAAGCACATCTTGAAGCACGTCGCCAAGATCAGCAAAGCCCTTTCCCGAGTGCAACCTTACATCCAACTAGAGGAGGTAATAAAGGCTTCCTCCAACCTCTCCACAAAGCCAAGCGATGACGAAACAAAGTCAAAGTTCGCTTGCGAAGCTCTCAACTACGCTCCAGACCGACATCAGGGGCAGCCTCCTTTCAAGAAGCAGGGGCTCTCCATCCTTCTCCGGAGTCCAATCCAAAGCTACCAGCCAACACAACCCTTCACTCCGCTAAGGCTCCCAATCAACGAAGTATTCAACACCTTTAAAGATCAAACGTGGGTCAGATGCCCGAAGCCGATCCAGCCCAATCCTTCACTGCCTGGGTCGGAGAAGTACTGCTCCTACCACGACTGCAAAGGCATCAAATCATCCATTGTTGGGCCCTCTGAAGATACTTGGAGGAGCTCATCCAGCAAGATTTCTTCAAGAAATACGTCCTCACCCCCAAGGCGATTTCCTAGCAGCAAAATACTCAGCTTCTCCGAGAGCATAATGCGATCGCCCAGTACAAGACGATCGGCTGACTTCCCGACTTCCATACATACAGTGTACACCCTTCCAATCTTACCTTTATGTATTACATTTATGAGAATAAAAAACTATTCAGTGCTTTACATTTTACAGTATAGTCGTTTGTCCACACGCCATGTTGATGGCATCTCCCCCTCGGAGGCAGCCAAGAAAACCCTCGTGGATGGGATGTGCCCCCACACAGAGGTGGCTCCGACATACGTCCATCCATACGCCGAGATGATGGGATTCCCCCACTCGGAGGCGGAAATGTGATTCTCTGATGATGAGATGTGTCCTCACTCGGAAGATTGTGTCTGTATGCTCCTCGACGGGATGTGACTCCGCGTGAAAATGTTAACGCAGACATGACTACGTGCCTCTCTCGGTAGTCCTACGAGAGCTGAAACCCTCCGATGTGGGATTTTTCCCCACTCGGAGCCCCACTCTGCTGCAGGAATGTGTCCGCTCTCAGAGTGCACGATTCTTTGTTGATGGGATATACCCCCACTCGGAGGATCACGTTTGTACACACCTAGGCAGGATGTGCCCCCACGTGTAAGTGTTAACGCAGACATGCCTACGTGCCTTTCCCGTTGGTCCTCCGAGAGCCAAAACCCTCGTTATGAGATTCTCCCCACTTGGAGTCCCCCACTTTATTGTAGGGATGTGCCCCCTCTCAGAATCCTGTCTGTTCTGTTGATGGGATGTGCCCTCACTCGGACAGGCAAGCCTACGATCTCTCCTCATTTGAACCCACAGGGGAATGAACCCCCAGTGGTTTCCCTCTACTAGGTTCCTTTCATATTTTGATGTTAAGATGTGCTCCCACTCAGGAACAGCTCCGTTAACGGGATATCCTCTGCACGAGAAGACAACTCCGTTGTTGGGCTTGCTCCTACGTTGGAGGTACCGGATCGTCGACCGGGTAGGGGCCCTTACTCGGGACAGATGCATCCAACCTGTTGGGATTTCCCTCACCTCAAACCAATTTTTGCAGGTACCACCGAACCATGGCTATATACGGGATCAGGTATATTTATGAGGGTTTCTATGTTCGACGCATAAATTGCGTATGGTCATACGTCCAATAGTTATCTGAGGACGTGAAGCTACAGAAATAATTTTCCAACACCGAGGACCTCGAGTATGATTTAAAGTTTGAGTATACTTGATTTGTCTGGGGACAACCCGGGTTATGTTTGCTCGGACAATGGTGCCATGAGATATAGGGTATAACTATGAGGGATTTCTTATTTGGATTATCCCCTCGATGTACTAATCTCGTGAACCCATAAACTAAGCTCACACAACTCGTTTTTCCCACACTTGCATCTAAAACTTTATTTAATGTCTTAAATGCATGATTGTATGTATGTTCTAACAAATTCTATGCAGTCTATGCCCTCTGCTGTGGGATTCCCCCACTCGGAGGCCAAGAAGCAATCTTGTGTTTGGGATGTGCCCCCACTAGAAAGATGGCGTCTGGACACTCCTAGACGGGATGTGCCCTCACATGACATGCCTACAGGCCTTTCTCGACAATCCTACAGGAGCTGAAATACTCCATTGCGAGATTTCTCTGCTTGGAGATCGGACTCTATTGCAGGGATTTCTCCCTCTCAGAGGCCCAACTTCGCAGCTTTTTGATGGGATGCGCCCCCACTCAGAAGCAAAAGCGAATCCAACTCCGTTGCAGGAATTTTCCCTCTCGGAGGCTTAATCCGTAGATGGGATTTCTCCCGTCCGGAGACGAGATTTACAGACTCAGACAAATGACAGGTAATAAGTTAGAAACTACATACCAAATTAGTCCCAGGCATCTCGGAGTCAAAACAAATCTCTCCGAGCAGACATCCAGATCCAAAACAAATACAAAGCAAATCAAGAAAGATCTAGACAAACACTTCCATTCCAAAATATTACTGCTTTTATTATGAAATTTTTCGATTATAGCCACTCAAATACATACTTGGTTACATCTGACAATAGTGACACAAGGCTTATCATCTATTTGTGCTTACTTGGAAAAAAATACAGATAGTCCAATCATGACTTAGACTCGCCAACTAAGCTTCTGATGCTGAAGCAAATAAAGATCCACCAGTCGGAAGATGCTTCACGCAAGTGTGATCCTATTGTTCACGCCACCTTTCACAGATCCCGAGGGAAACCCAGGGAGGTTCCTTCGCAAAAAGACGGGAGATTTCCTAGATAGGGAAATACCTCCTCCCTTCCAATCAGAACACGCCTCTAAGGCAAGCAGACAACCTCATCCAGGATATGCAAGAACGTGATAATATCACAACACAGACCATTCATCCTGAACAAGTGGCCAGAGGCCTTGAAAGCATGGATACCTCATCATCCCAGGTCATCCACTCGTGTTTCCTTCCCAGGCCTCCCTTAAGAAGAGTCTCCTAGTGCGAGGACCGCGGGATTCAGCATAAAATGAAGACTGCAAGACATGAGCAGCGATGACAGAATCAAGATCCACTGTCCACCTGAGCATATCCTCACTCTAGCCATACCCACCACCAAAGGAAGATTTGTTCGAGCAGATCAAGTCAAAAGGTGAGCCCAATCTATCTCCTCCGACGATGGGACCTTATCACGAAAACCAAAGTTACGAGGCAAGGTCATCACGAAAACCAAAGAAACAAGACAAAGGCTGATTGATGCGTCTGCCATCTCCATCATCTCCATCCTCTACCTTTCCTCCCTCCATCAGACGAAGAAGAAGAGTGACGTTACAATCTACCAGAACGAGAAAATAAGGGGCAAAGGGTTCTTGAGAAGATGGGCTTCATATTTTCAGGGTCCTCCCTATCTATAGATGTAGAAGTCGAACCGCCTTGAATTCAAATCTTAACCATATCTGAAGAGTCAGTTTGTATCTTGTATCCCAGATTTTTTTAGCATGTCAGATCAACCAGATACGATCCGTTTCGGACACACGATCTCATCCACCATGAAGTCAAGATTTTGGTCATTATTTACAAGTTCTCTTCACCAGTTTCCAAAGAGGGCTCAGAATGCAAGAGATTTTGACTAACCCCTACAACATACAAGCAACGCCTCAACTCTCTAAGTTCGGAAGCTAAATCAGTCCACTCCACTCTTTTCCCTTGAAGCCTGGAGAACGAGGAGCGGAGGGGCATCTATAGTGGTCAATTTCTGACCTACATCAAAATGAGGACACGTGTCCCTCCTCATCAGAACCTCCCAAAGGCGGACGACAAGATAACCAACCGAACACCTCTTTGCAGAACATCATCCGGTGTTCATGAGATCGCTCCTTTCCCCGAGGGAACAACTTCGCGAGAATGCTCCTCCTTCTAAGAGCATCACCGCCCCGAGACCAGTTATTCCATCCCGAGCAAGGTGACTGCTGCAACCGACTCTAGTGATATCTGCCTATATTTATGAAGTCTGTTACGCTGCCAGAACATCCCACGTTTCAAACCTTGCAACGACCCCCCACTCCAACACAGACTGACATAGAAGGAAGCAGAAATCGCTCCCTCCATCAAGGGCAGTATCCAAGCCGTTACAGAAAAATCACGACATGAAAATTATGCAGTTATTGAAATTCACATGACCCGTACTGCCAATGAAGCTTCCTGAGTATATATACACTGGGGGATGAACAAGCCGAAAGGGGAAGAAGGAAAAAAAAAGGGAAAAGCTAAGACTTCCCTTCCACTAGAGAGAAGAGACCTCCCTAAACTATTATTCCATTGTACTCAGAGATTAAATAGAGTTTTAGCTCTGCTGAGTTCATTGTAACCTCCTGAAAATAGTGGATTCTCTCCCCTCTCCCCGTGTTTTTTTCCAAATTGGGTTTCCACGTAAAAATTTATGTCTTTGCGTTGTCTTTGTTACTCTTTCTTAATCCTTGTTATAAATTGAAGTGTAGATAAATTTCCCTTAGAATTTATCCTTACAATAATAATAATAATAACAATAATTCACTCATGTTCTTTGCATTCATATTTATCCGCAACAGGTCTGGAATCTCTAGATAGCACTCAGTTGATCAAATCTCCACATGTTCATTCCATGACCATGAGTGCAAAAGAACCCAAAACATATGATTGTAAAGATATGTAACTCCTTTGACATAAGACTATATAAGTTAAAAGGTCCAAATAGATCCCAAAATCTTGATAAATTCAAGGTACATACTGTCACCAAAATGCTCAGTGAGGAAGGACTTTTTACAAGATAAAAATATTGCAATAAATGCAATCCTTCGACTGTTTTGTGTTCATTAAGAAGTTGTGCTGGGAATGATGAAGTTTATTGTGATAACATGAGAGGACTAGGTTGTAAGTGATGGCGTCTTCGTCCATGACTATCACCAATAACCACATAGCAAGTTGAACTTATGGAAGGAAAATTTCACCTTGATAATCACACAAGACTGATAATCCCAGTGTTTGCTTGATTGTGTGTGTACGCGCGCTCGCACGTGCGCGTGTGTGTGCGTGTGCACGAGCGCGCGCGCGTGTATGATAGGCTCACGATTAGGGAACAACTTCATGCATCAAGCTTACATTCTTTTGTTAAGCTTCACTCCCTCTCTCATAACATTAAAGGACTAAGTTTGAACATTGGTGGTAAGATCATGTTTGTTTGTGTGCGTGCATGCGCACACACCTATTATGCTATGTACTGACCCATGAATCATTGTCCTTCCATGGAATGAATCTGATTCTCCAAAAAAGATGAAAAAGAAGAATTGATGAAGAATGCTATAGATAGTTTGGTGTCCCCCCCCCCCCCCCCCCCCCCCCACAAAAAAAAAAAAACACCCTGCCCCACACAAAACAATAATAAAATAATTCTCTCATGTTCTTTGCATCCAGATTTACCCCCGACAGGTCTGGAATCTCTGGATAGCCATCAGTTTATCAAATCTCCCCATGTTAATTCGATGACTCACTTATTCTCTGTATTTGCATGCTACGGCTTCCAGTAAGTCACCTTTGTGAAACCTTAATCTGATAAATTTTGCAGTACATGTTGTCCCTTGCCCTATTACATGGTTGGACAATCAGGTTGCTGGTTTTTCATTTTCAATCTTGCTTAGGTTTCTGAACAGCGAAAAGTTCATGCAAACCTTAGTTTCCATCAACCCATTCTTTGTCTAAACCCCAGGGACACACTAGAAACTGCTTAAATTATAAGCGATCACTCTTCTGGAAAACATCCAGTCAGCTCATCTAATCCAGGACACATGAAACTATAAGTTTACTCATCCTCTCTATCTCACCAGAAAGAATAATTTAAGGCATGAGCAAATAAACTATCATGAACTTACCTGAGAGCGAAGAAGTTCTTTGTAGGTACCAATCTCCTTGAATGCAGTAGTAAACTTGGACATGACAGGTCCTGTACAACAATAGATCCCAGCTTAGAGAGAGACAGAGAGAAAGAAACTTTAACAAAGCACTAAAATGTGTAATAAATTTTGGGAATTGTACTAGTCAGAGAAGAAAAGTAACAAAATCGCCGAGTTATTAAACCTATGTTTGCTTCACATTTCTAAAGCAAGGCATGAAGTTTATGTTTTTATCTATAACAGACTATAAAATTTAAGAAATAATAGATAATGATTTAAGAAAACAACAATACCTTTAAACTTTGATAATGCGAAAATAAATCAAATAAATAAAGTCATCTGAATGTTGGAAATTGATGATATGTACTAGAAGCAGTAGAGGGATAGTAGAACAACCTCCAATGGAAACACTAATAGGGTCATCTTGTCCAGCCCCAAATGCTTCCAAGGAATCAGCGAAGGAAAGGTCTCCATCATAAGCTTCACCAAGTGATGTCCTGCAGGTCGAAACGATACATGATAACAAATGCAGGCTTGCTAGCATCGATAAAGATACAAATCCAAATATCAAAAATCTGAAAATACAATCTTCCAGAAAATACAGTCAATATGTATAGATATGCCTGTGAACATATGTTTCTATTGACTGAAGTTTTAGTCCAGCACGTAGAAAAAAGGACACTGTCAAAACATAAAGAATGGCACAAGCAAGTGAAATCAAGATTGATACACAACCACAAACAAGAAAGACGAGACAAGCACACATGCACCAAAATGACTGCATGATGTCAGGATTGTTGAATCGTGCATGCCTAGGTACTAACCAGTGAATTATGCATTAATACTGACGTTCACGTACAAGGAAACATGTCAACATATATAAATATAACAATGAAAACATTATGTTTGACTTAGAGTTAAACAAGTTGGGCAGCATTTCTTTTTAATAATTTAGATTAATGAAAGCATACTTACACAAATCTCTTACACCCTTTCTGAAGCTTGTGGCAGCGATCTTTCAATTCATCAGTTGTCTGTTCCAAAGAGTACATCTTCACAGTCAACAAAAGAAGAGAAAGTCAGGCATTTCCTATGCAAGAAAGTTATTGATATAAATTGAAACGAAGAAACCAAGAGCATTGAAGACCAATGAAGAAGACGCAAATATCATATTAAAAATACCAAAGGAACTCTAATGGATTTAATAGGAAACCTACAAAAAGAAAAGCATATGACAGTTTCTACACAAGGATAACTTTACAATTACACAGTAGGATTGAAGTTTGACCAAACAAATTTATGTCAAAGCATATAGCATGATAGCATCCATCAAATCTATATTTTGCCCTTAATCCTCAAGAGACAACCACTAAGCACGACCCATAAGGGCTTCCAACAGCCTACCAGAATAAATTTCACAAAGAAAGGTGTATGACGTAAGACATTAAATTGCAAGCTTGCTTTTAACACAAAGGTGAATCAGGAACACTTTTAATTCATGATGCACCAAATGGATAAAAGATATAGGATACAGATACGACACTATACATGTTAGTGGTGCGAAAAAAAATATGATTTATCCGACCGTATTCGGATCCAGATTCAAAATTTCTGAATATGGCACTGATTTTACCAAATTTAATTTGAATATGATTATGGTTTCCCTCCCTATTTTTTTTTCCCTGATGCCAATCCATATCTGAATTTCATGTGAACCCGAATAGGATTTGAATGAGATCCAAATATCGAGTAGGCTACTTATATTAGTAACATATATAAAGAGTTATGATCTCTCTTAATTCGCAAAATAACCAAGATCTTGGTGTAACGATTTGTATACACTTCACAAATACTTAATGCAGGGATATAATCTTTCAATAAGTTAGTGAAGCTCATTTATAATATTTTTAAGATTAGCTGATGAAACATTCATAACTATATTTATTGTACAAAATCAACCTTAAAATTTATCAATACTACATCAATATGATCACTTCTCTGAAACCACTATATTTTTAGAATTATCTTATTGAAATTAGTATCTGTATCTATTTTCTTAAATATCCATATAATATCCGTTTCATTTTTATCAAATATGACAATGGTTTTCCTGACAGTTAAAGGGCACAAAAATAAATATGAATATAGAAAGATATAGATCTGCTCTGTATCCTAATATAGGTACATGCATCTTTCAAATTCTAAAATTTATGGTTCCAGACAAGCCATGAATAAAGCAATAATAGAGTAACATGTGTGTTTGTCTGTGTAGATATTAATGTTCATTATATTTATAACATAAATTTGCAAGACTTCGTATGTTAAAATAAACACAAGGATATCATAAAATAAAAAATTAAGGTTATATTAATTAATAGTTAGCCGACCAATCATAATTCCTTGTCACAAAAATGAGAATAATATAAATAAATCTATAAATCTATTGGAAGTGAAAACCACATAATTCATGCATTAAATTTTAATACTTAGTTCCATGCATGTTTCTGATACAGTTAGTGATATGCTCAATTGTATATATCATTTTCATTCCCGTTAATATCTACTTTTAGCTTGTTTCTCTTTATTTTATTAGTTTTTATTTTACTTTATTTAATTTGAACAGGGAATGAATTATTCAAGAAAAAAAGAGGTTAAAATGGAGATTTCATGAAGCTAAAAGAGAAAGAAAAGGAGGTCAAAGCTATCAAAGATTTTTTACTTAATCAATGCCACAAAATTGGAAGATTGCAATATCTTGATATTTTTAGCAAGATTCTCTCTTGTTAATTTCTGAACACATTCGATATTTTAGGCATAACTTTTGCTCTAAAGGTCTAAAATGATGTGAATTTTGCGGCTACAAAAAAACTAATTAGCAGAGCTAAATTTCATGTATTGACTAGTTTTTTTCAAATCAGCTATCATCAATGAGTAAATTGTCCCCCAATCAAAAGCTAGTTTCTTTTGAAAACCTAGCTTTTTAAATCAAGCATCATCAAATCAATCGTCAACAAAACTAAATAATTTGAAAACTAGGTCATCACATCAGCCATCATTAATGAGCATAAAATTAGCAGGAGACCTTGGGGAAAAAAGAGGGGAGGCTTTTGAAGAGAAGATTGGCGTAAAGCAAGAGAGAAGGGGCAGCTAGATTCTGGCCTTTGAAACTTCAAATCATGTTCTTCTTCCTCTTAATCTTTTTTTGAATGTTCATGTTTAAGTTTATGAATTTGATTTATTTAATTATGAACTAATTTTCCTTGTTAGGGCTATAATATAACTTGGTATGATGTTTCAATTCCAATAATATTTGCTATTCGAAGTTTGTTGTTCTATGTTGAGTGTTCGTCGTTTTTCTTATTGCTTTTGAGTGTCTAATCAACATTTAAATGATTTGATGATTATATTGAAACCGAGAGGTGATATATAATGTTTGCTTCTTGTGATGAACACCATAGATTCCATGTTTGCACAGATGTGCTTACATGATTTATGCAATTACTTTAAGAAATTTCATAGATCATAATGAGCTTTCAATTATTTAAATTCACATAGAGATGTGGTGGGTTAATATTTAAAGAGTATTTTTGGTATCACTCGAGAGAGGATATTGAATAAATTAGGAAATTTCAATTGTCAACATGAATAATGATTCTTTGATAGCAAAATTAAAAGAATTGATTCAGAATAGTCATAGCGAAATTAAATGCCATTTCTTATTTGTTTTAAATCTCTTTGTTTTGGTTATTAAATTCGTTCACTTTATTTTTTCCTCACAACTTTCTCAAATTTCAGATTCTTCAAATATAATTAGAGTTAGATTAATTCTGATACTTAGTATGATAGGCAATCTTTGTCATAATTCAAAGTCGCGGTCTCCGCCGCCGATTCGACGAGCTCTGAGACAGATTGGTCGAGGTGTCTCGAATTGATCTCAGGCGATACACGCAAAACGCTACTAGAAAAGTCAAAAATTTTTGAAAAAATCACAACAAATCTTTAAAAAATGTAGACATCAATATTCATGTATCATATGTCCAAAACATATTACCTAACACACTAAACATAAAGTGAAAGCAAAAATACACTCGTTGTCGGTAGAAACATACAAAAATATATGCATAATATAGTCAATTTCACCAAATACATTCATAAATAACTGCATAATGTAGTTATTTTCATGTTAAATTGCGATGAGGCACAAAATCATCATTGTAATCATCCTTGCGATAATTAGAGAAATTAATATTAGTACTCGCAGATATCTCAAGTTGTAGTTTGTGGCCATAGTCATATCCTACACCATAATGTTAGCATGATGTCAAACTCAACGCCTGCATATGACCTTCAAGACTATAAGTCCCTCCACTAGCACCATTGTTACCTCCATTACTGCCATCATCCCATCGCCATCAACGCTATCACCGTCGTCGTCATCATTGCCATCTTCACCTCATCACTACTAGAACTGGATAAAACTCTTACATCTTTACTATCATCATCATTTGCTTCAATTACACCTCTACTTTTCTCACTACGACAAATACTTTCATTGAAGAGAAAGAACTTTAAAATTGCTTTTTCAACTTTTTTGAATATGTCCGATGAAAACATGTTTTTGATTGTTTTCTCTTTCGATGAGAACATATAATGATCAATTTCTTTAAAAATAGAGAGATCTATTTAGAAATTACTTAAATCAATCTATAAGTTTCAGTCTCTCATATATATACTTAAATCAAACTAAATTAAATCATATTAATTAAATTTAAAAATCAAATCCATTTAAAAATCAAATCTATAAATTAAATTTAAAAAACAAGATCTATTTAAAAACCAGATCTATTAAATTAAAATAATATCTAATTAAAATTAAAAACAAGATCTATTTAAATTAAAATAAAATTTATATTTATATTTATATTTATATTTTTAAATTAAATTAAAATTTAAGCCTACATCTATACCTTTAAATTAAATTAAATTTTAAACTAATTTAAATTAAATCATATATGCTTAATTTAAATTAAATTAACTTTATATTAAATTTATAATTATCTACTCTATATTATATCTACTTTATATTAAACTAAATATCTACTTATATTATATTATAATATTAAATTAAAATAAATATCTAATTTATAAATACATAAAGAGGGAGAGTAAGACAGAGAGAGATTAAAAGAGGGGGAAAGAGGCAGAGGGGCAGAGGAGAGAGAGGGAGAGAGATCGAAAGACTGGGGGACAGAGCGAGAAAGACTGAGAGAGGGGGAGGGAGAGAAGTCAGAGAAAGGGGGAGAGAGGGAGAGAGATCAAGAGACAGAGGGATAAAGGGAGAGAGACTGAGAGAAAGGGGGAGAGAGATCGAGGGGGGGAGAGAGTACCTGTGAGATCGAAGTCGGGATTGACGATCTCGCTGGCAAAGCAAGAGAGGAAGACGACCTCGCCGGCGAAGCAATAGGCAAACAGTGACGGGGGCTCACGAGCGAGGCGAAGGAAGAGAGGAAAAAAGGAGGACGATGTTTGGATCTCGTTTTTTTCCCTTTTATCTCATTGAATCGCAGGTTCATAGTGACCGTGACTCGAGGCTGACTCGACCTCGACTCGGTCGAAACGGACGAGTCGACCCGAGCGACCAAAGTCGTATCAAGACTCAGCCGATTCGACCGAGTCGAGGCCGAGTCAACCCCGAGTGGGTCGAAAAAGCGAAGCCACTGTCGACTTAGGTCTCGATATTGTCGCGGCGCACGCTGAGTCAGAGATGACTCGGTGGATACTTCGAACCCTGATCCTCGTGGGAAGATACTTTACTTTATTACTTATTATGTTTAGTACACTTGCTACTTTGTGCATCAAGTTTTTGGCAACATTACCTAAGACTGATTTTATCTTTATTAGTATAGATACCATTTAACTCTAGTTTTAATTTGAATTTTATTTTTCTTTTCTTTCAGGTACCTTGATAGTTTATGTGAAGGTTGAAGAGTTGTGATCTAGCACCGTTGCATCAAGAGCTCGAATGACCTTTGCAAAGACTTAACAAGGAAAAGAAGACAACTTTGACCAAGCAACAAGTTGTCATAACCGAAGTTATTGAAGAGGGCGAGAATAACGGAGCCTCGAGAGATTATGTCATTCCATCCGTGAATGAAATCACTTCAAGCATTAGACGACCAGCCTAACTGCATAATTTTGAGATCAAGCCGGCTATAATACAGATGATTCAGCATTCGATACACTTCAGTGGGCTCTTTAATGATGATCTGAACACTCATATTGCAAACTTTTTAGAGATTTGTGACACATTCAAGCATTATGCAGTTTTGAATGATGCTATCAGATTGAGATTGTTCTCATTCTCACTTAAGGAAAAAGCAAAGAGTTGGTTGAACTCACTTCCTCCAGGTATCATCGACTTGGGACGGATTGGCTCAGAAATTCTTAGCGAAATTTTTTCTACTAGCAAAAATTGCTAAGATGAGAAATGTTATCACCACTTTAACTCAGTTTGATATGGAATCACTTTATGAGACTTAGGAAAGATACAAGGACTTGCTTAGACATTGTCCACATCATGAATTACTTACTTGGTTGCAAGTTCAAATTTTTTATAACGGTTTGGGTGTCACAACTCAAACTATGATTAATGTTGTGACTGGAGGAGCTTTGATGAGAAAAACACATGATGAAGCCTATGAGCTACTAGAAGAAATGGCTTCTAATAACTATCAATGGCCCTCAAAAAGATCTATGCCAAAAAGAGCCATTGGTGTTCATGAGATTGATGTAATTACCGCGATATCGGCTCAAGTTATGACTTTGTCCAAGCAGCAGGGAAGTTTAAATGTCAATGTTATTCAAACGCCAAGTCAAGCATGTGAGTTGTGTGAAAGAAATCACGCTAGTTTTGATTGTCAAGTTGCTAGCCCCTTTGCTTCCTCATTTTCCGAGCAAGCCAACTTTGTGTCGAATTTTCAAAAGCAACAACATAATCCTCACTCTAACACTTACAATCCGACTTGGAGACATTATCCTAACTTTTTGTGAAGCAACAACAATAATGCTTTGAAGCCTCAAAACTCCCAACTCAAGAGAAGAAGTCAATTTGGAAGAATCTATCGCTTAAGTCACATTGAACACATCACAGTTTATGACAAAGACCAAGACTTCATTAAAATCAAGCGGCTTCCATTCAAAATCTTGAAGTCCAAGTTGGCCAAATAAAGAATTTGCTCTCGGATAGACCTCAAGGACCATTGCCAAGTAATACCAAGACAAATCCTAAGGAGCAAGTGAAAGCAATCACCTTGAGAAGTGAAAAACAAGTGGAACAGCCACAAGAAATTTTCAAAGAAGTCGTGGCCCATGAGAAGACTGAAGCAAGCATGAAGGAGCAAGGCAAGATATCAGATCATGAAGCACTGCCAAAGAACAGCCCCAAATCAAACCTTATGTTCCACTTATTCTTTTTCCTCAAAGGCTTAGAAGGAATAAATTAGATAAGCAATTTTCTAAATTTCTGGATATATTTAAAAAATTGCATATTAATATTCTTTTTCATATGTGTTGGAACAAATGCCGAGCTATGAAAGAAATTTGTCCAACAAGAGGAAATTGGAGGAACATAAAAAGGTTATGCTAACCGAGGAGTGCAATGCAATCTTGCAAAATAAATTGCCTCCAAAATTAAAAGATCCAAGGAGTTTCACCATACTTTGCGCTATCAGAAATTCATATTTTGAAAAGCTTATGTTATTTAAGTGCAAGCATTAATTTAATGCCTTTTTTGTTTTCAAGAAATTAAGTCTAAAAGCAACTACCATCTCTCTTCAATTGGTAGATAGGTGCATTAAGCATCCAAGAGGTGTGATGAGGATATATTAGATAAGGTCAATTCATATTTCCTGTTGATTTTATTGTTGGATATGGAGGAAGATCGGGATATACCACTCACTTAGGCCAACCGTCCTAGTCATGGGAAGAACCTTCATTAATGTGCAACAAGGGACTCATTCTTCTGGTGGAAGATGAGCAAGTCACCTTCAACATCTTTGAAGCCATGAAATATCCATATGAAGTTGACTTATGTTTTTAAATCGACACCATAGACAAGTTAGTGGCTGAAACCTTCAAAGGAGAAGGTCCAAAGTTGTCACTTGAAACTTGTATTGCTCATTTCGAGTCCACAAAGTCCGAAAGCACAGAATTACGAAGTGCGCTCATTATTTGGAAGCTACACCGCGGGCCCGGCAAGTAAAGGGGTTGAAATTTAAAGAGCATGGAAATAGCCCCTCAAGGCCGAAAGCGTACATACAAGAGCCTCCCAAACTTGAGCTTAAGTCGCTGCCATCTCATCTCAAGTACACTTATTTGGGTGATGTTTCTTCACTTTCGGTAATTATTTCTTTTTCCTTGACAATTTAGAAGAAAAAAAGTTGTTTTGAGTATTGAGAGACCATAAAACCGTAATGGAATAGACCATAGCCGACATTAAAGGTATAAACCCCTCTATTTGCATGCACAAGATCCAAGTTTTCTAAACTTTCTTTTTTGTTGTTATTTTTATTTTCATCTTTTTCTTACTTTATTTTTTTTTCTTTGAACCAGGTTTGCACAAGTTTGGAAGCTTTCAAAAAATTTCATCTTCAAAAGTCAATCTTCAGTTGCAAAACCGAGGAGTATCTTAATCCCTCTCTCTTTTTCTTTCACATTGAGGACAATGTAAGACTTAGATATAGGGAGGTCTTACTATTTTTTTCTTTTTTATTTTATTCAATTTTTTTCTTTCCACAAACAAAAAAGCTTGAAAAACTTGAAAATTTACAAAAATATTTTTTCCCTCTTCCCTTCTTTATTTTAAAAAGAGAAAATTTTCATAAAAAAACAATATCCTTAAATAGTTTAGTAAACTATGAATAAGTAAAATAATTTGAGTTAGAAATTCAAAAAAGTGAAGTCAAATTGATAGAATGTCTGGATTCTTAGAAGTATGGATGAAACTTGTAAAATAACTTGATCTTGACATAGCCAAGCTCCTTTGCCACTTTATATTTTCACGTCACAAAGTTCTTTAGTATGGGAGTATTAAGGATTTGACAGACTTAAGCATAAAAAAAATCTAAAAAGAAAAATATGTTACTTGAAGTGATACTTGTCACTTGAGTAGATGGGCGTTGAGGCCTCAGGAAGCACTAACGCTCAGGTCAAAAGAGAGACAAGTTTGCATGAACAGTCCCTATAAATAAGTCTAAAGCTTCATGGTCTTAATTACTTGAGTAGTTAAGCTTGAGGCATTTTTAAGCCAAGTGCCCTAAAGCCATCTAGTTTGAGAGTCACTAGCCCAACACTCACTCATGGGTAATTTAGTACCTGAGGAAGCTAGATAATAAAAGCTATCTAGTTATGAAAATAACAAAATGTGCTAAGTGTTGAAGAGTTCGACTTTTATATTCCATACTTGAAACTTTACTCACACACACGGAGTACAATTGAGCATGGTAACATGATGGATAAAGTAAAAATTAAGGTCTAATCCCTACCATGAGATGAGAGAGTCCTTAATTTGAAATGAATCTAAAGAATGATAACTCTTATGAAATTTGATCACTCATAGCTAACTAAAACTTACTTAGGATAACATTAAAAAAAACTTTTTTTTATTTTTCTTTTTTTGGATACTTCTTTTTTCCTTCAGTTTATTTTTTTCTTTATTTCTTTCTACCTGTATTCTTGATTTTGTGGGTATATTTACTGCAAACCTTCACGATACAAAACTCGTCCACTAGGGTTAATCTAGGGGTTTAATGGCTTGTTGCACATGCTAAGTGCAATCGCGATTCATGCGAAAGTGAGATAGGATTTTCTTGCTTTAATGGATTAGTTTATATTTTAATGTTTTTTTCTTTTTGCTCGAGAACTAACAAATATTAAGTTTGGGGGTGCTTGATATGCTTAATTTTATACATCATTTCATACCCTTTGATCTCTACTTTTTGCTTATTTCTCTTTGTTTTATTAGCTTTTATTTTACTTTATTTGATTTGAACAGGGAATGAATTATTCAAACAAAAAGAAGTTAAGATGGAGATTTCATGAAGTTAAAAGAGAAAGAAAGGAGGTCAAAGCTATCAAGAATTCTTTACTTAATCAATATCACAAATTTAAAAGATTGCAATCCTACCATCTTGATATTTTTGGCAAGATTCTCTTTTGCTAATTTCTGAACATATTTCGGTATTTTGGGCATAACTTCTCTAGAGGTCCAAATGATGCGATTCTTGCAGCTATGAAAAGGTAATTGACAGAGCTAAATTTCAGTTTTTCAAATCAATCGTCATCGATGAGAAAATTACGTCCCAATCAAAACCTAGTTTCTTTTGAAAATCTAGCTTTTCAAATCAAGCGTCATCAAATTAATCATCAACAAAGCTAAATGATTTGGAAACTAGGTCATCAAATCAACTATCATCAATGGGTATAAAATTAGCAAGAGATCATGAGGGAAAGAGGGGAGACTTTTGGAGAGAAGATTGGTGTGAAGCACGAGAGAATGGGCAACTGGGTTTCGACCTTTGAGGTTTCAAATCGTGTTCTTCCTCTCAATCTCTTTTTGAATATTTATGTTTAAGTTTATGAATTTTATTTATTTATTTATGAACTAATTTTCCTTCCTAGGGCTATGATGTTCCAATTCCAATAATATTTGTTATTCTAAGATTGTTATTTCATGTTGAGTTTTCCTCTCTTTTCTTAATGCTTTTGAATGCCTAATCAATATTTAAATGATTTGATGATTATATTGAGACGAGAAGTGATATATAATGTTCACTTCTTGTGATGAACACCATAAATTTCATGATTGACAAAATGTGCTAACATAATTTATGCAATTACTTTGAGAAATTTAATATATCGTAATGAACTCTCAATTATTTAAATTCGCATAGAGATGTGGTGGGTTAATACTTAGAGAGTATTTTTTATATCACTCGAGAGAAGATATTGAATAAATTAAGGACTTTCAATTGTCAACATGAATAAGATTCTTTGGTAGCAAAATTAAAGGAATTGACTCGGAATAGTTATAGCGAAATCAAATGCCCTAATGCTTTCTCATTTGTTTTAAATCTCTTTATCTTGGTTATTAAATTTCATTCACCTTATTTTTTCCTCACAACTTTCCTAAATTTCGGATTCTTCAAATAAACTTAGAGTTGGATTAATTTCGGTACTTAGTAAGATAAGCAATCCTCATGGGACGATAATCTATTTATCACTTTATTACTTGTTCTGATTAGTACACTTGCTAGTTTGTGCATCACTTAGCCAATCAATCATAATTCTTTACTACAAAAATGGGAATTATATAAAAACATCTATAAATCTATTGGAAGTGAAAATCGCATAATTCATGCGTTAAATCTTAATACTTAGTTCCATATATGTTTCTGATACATCTCACACATGTTACAAACTTCAAGTTTGTCAAAGAGAAGTAACCAAGATGTGTCCACCAAGTATCAGATACATATCTACCATGGATAAATCTGCTCTATAGAAGCATTTGCTTCCTAGCTTTAGTACATTATTATTGTATTGAAGACTTTTACTGGTATTTTACCATTATTTATCTTGTTTAAATATATTTTAACCAAGTTATAGTTGGCACAATTTTATATATAACTACAAGGAATATTTTTTTATCACAGCTCTTCCTGAGGAGCATATCTCAAACAGCACCATACTACAACAAATCGTGAACCCCCTCTAATTTCAAAACACAGCCATCATTGTCCAAAGAAATGTATTATACATTTTTCCAGAGAAAAGGTGCAGAAAGGTTTCAATATTTTTAATCACTGAATATTTATAAGAACACCTATATCACATTTATTGCTCACAATCTTTAGAGTTGGGGCAGATGAAGGAAAAAATAATAATAAACTCGAGATGATGGCGGCATCTATTGGCTACTGTCATGAGTAATCTATCGTAGATTACCACATATAACTCATAAAAACATTTAAATGAATTGCTACATATTTACCTTTTCAAAACCAAGATCAGCAATGATGCTTTGAAAGATAAAGGGGATGAAGCAACACCATTTTTACAAGAAGCACAATGGTTAATATGCATTCTTGATTTATTACATTCTTGTTGTACGGGATGGGAAAAGTACTTCTTCCATGTTAGGCAATAAAAGAAAGAAACACTAAAAATTCATCAGTTTACTGGATACATCTAAGGGCATGGCGTACACAACAGTTCCGGGAATAACAACACAATGAACAGAATCCAGTTTCCTATAGTGATTTCGTCTGTGGCCTAGCCAATATGCATTAGATTGACACTACAACATATGGGTTTGATTTAAGCCCATAGAGAATCAAATTCCTCTCTCAGTTAACAAGAGTAACTGACATGTCAAACCAGTGATCAACTCAGCAAATTGAATTGACTACGAAATTTTAACCTTCCTCATGGGAAATCTTTTGGGATCCAAAAGGTTGTGTACAACTGTGTGAGCACCACTCTGCACTGGACCCACCACTCCTTAACAAAGTCCGTGACCTCTGCTCATGTGCAGGTTGAAGTAGTGCATTATGCGCATCAGATGCATTCAATTTTTTGTGTATGCTTATGCACTTTCCAAGGTGGATAGCGATTAACAGCTGAATTGTTCCCATTGCTATTTCCACGTATGACATAGTGTTCTTAAATAGAATGTGATCGGGGTTTTCAAAGAACTCTTCATGGGAGAAGGCCTATAAAATGACTTAAAGCCAACTCCTTTGTTACCATGAGAGAAAGAAAAAGCGGCAATCACATTTAAAGCTAGACAGACTTTACCTCGGTCAAATGGATAAAAAACATTGAGTTCGCCTTAAAAAAAATCCGGAATTGCAAGAATCAGAGACTCAATTTCAAAATGTCACTTGATCCATGAGAAATATAAAACCTCTTAGTTTCTCATACAAATTTCTCTAACATTGGATGAAATTAAATAAACCACAAAATGCAATTAAATTTGCTCATTAATCCGAAATTTTCAATTAGCCTTCATGTGGGCAGAAAAACAATAAAAAATCCTGATGGGAGAAGCAAATTAACGCTCGTTCAATCACAAACTCAGACCTTTACGTTTAAAATCAATTAGACAGCAACAGAATCAGAAACCCAAACGAGATCTCAGCTCAAAACAGGAAAAAAGATTATAAGAAAAAAAGGGGGATTAGAGAGAAGGACCTGCTTTCTGAACATGGGAGAATCTTCGAGATTGACAAATGCCGCCATTGTGTCTTCTTTCTGCTTCGAGATCGCTGGGTGCTCAGCGGATCGGATCCACCACAACGAGGAGATGTGTGATGTTTTGGACATCGCGATCTTTTTTTTCCAGTTTCCCTATTTGTTTATTGAGTTTAGATTGGGCGATCTTTTTTTTAATTAATTAATTTGCCCTTGTTTGTTTGTGTTCGGGTCGAGTGGATGGATTCAGAGCCGCCCGATCTCTGATGCTGGAGAGATCGACGGCTATAAGATCTTCCAAGAGTTGCTTTAAAATTACAAGTATTTAATCACTCACTGATAATGTGGGGTCATTGTGTCAGGAAATCTTTCTGGAAAGGAAAGAGTACCTGCAAGATTGTACTGTATACTGTAGTCCTACTTTTCTGCAATCATTCTCAACATTTTAAATATTTCTATATGCAAATAAAAGGCAAATCTTATTTCTCTTTTCCAATAAGGTTGCTCTGCTGCCGGCCTGTTTGGATTCAAGGAATTGAGTAAAAATGAGAAAGTGAGAAGTGTATTTTCTCATTTTCGCTGTT
This sequence comes from Agave tequilana, assembly GCA_038442645.1. Lineage (NCBI taxonomy): Eukaryota > Viridiplantae > Streptophyta > Magnoliopsida > Asparagales > Asparagaceae > Agave > Agave tequilana. The sequence goes on from JAVJIF010031105.1 coordinate 321,648, forward strand.
CATCTAAACACCAGAAAAGAAAAATGAAATTTTTTTTCCTTTTATCTTTTTTTTTACACAATCATTTCCTCACTTCCAGAGTGCTACAGTTAATTTTTTGGTCATGCAAATCTCATTTATAATAAGTTGTAACACAAAACAGTTAATTTTTTTCTCATGTAAATCTCACTTGCATTCTAATTACGATCCAATTTTTATTTTTCTTAATTAATTTTTATTTTAATATTATTTTTCAGTCAACTTTGTGGTCAACTTTTCCACTTTCACTTTCACGTTACCATCCAAAAACCGAAAAAGACATAATATTTTCCAAACCATACTTCCCAACAACATTCAAACACCGAAAAACTTACTAATCAATTCTCTAAAAGAAACTATTACCACTTTCTCACTTCTTCACTTTCTCACTTCCACTCTTAACCAAACAGGCAATGCAAAGATCATATATACCTAGGAGCATATTCAAGTGCAATCAAATAATCACTTACGGATGCATAGAAAAACGGTGTCGCGCGTCTTTTTGTATGTTTGAATTCTTTATCAATTTCTTATATTTGAGTTCTAGCAAGGTTTGATTTTAATCTAGGAATCTGAAATACATTGTTTGTTTCAGACAAATTAGGTTGGATTCCAATTATGAAAATATCAACCCACTTTTATTTGCATTTCAAAATCGGCCTTCTTTGGACCGATTTTGCACTGTAATTATTCCAGTTAGTGGCAACTCACTCATGTATCCAGAAACTCCCAGAAAGTTTGGATTCTGGCCCAAAACAAAAAACATATGGTCTTGATTTAGAAATCCAAAAAATCCCCCCTCTTTATTTTGGATGGCAAATCTATGGATTAAGGAATCCGAGAAGAAATTAAGGAGTCCAAAATCCTACAGCTCATCCTAACACTACTAGAAACCAGCATTTTTGCTGATTGTAATCAAACATGCCCATTGTGTAGGAAATAAGTAGTTGTCCTGTGGGCAAGCCTCTCTTTTTTACTCTTCCCATGTACATAAAATTCTGTTTTGGGGTTCAAATCTCGCTCACGCTAGGTTACAATATTTAATTTGAAAAAAAAAAGTTAGGAACATAACAAAAAGAGAAGAAAAAAAGAGAAACAATGGAGAGGCAAGGAATAAGACAGCTTTCCAAGTGGTTTATTTTTCACTCTATGATTAGGCATTTGAGTATTGTGGCAGTCACAATTGAGCTTTATCATTTTTTTTTTAAAATCCAGCAAGCATCAATCAGCATATACAATAAGCAACCAAGGGAGATCATCATAACCTAATTATTCAATCCATAAAACATGCAATCATGTGATGCTTCACTGGCCAATGGGCCATGGAAGTTGTATATTGTATAGGAGACTACAGAACTTACCTCATATCATTCACTATTTGAGTTGGAGAAATGAGCAAAATTCAGACAGTAGCTTCTAATATCAGTCTCACCCAAGTACATCCCAAGACATGCTGATATATAACATGGATATAACAATACTATTGCAGATTTAACAGTTATCTCTTAGCAGAAACATGGTTACATCATCATGATTATAATCAGAGCGTGGATAAGACTAGATTTAAGCAACATTCAGCCACTTCAAGCAAAGACATGAAAGCAATGAGGAAGAAGAAGACTACGGCAAGATTAAGACCATGAGTTTCTTCGTTGTATGTCAGCGTCAATATTGAGCCATTGATTTGATTGAAAGCTGAGTAAACATAGGGAAGTATGAAAGTCTGGCATTGTTCATGATCGGCTTTTATTTTTTGTTTACTCGACATCAAACCTTTTCTCTTGGAGCTCTTGAATGACCTCGTTCTTCATGCAAAAGAACCATAGCTTCCGAGCTTCCTGATCAAATTTCTTGGACTGCAATTGCTTTTGGAAGTTAACCTTTCCAGAGTCTATGAAACCTTTGGGTCCAATGGTGGTGCCAAGTGTGCCTCCACTTGCAATGAACTCCTCAACTGCCTCTTGGTCGCCCGGATATGGAAACCTCCTGCGCTCATAAAGGTGAGCCATTTCTTTCTCTTCCTGCAGAGAAAGGACAGATGGCATCAAAATGACAAGATTTGGCTCTTGTAAGAACATGCCAGATCAGAACAAACATTTCTTTCATTGAAAAGAATGTGGAATCTGGCTTAGAACACCATAGAAGAACAGACTTCAAAATGTCGAGTTCGACAGTAAGTCATACAGCATAACCCAAACACACATACAGCAAAACCAAGCCCAATGCAAATTCAAGGATTAATCAAATTTCTGAACCACAAGAAATGTCTACTAAACACTGGCTTAGATTACTAGGCAGTCAGCTAAAGCATTCATGATTTTAAGATGAAATGAAACTATTCGGCAACACTCTTGAGTTATACATAAGTGTTTAATTAAAAGAAGATTTAATTTGGTCATATTTGTTATAGCTTCCGCATTATTTACATAATTCACCATTAAGTGACCATTAGATTAGCCATCACCTATTCACCCCCCCTCTAGGTGATCTCAATTAGTATCATAGCGATTTCAATTGGTATCAGAGCTGCCGATCGACCGCCCGGTCGACCGCCAACGGTCAAAAATCCGACCGTTACAGCCTCCGGTCGACCGGCCCGGTCGACCCAGAAGAACAGAGAGCACTGCTCTCAGTTCCGGTCGACCGGCCCGGTCGACCCGCCAAACGTGCACGTTTTTGTGCACGTCGGTCGACCGTTGCGGTCGACCGCACTTGGTTCCGGTCGACCCGCCCGGTCGACCGACCTCTGTACAATAGGTTAACTTGGAGCACAGTTTTGAGGTCTAAAACGTTCGAATTTGGGATAAGTATATAGGATGAATTTGTAGATATTGAAGTCTTCTTTCTAATGCAACTTAAATCAAATCAATATCAATTCGGAATTGAAAGTTATCAATAAAATACTAAAAGATATCAAATCAGAAACTGAAAACTATTTTTCAGACTTCAACCCAATATTTGACATTCTTAACATTTAAATCAGAAAATGATTATTGAATATTAAATGTAGCTCTGAAAGTCATCTTTAAAATGCAATATAAATCATGTTAATTGAATATAGGAATCAAAAGTTATGACTAGAAAACTAAAAGTGTGTCGAGCAGATCAGCAGAACGGACGAGAGTTCTAAAATGGTTTTGGTTAAAAACACATGTATATTTGAAACACCAAAACCAAAACGGTATTTTTCTAGAACTAAAAATCTTTTATGAAAACACATATAAATCAAGAGTGTGTGTGTGATATGAACTTGAGCAATCCACCAACTATTCTATCCTTTACATTTTATCTAAAAAAAACAAAAATCTTATACCTAGACACAAGTCTTCATCTCTTAACTTGGTCCAAGCTTGATCCAAAAGCTCCTTGGATCACACCGTGCAAGCTCCAAATCTTGGCATTTTATCCTTTATTGAGTTATGCACCTACTAAGATCTTGATAATGAATCTGTCACTAATTAAACATAAGATCATTAGTAATCATAACTTCATGAGTTGATCATCATCAAAACTAGAGTGATGGGCCTTTGGGCAACAGTAAGAACATGCCAGATCAGAACAAACATTTCTTTCATTGAAAAGAATGTGGAATCTGGCTTAGAACACCATAGAAGAACAGACTTCAAAATGTCGAGTTCGACAGTAAGTCATACAGCATAACCCAAACACACATACAGCAAAAACAAGCCCAATGCAAATTCAAGGATTAATCAAATTTCTGAACCACAAGAAATGTCTACTAAACACTGGCTTAGATTACTAGGCAGTCAGCTAAAGCATTCATGATTTTAAGATGAAATGAAACTATATCTTACCTGTGCGAGGGAGAGAACTCTTGATGATGCTACAACATGTAAGAGCAAATATCATATGAACTAAAATTATAAAATTTCATTGTTACTCTCTTATGATCACAATTCTATTTGTTTTCTTAACCCAAAAGTTGTGTAAAACAACTCTGGGAAGGGTTCATTACTTCCCAAGTAACAGGGAAAAAGTCAATACTTGTTAAAGTTATCAAAAGAGAGCAAGACCGCGGAGTTACAGCAACTTCATGGCACAAATTGTCAATATCACGAAAGGATCACATGTCATATTTCTTTTAGAGCCATATATTCCTCTAATATTTTTATCACAATATGCTAAGAATGGTGCAGGATACATTATCGTCCTTGTTTTCCCGATAATCTTTTTTCTCTTTTTGTGCATTTATCATATTCTGTTCAGATGTCATCTTTCCTTTAGATCTTTGTTGTTCTATATAGATAGATGGGTCGTTCAGCAACTTTTCTCTGTTGTCTTCAATCACTAGGGTTCAAGTATAATGGATCTCAATTTGTTCCCTGTCTGACTTTTCAGCTCTTTTGGTTGGTGCCATCATTTTGATTGGTGTTGATATTTTGGGAGCATTCAATTGATCACCCTAACAGAGTTCGCTTGTTAATTTGAAGATGATCCATCTGTAATTTTCTGGGTTATAATTTTTGTATTAATTCATTTATATTGTTGTAATGTGAATTGCATCAGTGACATTTCGACCTACGGCTCGTTCTAAGGATTTGCGCGAAATTTCCTCAACAACCAGACTTATATAGGGACTTCGACCAAAACTCTTATCCAGAAACAACCAGGAGATCATCTTGTCTCCCAAAATCCTACTTTATTATATTGAGAGGATGAATTGAAAAAGAGTGGTTCCTCCCTCCCTCCTCTATAATCTAGGACTTCCCTTTCAATCTCTGGCTTAATGAGATTCCCTTCTTCAATTTCAGGCAGCCAGTCAACTCAGCAGGCTTCGCCCCAGTGGTTCCATTCCTCTTCAACCTGTTGAAGGCAACCATTCTGATCCATGCCTCTTTTCCTTCATGGTTTCCAGATCCCCATCCCCCCCCCCCCCCCACCCCCCAAATCTAACTCTACATTTACATTTTCAGCCTAAACTGCAATGTTAACCTTAAAAACCCTGTGAGTACTATATATAGCGCACTGTCTCCCACCAAAAATTGGTGTCTCCAACACAGGCATGACAACATGCATATTCATTCATCTCCGATGCTTACAAGCGTGAAAACATTGTTCACCTCAAAAATATGTATTTGATGATGCATGTAATGACCCTTTCTGCCAGAACTAAGTTTTTTATAGATTGTTTTAGTATTTTAGGTTTCCGTCCATAACTAAAAACTGAATAAATATATTTAATGAATCAAAATTTACACGCATTTGAAAGAAAAACACATGTAATAGTTGTATCCTCATGCCCAGTTTTGGAGAATTGTGGCATCGCACTGTGTCTTTGTCAGTGTTCAACACTCGATGACTCAAGTCTGTGTCTAAACTCGCAGGAAAAATCCTAATACATGGATTTAGTCAACTATAAAATGACAAAACTGTGGATTTAATACTTATTGTAATGTGATATTTGATGTGAGGTGCCATTTATTTATGTCATGATGAAAGTCCATCTTCACTTCTGGTAAAGAAACCAAACATGTTCTCATATGCCTAATTTTGGGTAGAAAACAAAACTTGAACTTCAAATATGCATTTTAACACATCCAACAACAAATTTCCCCCATTTCCTTCTCCTTATCTGTCTCATAGCATAAAAAATAGAGCCTAATAAGAAAAGCCCAGAGCTGCATTTAAAGGCAAAATGGTTTTCCAATGAAAGATTAAAAACTTTGCTGAGAGAGGATAATATAGACTTTAGAGTTATTCCTAGGTCTAGCCTAAATTTTTGAGACGGGAAACTGTTAATGTCACAAAAATGATTATGAAACTACTGTTTACAATTAGGTTGAATCACTTTAGATGCTTCTAAAGCTACTTTCCATGTCATTTTTTATTAATCCAAACTCTGTTACTTTTTCTCTTAGTCTTGAGCTATTTTGACTTCAGTAACAACAAGGTACGAAGGTTGATGTTTTTAGGTACTCATCCTTAAACTGGTAAACATGACCTACGAGAAAAGAAGATCTAGTACTGAAAGGAAGTTGGAAAAACCAACTGCAAAAAATATATTTTTTGGGCCATCAATCTTTAAAAATGTATTATTTTCTTTGCCATCTGTTTCAATACATTTTAACATACCCTAGGTAAACAATCAATCTTATTAGACATTAAAATCTTAAAAACTAATGGCGCTAAAGGGACCAGAAAGACAAGTACGATCAAACCTAGAATCAGGGTATAATATAGACACCAATGAAAACTGCACAAGAAATAGCTATATCCTCCCTAAAAAAACACTCAAACACTTAAAATTCTTGTATAACTTCCATGTCTGCCTCTTTTCATATGAAGAAACCTATATAGCTTTCACGATGTATGTGCTCCTCACAACGATTAAATGTGAGTTCATGGAACATGTCATCCCAGCAGTGACTTGCTTTATCCTTCAAAATGGAAACAGACAGTGGAGTAGTATGTTTTCAGGAATGTTCAACAGCCACTAGTGGTACCATGGTTTAATGTCTGTACTACTGTGCATTAGATATAACTGTGAAATAAAGGCATTAAAAGCTTTGTATCCTTGCATCCTTTAGAGTAGAGATTTCAAATGTGCTAAAACACAATTTACATTAGCTCGACCAGTCAAACATTTTCATTGTTTGACATAGAGTTAAGATTTAAGACAAGATACTTCACTTCCCAACTTCAACAAATTTAAGATAGAAAAAAGACACATGGCTTGGTATGAGATTATACTAGACCTCCTAAGTAATTACATATGCATAGCATGAAAGTCAAGGTAATAATCAGTAGGAGTGCATGAACAAATGGTAAGTTTCACCTTTGGCCAAGGCTTCAATGTCCACCAACCCAGTGGGGAAGTTTCGTTATACAACCAAGCAAGTCCAAAGAGTGTATAAGTGCAGAGCATAGATTTCCCCATCTGCTTCCAGAAGTAAAGATCATCCTTTCCAAGTCCAATTTTCCCGAATTGTCAGCGAAACAAATAAACTTCTTCAGAGTTGATTATGGTATTTTATCAAAAATCCCCCTATCCGGCATTCAACGGGACATGTTCCACCTATTTGAAGAAAACTCTGAGATGCAATTGAAATAAAAGCAAGTGGCTGAAACAAAAGAAAGACCACAAGGAATACCAACTCAATTGACCAACAATGTGAGCATCCAAGGTACACCCCCACCCCCCCCCCCCCACCCCCCCCCCCCCCCCCCCCAACCCACAAAACCCCCGGGGGGCCGACACATGTGTACACCTCATAAAGAAGAGGTATAACAATTTCACTCTGAAGACAAACTGCACCAAAGCAAACAAACGCATACAGCAAAACAAGAGCAAACTCATGTGGAATCATAATGCAGACGAACAAAGAATGGTGGGTTTTGCATGAGACTTCAAATATAGTCGTGAATATATTTTTCAAAGTGAACATCAATGGAGTCAGGGCGTAAGAGATCAGCTTGCCTGAGGAATTTCTGAGCTTTGGGAAAGCTAGCCATCTGGAGAATCTCCTGCAAATTCAAAATGGGTTTACTCCCACTCAAGCATTTTGCCGAACAACTAAAATGCACAGAGAGAGAAGGGGAGAGGAATTTGGAGAATACCACAGCCCCCTCTCAGCTGCGTTTCGATGTTGGAAATTGATCGGCAGAAGCGTGCAGGTTCAAAAATTTCGCCTTGCCCTGTTATTATTAGTGAACTCCATTAGGTAATATTTAAGTAGAGTACTTGATAGATGCTGAGAGAGCTCATTGAGACATTAAATCAAACACGTGGCGTGCATTGGTTTTTCAAGATGTTGAAATTTCAGCCCTATTTATCGAGATAATTTTAGTAACGAGAAGCAGACAAATTTCAGGGCCCGAGAAAAAAAAAAATTAAAATTAGATAAGATTACCGTTCGGACAGTGGAAACTGAGTCGGGAGAGGCCGGCAATGACGAAGGAGTGGACGACAGCTTTGCTTGAGGAGAAATAAGAAAGAAAAATAAGAGTGAAGGGAGGAGGAGGAGGAGGGAAGCGGCGAAGGAGGAAGGGGGAGAACGGAGAGGGCAACGGCTCTCTCTAACTGGAATGAGAAGATCTCTCTGGCTCTCTCTCGAAGAAAGACGGGCAGACAAGACGGATAGAGTTTGTGAAGGAGTGGAGAATATCTCGCTTCGCTTGATTTTGATAAAAAAAAATAAAAGAAAATTGGGAGTAGAAAGCTATATTACCTAAAAAAAAAAATGAGAACTTTTTTTGAGTTTTGGGAGGAGATGAAGAAAGAAGAAAGAGGAAGGAAGGCTACATTGCGCTTCGACAAGGAACAAAGTGATGGAAGTCGAAGTATAAACAAGCCTGGTTGGATCGGGTTCACGTAATGTCCGGACCCGACTACAATATGACCAATTGGGTAATTGTGGGATGCTTCTTGAACGAGTTGAGTCAATAAATCAATATATCATTACACGTAAGTGTTTTTCAATATATTAGTGAATCCAAATAAAATTCTCTCATTATACTTTTCCATGTCTTGCATAATATCGAATCACCCCCAAATTCATGATATTGGCTCGAATTACAACTAAACTCATGAATTGAGTTTGCGTGGATCCAAGAGGATATTTGACCAAAACCTTTTTCCTTGCTTGGGAAAGAAGTGAGGATTTCTAGAATTAGACACCTCTTTATTCATTTTCACAACAAACAGGGGGACCCCACTTAGGGGATCTACTAAAAAGAAAGGAGCTCCCATGTTGGAAACTTATTGGGGAAAATATATATAAGCCCCTACCTTTTTTAAAATTTGTAAAAATCCTTGCTAATCTTTTCTGTTTAAAAAGCCCCCTATACACTTTTTATTTAGGGAAAATTCCCACCTGAGAAAAGTCTCCGTTCTAGGAACCCCTTTATATTTTTTCTAGTTCCAAAACCTTTTTACATACCAGTTTTTATCCAACCACCCTCTTAGCTTTGTATTTTGTAGTCACATTGGGCTTAAATGTCCAGAATACCCTTTGTCGCAACCATGGTGAGCTGAAAGCATGTAGGTGGACAAACTTCCTATTATGCCCTCCCACTCTAATCATCTTCTATTATCTTCTTCCGCAAACCTAAAATCCAAAAAACTATTTTTTTTCTCCCATTCTTCTTCATTTCTCTCTTTAAAAAAAACAAAGAATCGTTCTTCTTCATGTCTCCTCTTCTTCTCTCATCTTCTCCATATTTCAGATCTAAAAAAAAATTATGATTTTCTAAATCCAAAAATCTAAAAGAAAACATAGAATATCATCGTTTCTCTTCTTCTAAATTGCTCAACTCTTAGATCTAAGAAGTTAAACGCAGAAACTCCACGTTTTCTTTCATTTTTCTCCATCTCTCGTTAAAAAAATCCAAAGAGATCCCTTAGATTTGAGAAGTTAACCTAAAAAAAACCACTTTCTCTCTCTTTTTTCTCTCTCAACTTCAAAAACCCCAGAGATTGAGTACCAACTCTTATTTTTCTCCTTCTTTCTTCTCTTTATCTTCTCCAACTCCCTTCTCTTTGCTTCATTGCAGAGCATATCGCATAACCATGGGTTTCTTGTCATTAAATTACATTTTCTCCATTAATCTTATTAAAAGTGTCTCTTTTTACAAAGAAAATCTCATTTTCTTTTTTGAGTATGGATGTGATGAAAGATTGAAATTTTCTCCATCCCGAGTTCGTTATAGATATCAGAGTGGCGCAGCGGAAGCATCGTAGGCCCATAATATTCAGGTTTCAGGAGCTGTGAATATTGTTCTCCCACCTGAATTGAAATTTGGCGGATGAATTTTTTTGCAAGATGGGGGAGAAGTGTAACACCCTGACCCTAACTGTACGTGTCACAGTATCAGTACTCGATACGGTGTACAAATTTGATTGACCTTCTTGCTAGTCAGACTGACTCGGTTTCAATTTCAAATTATATTTTCTAAAATTTTGAATTTTTCAGAATTTTTCTGGAATTTTCTGGATAATTTTGAAAAAATCTCCGAATTCGGTGTCGACCGATACCGATAATTGACTCTATGATTTTTTAAATCACAAATAGAGTTGAATTTCTGAAATTCACTTTCTTATTATTTTTCAAAATCATATTTTTCTACTTTAGCGTATTTTTGGAGATTTTTCTGAATTAGTCCAAAATCTGGCCAATCTGGTGGCGACCGATATCACCGATCGATTCCAGAATTTTTAATTTGCAAATCAGACTGAACTTCTTGAATCTGATTTCACATTACTTCTCAATGTAATATTTTCTATTTTACAGAATTTTTGGAAACTATTTTGAACTAGTCAAATTTTACCCGATAAAATAATATTAAATAAAATTTTCCATTCCTTTTCTTTCTTCTCCTCCAATAAATTTTCTTTCTTCTTCCCCAACCCAGCCAACATCCCATCGACCTTCACCCACTGCCTTCTCCATCTCCTCCCTCTCTATTAATCCACACTCATTCACTCACTCACTCTCTTCAACCTCCTCTCTCTCTAATCTCTCCCAATTTCACTCCTCCATTTCTCTTTCAACAGCCGGCACCACCCACCTCTGGCCACTGTCAGCCCTGCTCTGACCGCCGCCTTCCTCTCCGGTGTCACATCGAACACCACTTCCATATCCCTTCATCTTCTTCCTCCTCTCCAATTTCTCCACCACCACCATCACCTCCACCTTCAACATCACCATCTTCTTCAATTTCTTCTCCATCTCATCACCACTTCGACCAACCACAACCCCAATCACCACCACCTAAACCCTTTTCTCCACCACCAACTCCACCACATTTTCTACCACCATCAAATTCCACCACCAATTTCATCAAATACCCACAACACCACTGTCACCAAATCCACAAATCATCTCCTCCTCGTTCCTCCCCTTGGCCTGGCCAACGCTGACCACGATCTGGCCGCCGGCGCTGCCTGGCAGGCCCCCAGACTCGTCGGCCTAGCCTCCCTTCTCTCTTCTTTCTTTTCTTCCCTTTCTTTTTTCTCACTGTTTTTACAGAGAACACACACTCTCTCATATGAGTAAAACCCATCAACCCACTATCCTATACCCAAAACCCCATTAACCCATAATCCATTTCACATAAGTTTATTAGATACGGGTTATTGGATTCTAATCAGACCCGTTAGCCACCCATACCCACATCCAAATTACATAAAAGTAAATTTATACAAAACCCCTTATTGAATAATATTCTTGCATTTTAAATATTTTAAATTACAAATCTAACGATTTTTATTCATTTTAGTGTTCGAGCGATATCTTAGCTATCCGGAGTCCAATTTGAACGATTTTGGAGCCGTTGTAATCGTAGGAAGACGGGCTACATCTCTGTACCAATTATGTATGTGCTTTTTTTTGAGTTATATTTTATAATAACTGAAATTGATTGCTTTATTAAATAAAATGTGATAATCTGTAAATCACTGTAAATATTATTTAATAAATTGTAATTATTGGTAAGTCACATTACTAAAATATGCATGATTATTTTGTAACTATGTTCAATAAAATAACAATTTATATTGTTTCATGATTTAATATAAAACACAGGTGAATTATCTATATATAATGATTAATTATAAGATTTATAAATAAATTTATAATTTAAATATGGTAACATAGATAATTGTATTTAATTACTTTGTGACATCGATCATGATTAATAACATTGAAATCATTATTATAAAATAGTAATATATTGACACATGTCCATGTTAAATAAATGACACCACTACACGGCTATTCTATCACATTAGACCACTGTTATTTTATATACTTGTAATACCATTACACGGACATTGATATTACCTGTACTTATATCATCTAGTACACCGGATACTCCAATACACTAGACATTGTATTTCATGTATACACTTATTACACTTGATACCGTTATTTCATGTGTTCGTATCACCGCTTCACGGACGCTCTATTCGTTTCTCTTCTTCTAAATTGCTCAACTCTTAGATCTAAGAAATTAAACACAGAAACTCCACGTTTTCTTTCATTTTTCTCCATCTCTCGTTAAAAAATCCAAAGAGATCCCTTAGATTTGAGAAGTTAACCTAAAAAAACCACTTTCTCTCTCTTTTTTTCTCTCTCAACTTCAAAAACCCCAGAGATTGAGTACCAACTCTTATTTTTCTCCTTCTTTCTTCTCTTTATCTTCTCCAACTCCCTTCTCTTTGCTTCATTGCAGAGCATATCGCATAACCATGGGTTTCTTGTCATTAAATTACATTTTCTCCATTAATCTTAATAAAAGTGTCTCTTTTTACAAAGAAAATCTCATTTTCTTTTTTGAGTATGGATGTGATGAAAGATTGAAATTTTCTCCATCCCGAGTTTGTTATAGATATCAGAGTGGCGCAGCGAAAGCATCGTAGGCCCATAATATTCAGGTTTCAGGAGCTGTGAATATTATTCTCCCACCTGAATTGAAATTTGAAGGATGAATTTTTTTGTAAGATGGGGGAGAAGTGTAACACCCAGACCCTAACTGTACGTGTCACAGTATCAGTACTCGATACGGTGTACAAATTTGATTGACCTTCTTGCTAGTCAGACTGACTCGGTTTCAATTTCAAATTATATTTTCTAAAATTTTGAATTTTTCTGGAATTTTTCTGGATAATTTTGAAAAAATCTCCGAATTCGGTGTCGACCGATACCGATAATTGACTCTATGATTTTTTAAATCACAAATAGAGTTGAATTTCTGAAATTCACTTTCTTATTATTTTTCAAAATCATATTTTCTACTTTAGCGTATTTTTGGAGATTTTTCTGAATTAGTCCAAAATCTGGCCAATCTGGTGGCGACCGATATCACCGATCGATTCCAGAATTTTTAATTTGCAAATCAGACTGAACTTCTTGAATCTGATTTCACATTACTTCTCGATGTAATATTTTCTATTTTACAGAATTTTTGAAAACTATTTTGAACTAGTCAAATTTGACCCGATAAAATAATATTAAATAAAATTTTCCATTCCTTTTCTTTCTTCTCCTCCAATCAATTTTCTTTCTTCTTCCCCAAGCCAGCCAACATCCCATCGACCTTCACCCACTGCCTTCTCCATCTCCTCCCTCTCTATTAATCCTCACTCATTCACTCACTCACTCTCTTCAACCTCCTCTCTCTCTAATCTCTCCCAATTTCACTCCTCCATTTCTCTTTCAACAGCCGGCACCACCCACCTCTGGCCACTGTCAGCCCTTCTCTGACCGCCGCCTTCCTCTCCGGTGTCACATCGAACACCACTTCCATATCCCTTCATCTTCTTCCTCCTCTCCAGTTTCTCCACCACCACCATCACCTCCACCTTCAACATCACCATCTTCTTCAATTTCTTCTCCATCTCATCACCACTTCCACCAACCACAACCCCAATCACCACCACCTAAACCCTTTTCTCCACCACCAACTCCATCACATTTTCCACCACCATCAAATTCATACCACCAATCTCATCAAATACCCACAACACCACCGTCACCAAATCCACAAAACATCTCCTCCTCATTCCTCCCCTTGGCCTGGCCAACGCCGACCACGATCTGGCCGCCGGCGCTGCCTGGCAGGCCCCCAGACTCGCCGGCCTAGCCTCCCTCCTCTCTTCTTTCTTTTCTTCCCTTTCTTTTTTCTCTCTGCTTTTACAGAGAACACACACTCTCTCTCATATGAGTAAAACCCATCAAACCACTATCCTATAACCAAAACCCCATTAACCCATAATCCATTTCACATAAGTTTATTAGATACGGGTTATTGGATTCTAATCAGACCCGTTAGCCACCCATACCCACATCCAAATTACATAAAAGTAAATTTATACAAAACCCCTTATTGAATAATATTTCTTGCATTTTAAATATTTTAAATTACAAATCTAACGATTTTTATTCATTTTAGTGTTCGAGCGATATCTTAGCTATCCGGAGTCCAATTTGGACGATTTTGGAGCCGTTGTAATCGTAGGAAGACGGGCTACATCTCTGTACCAATTATGTATGTGCTTTTTTTTGAGTTATATTTTATCATAATTGGAATTGATTGCTTTATTAAATAAAATGTGATTATCTGTAAATCACTGTAAATATTATTTAATAAATTGTAATTATTGGTAAGTCACATTACTAAAATATGCATGATTATTTTGTAACTATGTTCAATAAAATAACAATTTATATTGTTTCATGATTTAATATAAAACACAGAAGAATTATCTATATATAATGATTAATTATAAGATTTATAAATAAATTTATAATTTAAATATGGTAACATAGATAATTGTATTTAATTACTTTGTGACATCGATCATGATTAATAACATTGAAATCATTATTATAAAATAGTAATATATTGACACATGTCCATGTTAAATAAATGGCACCACTACACGGCTATTCTATCACATTAGACCACTGTTATTTTATATACTTGTAATACCATTACACGGACATTGATATTACCTGTACTTATATCATCTAGTACACCGGATACTCCAATACACTAGACATTGTATTTCATGTATACATTTATTACACTTGATACCGTTATTTCATGTGTTCGTATCACCGCTTCACGGACGCTCTATTCGTTTCTCTTCTTCTAAATTGCTCAACTCTTAGATCTAAGAAGTTAAACGCATAAACTCCACGTTTTCTTTCATTTTTCTCCATCTGTCGTTAAAAAATCCAAAGAAATCCCTTAGATTTGAGAAGTTAACCTAAAAAAACCACTTTCTCTCTCTTTTTTCTCTCTCAACTTCAAAAACCCCAGAGATTGAGTACCAACTCTTATTTTTCTCCTTCTTTCTTCTCTTTATCTTCTCCAACTCCCTTCTCTTTGCTTCATTGCAGAGCATATCTCATAACCATGGGTTTTTTGTCATTAAATTACATTTTCTCCATTAATCTTATTAAAAGTGTCTCTTTTTACAAAGAAAATCTCATTTTCTTTTTTGAGTATGGATGTGATGAAAGATTGAAATTTTCTCCATCCCGAGTTCGTTATAGATATCAGAGTGGCGCAGCGGAAGCATCGTAGGCCCATAATATTCAGGTTTCAGGAGCTGTGAATATTGTTCTCCCACCTGAATTGAAATTTGGAGGATGAATTTTTTTTTGTAAGATGGGGGAGAAGTGTAACACCCTGACCCTAACTGTACGTGTCATAGTATCAGTACTCGATACGGTGTACAAATTTGATTTGACCTTCTTGCTAGTCAGGCTGACTCGGTTTCAATTTCAAATTATATTTTCTAAAATTTTGAATTTTTCTGAAATTTTTCTGGATAATTTTGAAAAAATCTACGAATTCGGTGTCGACCGATACCGATAATTGACTCTATGATTTTTTAAATCACAAATAGAGTTGAATTTCTAAAATTCACTTTCATATTATTTTTCAAAATCATATGTTTCTACTTTAGCGTATTTTTGGAGATTTTTCTGAATTAGTCCAAAATCTGGCCAATCTGGTGGCGACCGATATCACCGATCGATTCCAGAATTTTTAATTTGCAAATCAGACTGAACTTCTTGAATCTGATTTCACATTACTTCTCAATGTAATATTTTCTATTTTACAGAATTTTTGGAAACTATTTTGAACTAGTCAAATTTTACCCGATAAAATAATATTAAATAAAATTTTCCATTCCTTTTCTTTCTTCTCCTCCAATCAATTTTCTTTCTTCTTCCCCACCCAGCCAACATCCCATCGACCTTCACCCACTGCCTTCTCCATCTCCTCCCTCTCTATTAATCCTCACTCATTCACTCACTCACTCTCTTCAACCTCCTCTCTCTCTAATCTCTCCCAATTTCACTCCTCCATTTCTCTTTCAACAGCCGGCACCACCCATCTCTGGCCACTGTCAGCCCTGCTCTGACCGCCGCCTTCCTCTCCGGTGTCACATCGAACACCACTTCCATATCCCTTCATCTTCTTCCTCCTCTCCAATTTCTCCACCACCACCATCACCTCCACCTTCAACATCACCATCTTCTTCAATTTCTTCTCCATCTCATCACCACTTCCACCAACCACAACCCCAATCACCACCACCTAAACCCTTTTTTCCACCACCATCAAATTCCACCACCAATTCATCAAATACCCACAACACCACCGTCACCAAATCCACAAATCATCTCCTCCTCATTCCTCCCCTTGGCCTGGCCAACGCCGACCACGATCTGCCGCCGGCGCTGCCTGGCAGGCCCCCAGACTCGCCGGCCTAGCCTCCCTCCTCTCTTCTTTCTTTTCTTCCCTTTCTTTTTTCTCTCTGCTTTTACAGAGAACACACACTCTCTCTCTCATATGAGTAAAACCCATCAACCCACTATCCTATAACCAAAACCCCATTAACCCATAATCCATTTCACATAAGTTTATTAGATACGGGTTATTGGATTCTAATCAGACCCGTTAGCCACCCATACCCACATCCAAATTACATAAAAGTAAATTTATACAAAACCCCTTATTGAATAATATTTCTTGCATTTTAAATATTTTAAATTACAAATCTAACGATTTTTATTCATTTTAGTGTTCGAGCGATATCTTTGCTATCCGGAGTCCAATTTGGACGATTTTGGAGCCGTTGTAATCGTAGGAAGACGGGCTACATCTTTGTACCAATTATGTATGTGCTTTTTTTTGAGTTATATTTTATCATAACTGGAATTGATTGCTTTATTAAATAAAATGTGATTATCTGTAAATCACTGTAAATATTATTTAATAAATTGTAATTATTGGTAAGTCACATTACTAAAATATGCATGATTATTTTGTAACTATGTTCGATAAAATAACAATTTATATTGTTTCATGATTTAATATAAAACACAGAAGAATTATCTATATATAATGATTAATTATAAGATTTATAAATAAATTTATAATTTAAATATGGTAACATAGATAATTGTATTTAATTACTTTGTGACATCGATCATGATTAATAACATTGAAATCATTATTATAAAATAGTAATATATTGACACATGTCCATGTTAAATAAATGGCACCACTACACGGCTATTCTATCACATTAGACCACTGTTATTTTATATACTTGTAATACCATTACACGGACATTGATACTACCTGTACTTATATCATCTAGTACACCGGATACTCCAATACACTAGACATTGTATTTCATGTATACATTTATTACACTTGATACCGTTATTTCATGTGTTCGTATCACCGCTTCACGGACGCTCTATTCGTTTCTCTTCTTCTAAATTGCTCAACTCTTAGATCTAAGAAGTTAAACGCATAAACTCCACGTTTTCTTTCATTTTTTTTCCATCTGTCGTTAAAAAATCCAAAGAAATCCCTTAGATTTGAGAAGTTAACCTAAAAAAACCACTTTCTCTCTCTTTTTCTCTCTCAACTTCAAAACCCCAGAGATTGAGTACCAACTCTTATTTTTCTCCTTCTTTCTTCTCTTTATCTTCTCCAACTCCCTTCTCTTTGCTTCACTGCAGAGCATATCTCATAACCATGGGTTTTTTGTCATTAAATTACATTTTCTCCATTAATCTTATTAAAAGTGTCTCTTTTTACAAAGAAAATCTCATTTTCTTTTTTGAGTATGGATGTGATGAAAGATTGAAATTTTCTCCATCCCGAGTTCGTTATAGATATCAGAGTGGCGCAGCGGAAGCATCGTAGGCCCATAATATTCAGGTTTCAGGAGCTGTGAATATTGTTCTCCCACCTGAATTGAAATTTGGAGGATGAATTTTTTTGTAAGATGGGGGAGAAGTGTAACACCCTGACCCTAACTGTACGTGTCACAGTATCAGTACTCGATATGGTGTATAAATTTGATTTGACCTTCTTGCTAGTCAGGCTGACTCGGTTTCAATTTCAAATTATATTTTCTAAAATTTTGAATTTTTCAGAATTTTTCTGAAATTTTTCTGGATAATTTTGAAAAAATCTCCGAATTCGGTGTCGACCGATACCGATAATTGACTCTATGATTTTTTTAAATCACAAATAGAGTTGAATTTCTAAAATTCACTTTCATATTATTTTTCAAAATCATATTTTTCTACTTTAGCGTATTTTTGGACATTTTTCTGAATTAGTCCAAAATCTGGCCAATCTGGTGGCGACCGATATCACCGATCGATTCCAGAATTTTTAATTTGCAAATCAGACTGAACTTCTTGAATCTGATTTCACATTACTTCTCAATGTAATATTTTTTATTTTACAGAATTTTTGGAAACTATTTTGAACTAGTCAAATTTTACCCGATAAAATAATATTAAATAAAATTTTCCATTCCTTTTCTTTCTTCTCCTCCAATCAATTTTCTTTCTTCTTCCCCAACCCAGCCAACATCCCATCGACCTTCACCCACTGCCTTCTCCATCTCCTCCCTCGCTATTAATCCTCACTCATTCACTCACTCACTCTCTTCAACCTCCTCTCTCTCTAATCTCTCCCAATTTCACTCCTCCATTTCTCTTTCAACAGCCGGCACCACCCACCTCTGGCCACTGTCAGCCCTACTCTGACCGCCGCCTTCCTCTCCGGTGTCACATCGAACACCACTTCCATATCCCTTCATCTTCTTCCTCCTCTCCAGTTTCTCCACCACCACCACCACCTCCACCTTCAACATCACCATCTTCTTCAATTTCTTCTCCATCTCATCACCACTTCCACCAACCACAACCCCAATCACCACCACCTAAACCCTTTTCTCCACCACCAACTCCATCACATTTTCCACCACCATCAAATTCATACCACCAATCTCATCAAATACCCACAACACCACCGTCACCAAATCCACAAATCATCTCCTCCTCATTCCTCCCCTTGGCCTGGCCAACGCCGACCACGATCTGGCCGCCGGCGCTGCCTGGCAGGCCCCCAGACTCGCCGGCCTAGCCTCCCTCCTCTCTTCTTTCTTTTCTTCCCTTTCTTTTTTCTCTCTGCTTTTACAGAGAACACACACTCTCTCTCATATGAGTAAAACCCATCAACCCACTATCCTATAACCAAAACCCCATTAACCCATAATCCATTTCACATAAGTTTATTAGATACGGGTTATTGGATTCTAATCAGACCCGTTAGCCACCCATACCCACATCCAAATTACATAAAAGTAAATTTATACAAAACCCCTTATTGAATAATATTTCTTGCATTTTAAATATTTTAAATTACAAATCTAACGATTTTTATTCATTTTAGTGTTCGAGCGATATCTTAGCTATCCAGAGTCCAATTTGGACGATTTTGGAGCCGTTGTAATCGTAGGAAGACGTGCTACATCTCTGTACCAATTATGTATGTGCTTTTTTTTGAGTTATATTTTATCATAACTGGAATTGATTGCTTTATTAAATAAAATGTGATTATCTGTAAATCACTGTAAATATTATTTAATAAATTGTAATTATTGGTAAGTCACATTACTAAAATATGCATGATTATTTTGTAACTATTTTCAATAAAATAACAATTTATATTGTTTCATGATTTAATATAAAACACAGAAGAATTATCTATATATAATGATTAATTATAAGATTTATAAATAAATTTATAATTTAAATATGGTAACATAGATAATTGTATTTAATTACTTTGTGACATCGATCATGATTAATAACATTGAAATCATTATTATAAAATAGTAATATATTGACACATGTCCATGTTAAATAAATGGCACCACTACACGGCTATTCTATCACATTAGACCACTGTTATTTTATATACTTGTAATACCATTACACGGACATTGATATTACCTGTACTTATATCATCTAGTACACCGGATACTCCAATACACTAGACATTGTATTTCATGTATACATTTATTACACTTGATACCGTTATTTCATGTGTTCGTATCACCGCTTCACGGACGCTCTATTCGTTTCTCTTCTTCTAAATTGCTCAACTCTTAGATCTAAGAAGTTAAACGCATAAACTCCACGTTTTCTTTCATTTTTCTCCATCTGTCGTTTAAAAATCCAAAGAAATCCCTTAGATTTGAGAAGTTAACCTAAAAAAACCACTTTCTCTCTCTTTTTCCTCTCTCAACTTCAAAAACCCCAGAGATTGAGTACCAACTCTTATTTTTCTCCTTCTTTCTTCTCTTTATCTTCTCCAACTCCCTTCTCTTTGCTTGATTGCAGAGCATATCTCATAACCATGGGTTTTTTGTCATTAAATTACATTTTCTCCATTAATCTTATTAAAAGTGTCTCTTTTTACAAAGAAAATCTCATTTTCTTTTTTGAGTATGGATGTGATGAAAGATTGAAATTTTCTCCATCCCGAGTTCGTTATAGATATCAGAGTGGCGCAGCGGAAGCATCGTAGGCCCATAATATTCAGGTTTCAGGAGCTGTAAATATTGTTCTCCCACCTGAATTGAAATTTGGAGGATGAATTTTTTTGTAAGATGGGGGAGAAGTGTAACACCCTGACCCTAACTGTACGTGTCACAGTATCAGAACTCGATACGGTGTACAAATTTGATTTGACCTTCTTGCTAGTCAGGTTGACTCGGTTTCAATTTCAAATTATATTTTCTAAAATTTTGAATTTTTCAGAATTTTTCTGAAATTTTTCTGGATAATTTTGAAAAAATCTACGAATTCGGTGTCGACCGATACCGATAATTGACTCTATGATTTTTTAAATCACAAATAGAGTTGAATTTCTAAAATTCACTTTCATATTATTTTTCAAAATCATATTTTTCTACTTTAGCATATTTTTGGAGATTTTTCTGAATTAGTCCAAAATCTGGCCAATCTGGTGGCGACCGATATCACCGATCGATTCCAGAATTTTTAATTTGCAAATCAGACTGAACTTCTTGAATCTGATTTCACATTACTTCTCAATGTAATATTTTCTATTTTACAGAATTTTTGGAAACTATTTTGAAGTAGTCAATTTTACCCGATAAAATAATATTAAATAAAATTTTCCATTCCTTTTCTTTCTTCTCCTCCAATCAATTTTCTTTCTTCTTCCCCAACCCAGCCAATATCCCATCGACCTTCACCCACTGCCTTCTCCATCTCCTCCCTCTCTATTAATCCTTACTCATTCACTCACTCACTCTCTTCAACCTCCTCTCTCTCTAATCTCTCCCAATTTCACTCCTCCATTTCTCTTTCAACAGCCGGCACCACCCACCTCTGGCCACTGTCAGCCCTGCTCTGACCGCCGCCTTCCTCTCCGGTGTCACATCGAACACCACTTCCATATACCTTCATCTTCTTCCTCCTCTCCAATTTCTCCACCACCACCATCACCTCCACCTTCAACATCACCATCTTCTTCAATTTCTTCTCCATCTCATCACCACTTCCACCAACCACAACCCCAATCACCACCACCTAAACCCTTTTCTCCACCACCAACTCCACCATATTTTCCACCGCCATCAAATTCCACCACCAATTTCATCAAATACCCACAACACCACCGTCACTAAATCCACAAATCATCTCCTCTTCATTCCTCTCCTTGGCCTGGCCAACGCCGACCACGATCTGGCCGCCGGCGCTGCCTGGCAGGCCCCCAGACTGGCCGGCCTAGCCTCCCTCCTCTCTTCTTTCTTTTCTTCCCTTTCTTTTTTCTCTCTGCTTTTACAGAGAACACACACTCTCTCTCATATGAGTAAAACCCATCAACCCACTATCCTATACCCAAAACCCCATTAACCCATAATCCATTTCACATAAGTTTATTAGATACGGGTTATTGGATTCTAATCAGACCCGTTAGCCACCCATACCCACATCCAAATTACATAAAAGTAAATTTATACAAAACTCCTTATTGAATAATATTTCTTGCATTTTAAATATTTTTAATTACAAATCTAACGATTTTTATTCATTTTAGTGTTCGAGCGATATCTTAGCTATCCGGAGTCCAATTTG
Organism: Agave tequilana; assembly: GCA_038442645.1. NCBI lineage: Eukaryota > Viridiplantae > Streptophyta > Magnoliopsida > Asparagales > Asparagaceae > Agave > Agave tequilana. The sequence continues at coordinate 343,631 of JAVJIF010031105.1, forward strand.
GACGATTTTGGAGCCGTTGTAATCGTAGGAAGACGGGCTACATCTCTGTACCAATTATGTATGTGCTTTTTTTGAGTTATATTTTATCATAACTGGAATTGATTGCTTTATTAAATAAAATATGATTATCTGTAAATCACTGTAAATATTATTTAATAAATTGTAATTATTGGTAAGTCACATTACTAAAATATGCATGATTATTTTGTAACTATGTTCAATAAAATAACAATTTATATTGTTTCATGATTTAATATAAAACACAGAAGAATTATCTATATATAATGATTAATTATAAGATTTATAAATAAATTTATAATTTAAATATGGTAACTAGATAATTGTATTTAATTACTTTGTGACATCGATCATGATTAATAACATTGAAATCATTATTATAAAATAGTAATATATTGACACATGTCCATGTTAAATAAATGACACCACTACACGGCTATTCTATCACATTAGACCACTGTTATTTTATATACTTGTAATACCATTACACGGACATTGATATTACCTGTACTTATATCATCTAGTACACCGGATACTCTAATACACTAGACATTGTATTTCATGTATACACTTATTACACTTGATACCGTTATTTCATGTGTTCGTATCACCGCTTCACGGACGCTCTATTCGTTTCTCTTCTTCTAAATTTCTCAACTCTTAGATCTAAGAAGTTAAACGCAGAAACTCCACGTTTTCATTCATTTTTCTCCATCTCTCGTTAAAAAATCCAAAGAGATCCCTTAGATTTGAGAAGTTAACCTAAAAAAACCACTTTCTCTCTCTTTTTTCTCTCTCAACTTCAAAAGCCCCAGAGATTGAGTACCAACTCTTATTTTTCTCCTTCTTTCTTCTCTTTATCTTCTCCAACTCCCTTCTCTTTGCTTCATTGCAGAGCATATCGCATAACCATGGGTTTCTTGTCATTAAATTACATTTTCTCCATTAATCTTATTAAAAGTGTCTCTTTTTACAAAGAAAATCTCATTTTCTTTTTTGAGTATGGATGTGATGAAAGATTGAAATTTTCTCCATCCCGAGTTCATTATAGATATCAGAGTGGCGCAGCAGAAGTATCGTAGGCCCATAATATTCAGGTTTCAGGAGCTGTGAATATTGTTCTCCCACCTGAATTGAAATTTGGAGGATGAATTTTTTTGTAAGATGGGGGAGAAGTGTAACACCCAGACCCTAACTGTACGTGTCACAGTATCAGTACTCGATACGGTGTACAAATTTGATTTGACCTTCTTGCTAGTCAAACTGACTCGGTTTCAATTTCAAATTATATTTTCTAAAATTTTGAATTTTTCAGAATTTTTCTGGAATTTTTCTTGATAATTTTGAAAAAATCTCCGAATTCGGTGTCGACCGATGCCGATAATTGACTCTATGATTTTTTAAATCACAAATAGAGTTGAATTTCTGAAATTCACTTTCATATTATTTTTCAAAATCATATTTTTCTTCTTTAGCGTATTTTTGGAGATTTTTCTGAATTAGTCCAAAATCTGGCCAATCTGGTGGCGACCGATATCACCGATCGATTTCAGAATTTTTAATTTGCAAATCAGACTAAACTTCTTGAATCTGATTTCACATTACTTCTCAATGTAATAATTTCTATTTTACAGAATTTTTGGAAACTATTTTGAACTAGTCAAATTTTACCCTATAAAATAATATTAAATAAAATTTTCCATTCCTTTTCTTTCTTCTCCTCCAATCAATTTTCTTTCTTCTTCCCAACCCAGCCAACATCCTATCGACCTTCACCCACTGCCTTCTCCATCTCCTCCCTCTCTATTAATCCTCACTCATTCACTCACTCACTCTCTTCAACCTCCTCCTCTCTCTAATCTCTCCCAATTTCACTCCTCCATTTCTCTTTCAACAGCCGGCACCACCCACCTCTGGCCACTGTCAGCCCTGCTCTGACCGCCGCCTTCCTCTCCGGTGTCACATCGAACACGACTTCTATATCCCTTCATCTTTTTCCTCCTCTCCAATTTCTCCACCACCACCATCACCTCCACCTTCAACGTCACCATCTTCTTCAATTTCTTCTCCATCTCATCACCACTTCCACCAACCACAACCCCAATTACCACCACCTAAACCCTTTTCTCCACCACCAACTCCACCACATTTTTTACCACCATCAAATTCCACCACCAATTTCATCAAATACCCACAACACCACCGTCACCAAATCAACAAATCATCTCCTCCTCATTCCTCCCCTTGGCCTGGCCAAAGCCGACAACGATCTGGCCGCCGGCGCTGTCTGGCAGGCCCCCAGACTGGCCGGCCAAGCCTCCCTCCTCTCTTCTTTCTTTTCTTCCCTTTCTTTTTTCTCTCTGTTTTTACAGAGAACACACACTCTCTCTCATATGAGTAAAATCCATCAACCCACTATCCTTTACCCAAAACCCCATTAACCCATAATCCATTTCACATAAGTTTATTAGATATGGGTTATTGGATTCTAATCAGACCCGTTAGCCACCCATACCCACATCCAAATTACATAAAAGTAAATTTATACAAAACCCCTTATTGAATAATATTTCTTGCATTTTAAATATTTTAAATTACAAATCTAACGATTTTTATTCATTTTAGTGTTCGAGCGATATCTTAGCTATCCGGAGTTCAATTTGGACGATTTTGGAGCCGTTGTAATCGTAGGAAGACGGGCTACATCTCTGTACCAATTCTGTATGTGCTTTTTTTTGTGTTATATTTTATCATAACTGAAATTGATTGCTTTATTAAATAAAATGTGATTATCTGTAAATCACTGTAATTTTTATTTAATAAATTGTAATTATTGGTAAGTCACATTACTAAAATATGCATGATTATTTTGTAACTATGTTCAATAAAATAACAATTTATATTGTTTCATGATTTAATATAAAACACAGGTGAATTATCTATATATAATGATTAATTATAAGATTTATAAATAAATTTATAATTTAAATATGGTAACATAGATAATTGTATTTAATTACTTTGTGACATCGATCATGATTAATAACATTGAAAGCATTATTATAAAATAGTAATATATTGACACATGTCCATGTTAAATAAATGACACCACTACACGGCTATTCTATCACATTAGACCACTGTTATTTTATATACTTGTAATACCATTACACGGACATTGATATTACCTGTACTTATATCATCTAGTACACCGGATACTCCAATACACTAGACATTTTATTTTATGTATACACTTATTACACTTGATACCGTTATTTCATGTGTTCGTATCACCGCTTCACGGACGCTCTATTCGTTTCTCTTCTTCTAAATTGCTCAACTCTTAGATCTAAGAAGTTAAACGCAGAAACTCCACGTTTTCTTTCATTTTTCTCCATCTCTCGTTAAAAAATCCAAAGAGATCCCTTAGATTTGAGAAGTTAACCTAAAAAAACCACTTTCTCTCTCTTTTTTCTCTCTCAACTTCAAAAACCCCAGAGATTGAGTACCAACTCTTATTTTTCTCCTTCTTTCTTCTCTTTATCTTCTCCAACTCCCTTCTCTTTGCTTCATTGCAGAGCATATCGCATAACCATGGGTTCTTGTCATTAAATTACATTTTCTCCATTAATCTTATTAAAAGTGTCTCTTTTTACAAAGAAAATCTCATTTTCTTTTTTGAGCATGGATGTGATGAAAGATTGAAATTTTCTCCATCCCGAGTTCGTTATAGATATTAGAGTGGCGCAGCGGAAGCATCGTAGGCCCCTAATATTCAGGTTTCAGGAGCTGTAAATATTGTTCTCCCACCTGAATTGAAATTTGGAGGATGAATTTTTTGAAAGATGGGGGAGAAGTGTAACACCCTGACCCTAAGTGTACGTGTCACAGTATCAGTACTCGATACGGTGTATAAATTTGATTGACCTTCTTGCTAGTCAGACTGACTCGGTTTCAATTTCAAATTATATTTTCTAAAATTTTGAATTTTTCAGAATTTTTCTGAAATTTTTCTGGATAATTTTGAAAAAAATCTCTGAATTCGGTGTCGACCGATACCGATAATTGACTCTATGATTTTTTAAATCACAAATAGAGTTGAATTTCTGAAATTCACTTCCATATTATTTTTCAAAATCATATTTTTCTACTTTAGCGTATTTTTGGAGATTTTTCTGAATTAGTCCAAAATCTGGCCAATCTGGTGGCGACCGATATCACCGATCGATTCCAGAATTTTAATTTGCAAATCAGACTGAACTTCTTGAATCTGATTTCACATTACTTCTCAATGTAATATTTTCTATTTTACAAAATTTTTGAAAACTATTTTGAACTAGTCAAATTTTACCCGATAAAATAATATTAAATAAAATTTTCCATTCCTTTTCTTTCTTCTCCTCCAATCAATTTTCTTTCTTCTTCCCCAACCCAGCCAACATCCCATCGACCTTCACCCACTGCCTTCTCCATCTCCTCCCTCTCTATTAATCCTCACTCATTCACTCACTCACTCTCTTCAACCTCCTCTCTCTCTAATCTCTCCCAATTTCACTCCTCCATTTCTCTTTCAACAGCCGGCACCACCCACCTCTGGCCACTGTCAGCCCTGCTCTGACCGCCGCCTTCCTCTCCGGTGTCACATCGAACACCACTTCCATATCCCTTCATCTTCTTCCTCCTCTCCAATTTCTCCACCACCACCATCACCTCCACCTTCAACATCACCATCTTCTTCAATTTCTTCTCCATCTCATCACCACTTCCACCAACCACAACCCCAATCACCACCACCTAAACCCTTTTCTCCACCACCAAATCCACCACATTTTCCACCACCATCAAATTCCACCACCAATTTCATCAAATACCCACAACACCACCGTCACCAAATCCACAAATCATCTCCTCCTCATTCCTCCCCTTGGCCTGGCCAACGCCGACCACGATCTGGCCGCCGGCGCTGCCTGGCAGGCCCCCAGACGGCCTAGCCTCCCTCCTCTCTTCTTTCTTTTCTTCCCTTTCTTTTTTCTCTCTGTTTTTACAGAGAACACACTCTCTCTCTCATATGAGTAAAACCCATCAACCCACTATCCTATACCCAAAACCCCATTAACCCATAATTCATTTCACATAAGTTTATTAGATACGGGTTATTGGATTCTAATCAGACCCGTTAGCCACCCATACCCACATCCAAATTACATAAAAGTAAATTTATACAAAACCCCTTATTGAATAATATTTCTTGCATTTTAAATATTTTAAATTACAAATCTAATGATTTTTATTCATTTTAGTGTTCGAGCGATATCTTAGCTATCCGGAGTCCAATTTGGACGATTTTGGAGCCGTTGTAATCGTAGGAAGACGGGCTACATCTTTGTACCAATTATGTATGTGCTTTTTTTTTGACTTATATTTTATCATAATTTAAATTGATTGCTTTATTAAATAAAATGTGATTATCTGTAAATCACTGTAAATATTATTTAATAAATTGTAATTATTGGTAAGTCACATTACTAAAATGTGCATGATTATTTTGTAACTATGTTCAATAAAATAACAATTTATATTGTTTCATGATTTAATATAAAACACAGGTGAATTATCTATATATAATGATTAATTATAAGATTTATAAATAAATTTATAATTTAAATATGGTAACATAGATAATTGTATTTAATTACTTTGTGACATCGATCATGATTAATAACATTGAAATTATTATTATAAAATAGTAATATATTGACACATGTCCATGTTAAATAAATGACACCACTACACGGCTATTCTATCACATTAGACCACTGTTATTTTATATACTTGTAATACCATTACACGGATATTGATATTACCTGTACTTATATCATCTAGTACACCGGATACTCCAATACACTAGACATTGTATTTCATGTATACACTTATTACACTTGATACCGTTATTTTATGTGTTCGTATCACCGCTTCACGGACGCTCTATTACACAGAGCACTGTTATTTCATGTATCACCATTGCATGGATACTATTAGTTCATATTCTCATATCACTGTAATATGGATTCACCTATATACACGCTTTGATTGTTCTTGTATTCTTTTTACCCGAATCACTATTCATGTTACATGAATATTCATGTATTTACATAATTGTTTCCTATTACTGATATCGATATGATACTCCTGCTACTGGACATGAGTGTTATTGATATGTGATGTGTGAAACTAAGCACCACATGGATCTAAGTCACGGGGGCCACTTTTAGAATCTCATATCTCTTATTTTCTATCCATTATCTTGTTTCATGATATCAACAAAGCTCATGTCTTATTATCGTATTACAGTACCATGCATTGTTCTTATTCCTAATACACTGTGTAGTTTAAATATAATAAATATAACATGGGGATGGAAGACTTGACGATTGACTAGGTCTTATTGGGTAGATGTCATGGATCCATATTGTTCCCATTGCATCGGACATAGTAGTGATGGCTATCTTCCCGTTTTTCGTTACTTGTTTCGCCTAAGCGGGCTAGCCCTGGCTTGCAACCAGGGGTCTGTTTAAGGTCATTATCCCGGGTAAGCACGGGATATACCCACCTGACCAGAACTTCTGGACCATTGAGTTTCCAATTAACATAATAAAATAGTATAAACAATGATGACGACAGGAACACTCGTTATTTGGTCACTCTTTCATTCAAATAATGGTACCCGTATGCCATGTCGGATGGGTTTGGCTGGAGTACGGGCTCCGGTATGAACTGTCAGTGGTATGAGACAATGGAAGAGATTGATTAAATATATCAGGCAGTACTGATTGTTATTATTGTATAAATAACATGACTTGTTCGATACATGTATATTACTATTCATTTATATTTGTTACCTGATATCTTATCCACCATCATGTCACATGTATACTGTGCACTTCATGTGGAGATACACTATTCATGTACTTGTACGCTCTGTATTTTATGTACTCTCTGTTTCTTGTATTCATGTATAAATATTTATATCATGATATCATCATGCAACCATTACTATAAGTTTAAATAATAAGTACACTATAATTAAGTCTTTATATGTTTATTAAACAACTTAATTTTGTTAATCTATAACTAAATATTGTATCTTATTACTCATATTGATCATATCATATAAATAGCATAACTCCTCCTGATTATAAAAAAACATAATAATATAATACTCTTCTCGATAATATTAATTGATGTTAATGTTACATTAATTGGATAATATTGTAAAGACAACACCATCGTAACATGTATGCTAGTATTAATAATGTTATGATACAAATATAATTATTGTAATATATTTACTAATTGCTATTATAATTATATTGTATCACTATTACCAAAACATGTATTATATATTATCATGATTGTAGTTCTATTATAGTATATATTACTGCTTCCTTCATTTTACCATTCTCTTGGTCGCTTTCTGATGACCTTGGATTTGCGTACCCAGATTGAAACTCAGAGATTTCGTAGCACTTAACACTTCACGAGATATTATCTTGAGACTGCCACTTTTTCGATTCATAGGTATCTTTATTATTCTGTCTTTATTTCCTGATTTATCTCTTATTTCTCATATTTATTATGATCACTGATATTTTTGCATGTATTTTTGTACTTATTTGATGCTGAAATAATTGTGTATATTGTATTTATCCTCTGTACTGAGGCTTAGCGTACATATGTGAGGGTATTTTCGCCCTGCGTATATATGTCGCCGTAGTGTTCCCGTATCTGCGAGATCAGGGCGTTACGGGTATTTTTATTTTGCGTATAAACGTTGCAGTATCATTTTTGTACCCGATGGGGCGGAGCGTTACACGTTGGTATCAGAGCTTAGGTTGAGATCTTCCACCTTCACTACAACCAGTTGACAAATTAATATAATATTAATGTGTAACTAGTATAAGAATCATGAGTATATATTCCAACCACAAGTATAATTGTTATCTATTTTCGTTTCGATACTTCATCCTTGAATCCTAAAAACCTTCTCTAAAATCCTTCCATCTGTCCTTTTTCAGTGTCCTATCATATCCTACACCAACTCAGGCATGGAAAGACATGGAAACTATGGTGAGTCTGACCCATCTCAGGGTACTTTTAAGGGAAATGGTGATCTCATGATCTATATACGATGTATGCTAGAAATTCAACAGAAACAAGTGGAGATTTTACATCAAGGTCCATTAGGAACATCCCAGGAATACAATCTAGGAACTGTCTTGAAGTTTAGAAAGTTACAATCGACAGTATTTGATGGTACTGAGAAACCATTTGATGCAGAACAATGGTTAATAGATACCACAGATTTGATGATGGCAACACGAGTTCCTGAGGAATGTTAAGTGGAAGTGGTTAAGATCCAGTTAGAGATATGGTTAGGAGATGGTGGTTGGCTGAAGAAGCAAGACTGAAAAAGCTCATTACTTGGGACTAATTCTCAAAGAGTTTTTATGACAAATTTTTCCTTAAGACGGCCCAAAAAAAGATGGAAGATCAGTTTATTACCTTACAGTAGAAAGATCAAACTGTCAATGAATATGCTGCGGAGTTTCTGAGACTTAGTCGGTTTGCACCTTATATAGTAACCAATGAGGAAAATCGAGCAAATAGATTCCAACAAGGTCTGAAGATGAACATTCAGATGTTTCTTATACCTGAGCAACTGAAGATGTATTCCCAAAGTCTTACCATTGCTCATGAAGTAGAACGGGATTGGAAAAGAAGAATCAGAAGAAGATACAAAAGAAGCTGGTAATGCAACCTTTGCACTCAATGGAAAGTGAAGACTCAATCAAACATCTTGGTGAATTGCTGACCCTCTGTCCTCCCCAACCTCCTGCTGAACAGATAACATGCGAGTATTGTCGAAAGCCCGGACATTTTCAAGTCGACTGCTGGAAAGCAAAGGGTTATGTTTAATATGTGGGTCCAAAAATCAAGTAAAGAGAAACAATCCATTCGAGAGGACAAGAAACATTATGTCCAATCCACTGGCACTTCCAACTCCGTCAATCAAAAGGGATTCAGAACTTGTTGGCAAAAGTACTACTCTCTCCTACGCAGAATACCTCCACTCATACACAGGAAAGATCAAGGGTTAGAGTAACTGGTAGGAAGAGACAGGATAACATGATGGATGAACTTAAAATTGAAAGTGATGTTCCAAATTTGAACAAGAACCCTGAAAGTGCTACCGTAACCATTCTCCCTGTATTTTCCTATCTTGGGTTGGTGATCTTTCATAATGTATATATATACGATCTTGTACTGCTTGTATGCATCTTATCTAGCTTTCGTGTTCACCTCACATCTCCTGTGATAATTCTATTCCTTCCGTGCTTATCTTCTTCCTTATAGAAATTGCGAGGACGGAATTTTTGCGAGGTGGAAATTTCTGGGTCTGGACTCTACCTCAGAAATTTTAAAACTTTTTCTTTAAAATTATTATTTAATTAAATCTATTCTTTTTCCTTCTATTTTCCTTTTCTTTTCTTTTTAATTTCATTTCTTTTTCCATTTTTCTTCATATTTCTTTTTATATTATTTTTTATGAGACATTTGCACTAACCCCCTAACAATCAATATTTACATTTTTAATTTTTTCTTTTTTTCTTTTCTTTTTCTTTTCTTTTCTCTCATTTTCTAGAACTTTCCTTCTTTTTCTTTCTTCTTCACAAAGCCAAGCTCTTGGCTTCTCATGTAAGCTTCTCCCTCTCCCCTAAAACACGCCCTCCTTCATCTCCCTAAAGGGGTCGGCCTCCCATCTCTCTACATTCTCTCACCTAAAAACATACTTTCTCACTCAAAAAAATCCTTATCTCTCTACAAAAATCCTATAATCACTTCACTACCACCATAATCACCACTATAACTTCCCAACCTTCTCCTAGACAAGCCGCACCATTTCCCTCTCTCTCTATCCACCTCTTTCTCTCTAAAAAGGCCTAAAAATTCGCTTTCTCTCTCTCCTCTTTCTACTCTCTCTACTTTCTCTCTCTACCTCCTCCTTCCACTACTGGCTGCCAGCTTCGCTGCCTATCACCACCCTCTCCTTCACCCTTCTCCACTTTTCACACTTCCAAAACACTCTATCTCCTCCAATAGACTTTCTCTCTAGTTTCTCTCTCTAAATTTCACTTTCTCACACACTTTCTCTCCCATAACACATGTTTAGAACTTCCAGGGCCTGCACACACTCACCCCCACATGCACTCTCTTCTTTTTTCTTTCTCTCTAAAAATGTAATTTTTCTCACTTTCTCTCTAGAACCTCTCTCTATCAATCCCTCTTTATCCCTATAGGCCACGACCATGTCTAGGGCCTCTCTCACCCATTCGGCCACACCCCATCCACTTTCTCTCTCTAGAAAACTTAGTTTCTCTCTCCTCCCCCTCTATACCATTTTCTCTCTCCTCGCACACTTTCTCTCACTAGGCTGGTGCCGGGTATTGCTGAGTTTAGGCGAGTACTCTATCCTTTAAACATGTATACATACACTTGTACATGTGCATGTACACTTGTATTGGTGTTCTGGACATCATATATATATTAATTGCTACATTTGGACTTGTATTGGTATTCCTGGACATTTGTTGGATTTTCCTATAATTTTTAGAATTATCTGGGCATTATTAGGATTTTATATATTTTAGAAATTAAATGTATATTTTTAGAAATTTTCTTGTATTTACAGAATTTATCTGTATATTTCTAAGAATTTCCTGTGTATTTTCAGAATTTTCTATATTTTCTGGAATTTATATGTATTTTTAGGAATTTTTTGAATTATTATAATTTTTGTACTAACGGTAGTGCAAGATCTAGGTTCCTATTTGGCCTTCTGGTCTAATTAGACCTTATGGTCTCTCTTATACTAACTTCCCGGAAAAGGGTACGCTTTGATCGGTTACGATAATTCGTTTAGCACCCAGTGCTGTTGTTTGTTATTTTCCTGCTTATATGTGTGCTTGTGTGTACTAACGTTATTTTATGTAGGTATTCACTTGGCCTTCTGGCCCTATTAGACTTTATGGTCTCTTTTATGCCCACTTCCCCGAAAGGGGTGTGTTTAGACCGTTCGCGATTTCTCAGCTCTGCCTGGTAGGTAAGACTTAGTGCTCAGCGCTTTATCACTAGACATGCCTAGGTAAAACTTGTTGGCTCAAGGTTACAATTACCGGTTTCTTATTTTGATGATAACAAAATGTATGTAGTTATTTAATACTAATTAAGTTCAAATGTTTAAATATGTTTCAGGGTTCTAAAGGATTTAAGAAGTTTTCTTCCTTTAAAGGAAGGTATTAAAGACTCAAGGGTATTCAAATACAAGATTGAAGCTCAATGCACTCGACGTCACTATTGGAGAAGCCCGCTGGAAGGCACTTGTAGTCACCAAAAACCTTGTAAGAAAATAGTATGTTAAAATGTAGAATATAGATTTGATGCTCAAGAAGTTACACACACAAAAATACACAATTTCAAAAATACAAGTTTTGATCGTATTGGTTGTTGCATATTTGGTCTTGATACATGCTTTATAATTTTTTTCAAAAGTTTATATCCAGTTTAGAACATGCATTTCATTGCCCATACAATGCTATATCACTTATAAAGCAATACATAATATTTTAAAAATAGTTTGCACTTCAAAAATATTCAGAAAACTGTTTTTGGTCTAGGTCGGTCGACCGACCGGTCAACTGTTGCCTATGACAGGCCAAGACGGTCGACTGATCCTCTGACAAGGGATTTGTGCATGTGTGCACGTCTGTCAATCGACCGACCGGTCGATCGCTAACCTCTGCGGTCGACCGACTGGCAGACCCTTAGTTTCTGTTTGGGCTGGTCGACCATTCGGTCGACCGACCCTATATACAAAGCTACTTTGGGTAGTAGTCTGGTCGACCGGGCGGTCGACCTAAACGAATGGCTAGTTCTGGAAATGGACCGCTGGTCGACCAACACTCTGCCAAAGCTACAGTAACGGTTATATTTTGAGTCTGTTTTATTTTTTGTGTATTCCAACGAGCATTTTTAGTTTCTAAGGGTAAATCAAACCCCAAATAATATTTATCTATTGCCCATATATATGGGTCATGGGGATTGGTTTCATAACACAAGTTTTTATAAGTTTTCATATAAAATCAAATTTACTCCAAAAGAGAAAAATTTTCTGGCTTCTACTTTTCAAGTGCAATCTTCTTCAAAGCTATTTTCATTTGGTTTTCAGCTCCTAAATTCTTTCTTTGAATTTCTACTCTCACATAACTCTTTGAGCTTCATTTCATATTCTACTCTATAGGAAGTTGTTAGAAGAGAGTGTTTGTGATCTTGTGATCACCAAGAGCTTTGTAAAATCTCATTGGCTTTATGCTACCTTTTGTGTAGAGGATTGAGTGGTAGAGTTGTGCACTCTGATCTTGTGTAGACTTTTTGTATTTCCTTGTTGTAAGGTCCCTTTGTGGAAGATCCTTTAGTGGATAGTAAAATCCTTCATAGTGATGAAGGCGGGGGCGTAAAGCGGTGGCAGAACCTCGAAACAATTTTTTGTGTTTGCGATTGCTTGTCTCTTATTTTCTATCTCTTTTTATTGCCTACACTTATGTTGTTGCTTCACACATTCATCATTGCATTACATTCACTTTTGTTGGTCTATACTCATCTCAATAAGAAGGCAATTGAGCACCTCAACTCATAATCTAGAGGAATTTTAGAGGAGAAGTTATAGAGCTCTTCACGAGAAATTTGGCTTCAATTCTTATTTTGAGTGACCAGTTTGCATCATTCATCATAAATAGTTGTTATTTCACATTTGATTAGCATTACACCTATTTACTCCCCCTCTAGGTGTATTTCAAACTTTACCGGATTTTAGACTCATCTTTTAAGACCGAGTCGTTCCTGAGTTTCACTGGGCACTTTAGTGATTAAATGATGCCCGCTGATCTTGCTCTAGTACTGCTTTGCTCCGCTTGTATGTACATAACTGTAGTACTGCTTTTATACTATTTACTAGATACGGATACCTAATACTGAATGCACAATAGATACCTGATACTGAATACTTGATATTGACACTAGATACTAACCTGACATCTGACTACTGATACATTGAACCTGATATTATGATACTGGACTGATTATAATACCTATTGTTATCAGAAAGACTGGTATTCATGAACTCCTGAATTCTGGACAAGGATATTCGCATACTACTGATATATTCCTGATTATTGATATACTCGTGATACCATCCCTGTTATTGCTGTATAAAGAGCGATGAAGTATCACATGAAGCTAAGTGTCACATTACACATGGGGCACCTTTCGGGTCCGTGGGGGTACCTCATGGGTCCACAAGCTGTATCCTACCTAGTAAGCAAATGGTGTATGGAGCTAAGTATCACATGGAGCTAAGTATCACACCATATACACGCGTGGTGGGGGTGCCTCTAGGGTCCGTGTGGGTGCCCTCTAGGGTCCATTACATTGCGACCATGGTTCTCCTGTTCTCCTAACACTAGTACTGAACTGAACACAATATATATAATATTCAAACAATAATAATGTTAGGAGCATATGTTATTCACTCACTCCCCTGTTCGAATGAAGGTAAACCGTATATCAGAATTCGAATGTGTTCTACTGGAAGTACGGGTTCCAATGTGAACTGTCAGTGGTATGGGACACTGATGGGGACCGATTAGAATAAAAAATGATACTGATTATTGCTATTACTACTATTATACTTAAAGCATAATAATCCAATACCTTGTCCACTGTTTGGAAGCTCGTGTTTCCAGTTCGTGTCATCAATTCTATTACCAATACTTTGCCTTATTCCTGATACTGAGACTCCTGATACAGATTGACACATATACCACTGAAACATACTACTGACTTGACTCCGGTACTGATCATGATTCCACAGATATGACATGACATGATGACACTATCGATATACCAGTTCTCAGTAACTTTATATATGCTCAATTGTTGGTGAAGTAAGGTATATGGTATATATATGAGGGTTTTCTTGTTTGGATTATCCCCTCTATGTACAAATCCTATGGATCTAGCAGTTAAGTATATATGATTAGTTCTGCATATTTCTACAGACACAAATTCAGTTGATGTACCAAATAAACTTGGATGATTGTATAGTTGCATACTGCATGCTTAGTTATCATACTTCAATACATTTGTCTTTCATTTGGCATGCCATCTAGCATTCTTTATGTACTCATTAGGTTGCATTCTGACAACCATGGACCTGCATGTTCAGATTCCAGGACGTGGACCTTGGTAAAGTTTCTGTGCTAATCAGAGTGGCGAAGCGGAAGCGCGGAGATTTGATAGCAGATCCTCTTGACCTATCGCTTTTAACTGGCTCTTGAGATCTTCTTAATGCTCGGTAGCATCTACCACTTTTGGCCCGTGTAAATCTCCTGTAAATCATATTTTGTATCCCATGGTAATGTAATATTCTTATAATATTGGATCACATTATGTGATAATAATATACTTTAACTGTATTGTTAGAATGTATATTTCATTATGCTTCTGTACTGTGATTCCTGAATGTACTGATATGCTTAATGTGTATATGTACGGGTATTTTACTTTGCATATATACGTTGCAGTAGCGTTTCCGTACCCGGTGGAGCGGGGCATTACAATAAAGCTCACGTTGAGCAATCTTTTTCCCAAGCAGATCGTAGATCATGCAATCGTGAAGGGATGCACCCTGCATCATTAATCATTTCCTCTAAATCCCATAATTCTTCATGTTGGGGTTGCTGACTTAGTAGTGCATGGATATGCAGATTTTGTGATTACTGGGAAAGGAATCTAATCATATTGCATAAGCAAATGAGCAAACATGATCAGTTAAAATTAGATAGTAAATTAGCTTAATATGGACATACTCAAGTAAAGATAGTCAGTTTGAAATAAAAGTAGTCATATCTAGATCAATGTGGAGACAGTCTAATATGGGTGGACAGAGTGAGCTAAAAGGGAACACATTCGCCTAAAAATAGATATATTATTATACAAGTGAATGATTCATGTATAGTTGTGACGGTTAAGATTAATGAGAAAGGCAGATTGTTTAACACAAGGGGCAGGTTGTTTACTTTTGATTGACTTGGGTGGCAGGTTGAGAGGATGAAGCTGCACCAACACCAGCATGCAAGTGGGTCACTCACGACTTATATGAAAGAAACACTTGAAATATGTACTCTAAATCTTTATCGCTGATGATGGAGAAAACCATATTCTACTCTCGTAGAAATTTGTACCTTAAACTTAGATTCAGAAGATGAAGTTCGAGTGATGTACAAATTTCATTTTTGAGAGATTCATGCATTGGCTCTCATTCAAATGGATCATTGTGATTTGGCCATCATTACTGGAGACTAAACACATTAAAAATCATCTTCTACCATGAAATCTCAAGACCAAATGGGCGAGGAAGAGGAAGAATCAGGGAAACAAATAAGAGGAAGAGGAAAAAAAATTTAGAATAACAAAATAAGAAGAAGATAAGGCAAAAAGAAGGCGAGGAGATAAATGGATTAATCTCAGCCAAGTAATTTGTATAAAATTAACCCACTCTATTCTCAATTTCCCTCCAAATTTCTATAAATATTTTTTCTTTGATTAATCAATCAAAATATTCAAAAATCCTAAAAGGTGTCCACTCTGGTGGTAAATTGTCATATTTTGAGTACAGAAGTGCATTTAATGTAGCTGCAAAAGATAGATTTTCCCTAGATTTTGTGTTGCATAAGAAAATAGTCAAAGGTGGATATAACACTCAGCCACCACTTTACAATGCGTGAGAAGCAATAATTTTGACCCACAGACGCTGATGTAATAGAGCGAGCCCCACACACAAGGGTAACATGGGGATTAACAAATACAAGTATCCTGTATGCAATAAAGGTGGAGATAAGGACTTTATGAAACTCAAAACTGAAATTGGGGGCTTTTTGGCATAAAATAAAGCCCAAGGGCTTGTACAAACTTGAAAAAAGCTTGGGGCTTATACATATTTTTCCCAAATTATTGTTAGGGTTTAAATAAGAATTAAAAAGAATAAAATATATATGTATATATTGTTTAAGCAAGGTGTATAAACATGTATTTTCTTTAAGACAATGATTTTTCTTGCAATAGTATAGACATAATTAGTGAAAATCATGTCCCCACCACTCTTTGACCAAGGGCAATAAAGGCACTCTCTCTTGGGACCCTGAGAATTAAGTATTTGGTATTCAGAAAAGTTTGGTTATCGAAAAACTAGCAGAGAAAGAAGAAAAATATTGTTGATGTAGTTTTGTCTATAATCAAGTCTACGCCCTATGCAACTACACGGTTTCGATGTATAGGAGTATGGGAAGTTAATCAATGTCTCAAAATTAGAAGTTGGTGGGAGTGTTAATCGTCTGTACCTGTTCATAAGCGGATATGGTTCATATGTGTAAGCCCTACACACATATTATAAGACGACCAATCTCGCGTTGACACGTGGTAAAGATGTTGAGTTTCATGAGTAAAAAACTTTAAAGTCTTTGAATTTTTTATAATATATAAGAAAACTAATCCTATGTGTCAGGCGAAATCAGCCCTCTTATATATGTATGTGTGGTTCACAACTGTTTGGTTAAGGGTGGAAGTGAGGAAGGAAGTAAGGAAGTGAGAAGTGATAATAGTTCCCTTTGGAACTTGAGAATTGGTTAGTAAGTTTTCCGGTGTTTGGATGTTGTTGGGAAGTGTAGTTAAAAAATGTTATGTCTTTTCCGGTGTTTGGATGGTAATGTGGAAGTGGAAATAGAAAAGTTGACCACAAAGTTGACCACAAAATAATATTAAAATAAAAATTAATTAAGAAAAAATAAAAAATGGACTGTAATTAGAATGCAAGTGAAATTTACATGATCAAAAAATTAACTGTTTTGCGCTATAAGTTATTACAAATGAGATGTACATGACCACAAAATTAACTGTAGCACTCTGGAAGTGAGGAAATGGTTGTGTAAAAGAGAGAATAGAAAAGGAAAAGGAGTTTTCTTATTTTCTTTTTTCGGTGTTTGAATAGATAGGGAAGTGATCAATTATACTTACCCATTTTCTTACTTCCGCCCATTTCCTTCAAACCAAACACCCCCATACATGAATCGAACCTTCGTAAGCATGCACAAATTATAGGCTTGCATCATCTCTTTTGCATATATGAATTCTGATTATTTATTTATTTATTTACCTTTTCCACCATCTTCCTATCTACGCTATATAAATATTATTAGATAATATTATAATATCCTAAACAGACAAATCTCTCTCCTTACCGTAAAGCAACAAGCATACTTGCTGCATCTTGCTGCGTCTCAATGAAAAGACAAGGGTCAAAGAATGTAGTTGACTTGACATGATTAACAATTTTCTTGAATTTTATGTTCTCACACACTCACACGCACGTACGCAGAGAGATGTGTTGTGAAATTGTCTTATTTTTAAAAAAGAGGTGATGGTCAAGAAAATCTTGCCGAACTGGAATATGATGACAGTAGACAGGCCTGTCAACTATACCCAGTAGCCTGTCTGCAAGACCTGTCAATAACAATATACAAAGAAGAGAAGAGAGCTTAGTCTATCGACAGGCCATATCGGCTGTCGACAGTTGAGTTACCTATTAACAAGCATGAGAAGTATGTCGACAAGCAAAAGTCAGAATCAGATTCTGTTTCTTTTCTGGCACGATCAGGTTTCTCATTTTTGATAGATTTGTTGACACTCTAAAAAGACAAGCTCTCAGACAACATTTCAACCAGTCTGAACGACGTCTACACTCGGCGATATTTACAAAAGGCAGAGTCATGGACGAGCTGATGATCATTTTTATGCCCACTCCAGAGGCCAAAGCAGGCCTATAAGACTAGGTATGTTCAAACACCTAGCCTCGCATGAGCTCAAAAAGCTAGCTTTGTTTAAAGCACCTTATGGCCTTGCCAAAAGGCCAAGCCAACAAGCTTCGCATGAAGCTTCAATCAGCCCCACTAAGGGCTAACCTTAGCTTCGCTTGAAGCTTTCTCACCAACTTCACTGGAAGTCTACGCAACTTTACTCTAAGCTAACCTTCTAACTTCTTCTGAAGCTTCACCTAACTCATCAATTGAGCTAACTTCTAGTCTCGCTTGAGATCCTGAATATAGCTTCCTCTGAAGCCTTTTAGCTGAGCTTCGCATGAAGCTCTAGCTTTGCCAAGTCATATGACCATTCTCAAATCCCCTAGGGGGATTAGCAGTTATAACTCCACTTCTAATAGTGAGTTAGATGCTTTAGTGGGCGGTTACACCGCCCACTTGGTCCCATAATGAGTAGAGACGTACAAATGGGTTCCAACACCCTATCTTCGCTAGATGCTCCCTTTTAGCTTCGCCGCCAGGCTATACCAAGCCTGGCGCGAAGCTAACAGACTGATTCAGCATTGCTAAATTCAAGGGACGGTTGCACCCCTACTTGGCTATAAATAGCCCTTTGTAAGAGAGAACAGGGGTCGAATAACTTCAGAGATCTAAGTGACCCTTAACCAAAGGCTTCCTCTTACTTTCAAGCTCCCAAAGTGCGAGAGATTTAACTCTCTTCTAAAGTCTTCCATCTTCAGAGAATTTTCGGAACCAGACGAGAAGGAAATTTCCCCGATAAGACTTGAACATTCGACTGATTGCATCGTCAACGTGATAAAGTGATCGTGCGCTGATCAGATTCTCACTGGCATACTTCCCAGAAATCTCAGATGAGATCTACTTGCGATTTTTTTAATTACTCATAGTTTCGCTCCCCAATTCTTTTTGTAAGTTTCCCTTAACCAAAATCAATGAAAAACAAGATGGCGACTCCACTGGAGAGTAAGCTCTTCTTCCGCGACAAGGAGATAATGTCGTAATACAATGGTCAGAGTGTTTGAACCTATCACCGTCGAAAATTTGGTCATCCACTTTGACCAAGAGAAGTTCGAGGAACTTCTCTCCGGGGATA